>JBBCBC010000011.1:24712351-25258196 GCA_037126765.1 Stenogyne calaminthoides | reverse complement strand
AGAAGATTTAAGAATAATTTCCTACAGATGGAGCCAATTATTGTAACCAAAATAAAATGAAACTAGAAATAACAGGAATGCAATGAACAAACGAGATTTGGTGACCCAGTTCATCGGAAAGGCAATGTCTGGGGACAATACTAAGCTAGTAAAATAATATAGTGCCTAGAGTCTAAAATTTGATCCTCTGCATCGTCCTGAATTCTAATACTTATAGAGTTTACACTGGACGCAGGCCTCCATTGGCATGGCCGTTACAAGCCTTAGAAACTAACTGCTTTGATTGATCTTCGGCCGGTCAGCTCCTTGATACAAGTTGTGATCATCGTCGAATTTCTCGCTCATGGATACACCTTCCATGGTTCTCTGCTCCAAATATGCCCTGCGGTAGCTATCGGATATCATCCATAATTACCTCGGGCGACTTCGCCTGTTCATGGCAACCAGCACCTTGTTCGCCTAGCGGGGCGTGCTCGGTCATCATCGTCCTATCTTGGCCGCTTCCTTATGAGCGACCTTGGTCACTTGGGTTCCTCATCTTGGTCCATGCTAATTGTGAATGCCACGTCATGAGCCTTGTGGTCGCTAGGTGACAACACGACTACAAAACCAATAAACTTCATACTACAAGCTCCAAAAGCCCCAAAGTTTCGTGTCAATTGGATTAGACATTTGATGGGAAACGAATTTTGAAAATAGTAAAAACTGCACTTTGGATCCTTTCTATTTCACCAAAATTTTAACAGTTTATGCTGCACTCTTTAGAGACCATTTTACCCAACTTAGAGACGTTATTTTAATATGAATTTTCTTTCCAAGAAACATGGGATGAGAAGTTTAATTACCCCAAATTTTTGTATTAATAGAATTAACCGTTTGACGGGAAATGACTCGCGAAAATGGAAGAAAATCATAAATCTAACTTTCAAAAAAATGTCGGAACTGAATATTGAAACTTTTGAAAGACTTAATGGTTAGTCCAATAATTTATTTGGATAAATCTCTTTCATAAACCATATGTGGTTTATATCTTCTTTTATGCCACAAATTTTTTTAAGTGTTATGGAGAAAATTCATACTGATAAACAGAGAGCTGATATTTTGACAAAACAATTGGCTGAGTCAAGATTTCAGGAACTATCAGTAAAATTAGGTATGTTGGATCCAGGTGAATGAATTCCTTTGAAGGGAGAAGTCCTTCAGTGCGTGGTTGGTTATCGGGAGGAATAACGGTGACGTAATTTTCACAGGAAGGAAACTGAGACTCAGGATAATTCTTGTCAAGATCAGTATTCACTAAGGATTATGCATTCAAATAATCCTGAAGCCATAGTGACACATGCATTAATTCACAACATTTATTTCACTCAGTAATCATTTGGAATAAATGACAAAAGACCAGAACTTTTAAGCGGGAATGTTTGGAGCATTTTTTGACTCGAAGAAAACACAAATAGTCATCTTGATTTTCGTGAAACATCCATTTGTCAACCTATTAACCGCTACTTACCTATTTTCCCATAAATTTAGCCAAAAATAGCCATTCCCTCGAGATTTTCTTTAATCTCAAATTAAATCTCAGCCATTCATTATATTTTCCGAGATTTAATCATAGCCCTTGGTATTTGGTTTTCAAATCATATATAAACCAACTGCTCATTTTCTTTTTACTTTTGCATTCAAATGATTCAAACACTCTAAACCCTTAATCTTCAAAATCCTCAAATTTCATTACCCAGAAAATCTTCTTACATTGGAATTCCCAAGTTACGCCATGATAAAGGTTCTCGCCGAGACGGAAAAACCCTATTTTGAACACGTGGTGGCCATGATCGACAACAAAGCCACGAAGGTTGAACAGGAGGTGCTCAATATGTTGCGGATGGCTCGATTGTCACATTTGGTGAGCAATGTGCCGATTTGAACTATGCGGGGAGGTGTTGCAATTTGGGTTAACCTTCGAGAAGGAGGATGAGGAGAATTGGTGTCATGACTAATTTTTGGAACTTACGCTTAAATCAAAAGAGGTGGTTTGCACCAAGCGAGGTAATATTATCTTTAGATGATATTAATGTTGTTTTTTGAACTTAACGATAGAGGTGAGGATCACTCAGATATGTCTCGGAAGAAAGGGGAGATATTGGACCGTTTTTAAAGAACAAAAGCGGAGTTGAAAGGGCTCTGATAAACGATGCCCGAAGCCCAAATCTGAGTCTTGATAGACATTGTGGCCAAGTGCTTGATGAGAACTTCGGTAGTTTTGGAGCAAGTGGCGGAACAAGTTGAGGCTTATGGCTGCGATTGAGGACTCGCCCTCTATTGATTTTAATTGGTTGAAGTTTCTGGTGGATTGCATTCTTCACCAAAACCAAATATTGAAGTATGCCCAGAGACAACATGTTTTTGATGACAGGAGTTGAATTTTCTCGGACTCGGATTATGTTTCGAAAGCCCAAGTCCCAAAAGGAAACCCGCTTCCAAAAGTAGTGCCAAGGTTCTATGGTTGGGAGGAACCGGAAGAATAGGATGACTTCGGACTCGATCGGGACAATGTGGTGCTTACGAAGTCATTCAAGAAGAAAGTCGAGACGGAAACCAAAGAAAACGCCCCGAGGAGTGCGGAGAAGAAGAGAAAATAAAGAAATCTCTCGAGTTGCTGAGAGTAAAAAGAGAGATTGGAGAGAAATAGAAGGCTCAGGATGAGAAGAAAAAGAAGAAGAAGAGGCTCAGGACTATTCGGGAACAAGATTCAGGAGTGAAATCCCCGCTTGATACCCTAGCCAAAGTTGTTTCTCAGGCTACTGCGGCGAAAACCACTCAGGAGATAATACCCTCAGGAGGAGGAGGAGGAGACGAGGACGTATTTACAGAGGTACTCGGTACCAGTATTGGCGATGATAGGATAACCCAAGAGATCTTCATAGGTTCTCAAAAACCTGCTGAAGAGAGCTAAATCACCCTCCCACCCACTCACCCCTCAGAGCCATATTTATCCATACCTTCAGAGGCTCATTCTAGCTCTGAAGAGGAGGCACCGGTTCCTGAACTCAGGAAAGGGAAGCGAAGAAAGAGGGAGTGGAGGCAGAAAGCTGAGAGATTTATCTTAGACAAATATGCTGAATTGGTGGACTATCCTGATCTTCAGGATATGTTTTTCAGGCTAAAGACCGCCATGTTGATTGTCAATTAATCCTTTGCTATGATGCTAAAGATTGACAACTTCAGAGGCGAGGAGTTTTGGGCCGAGGAGGGAGCTGAGCTTAATGCCTTTTCAAGCCTAGGGAAACAAAGATTGAGGATCAAGCAAGTTGAGTTTGATGCTCTAGTGATGAAGAAACTTGCTGAGAGGAAGCCATCTACTCAGGCTGAAGGAGAAAAAGGGGGTCAGGACAGAGATGAACAGGACCAGTCTCAGGACAAAAATGAGGAAGAAATTCCTGAAGGGAGGAAAAAGTTTGCTGAATCAAGTGTTGAGGCTACAATTAAGGGGGAACAAGCTCAGGATGTTCCACCCTTTTTACTATGATCACTTTTGGTCAGACAGACCAATATCATACAGAGCCTGAAGTAACGGTCACTGAGATGGCAGATGCTGGAGTTCAGACAGATACTGAGATTCCAATTCCTCCACAACCGGGTTATCGATCTCACACCGATTCGGAGAAGTTTACCAAGCTTGCATTTCGTTGATCAAACATCAAAGCTCGAGCCTCAAAGTGGACTAAGTGTCAAAACTTCTTTGAGGCACAATCTTCTTAGAGCAAAATGGTTGAATTTCTAAACACATCTGGTAGAAAATCGACGTAACTTTATTATCTACATCCATTGATAATAAGTTTCTTCGAGATAAATACTAGACTAGGAGATGTGTGCAGAGATGTGTTGGAATAGTTGGAGAAGAAATTTGTGCTATTGTCTAAAAATCTTTGGAAGAGATGATGAACGCAAGGATGGCAAGAACTTGTCAAAGTCTGTTGTTGAGGAAATGAGCTCATCACTCATGACCAAGATACATGCTACTTTCGGAGGACTTGCTGAGGACACTGCAACAGGGTTGAATGTGCTTCAGAGGCTTTAGGATGAGAACTTTCATATTGTTGTTGAGCTGAGATCGGTTGGGCGTGACCAACCGCATACGGATGTAATAATTTTTTTGGAGTTATTGGTTAATTATGATGTCAAAAATGGGGAAAGCTATGATATGCTCACAAAGCTACCGATTATTGAAGCAAAATTGTTGACTCGGGGAGGAAGCTATGATTCAAAAAAGGAAAAAGGAAAGTGCTCAAGTAAAAAGTGAAATCGATGTTGCGGCCGATGTCTTACAAGAACGTGCCAAAAGACAGAGAGCACAAGAGTCCAGCAAGATGGGTGAAGCTTATGCGATCCTAACTCCGATTCCTATAGAAGCTGAGACTCAAGTTGAGACTCAGATGAATGAACCAGCAAAAAAGCCAATCAGAAGGAAACTATCAGGAGAATTTTCTGAAACTGATGAACTCTTCAAAGAGGGATTTGGTGAATATGATGTGGCTTCTAAGAGAATGAACTGGGATTGACATAATTCTGTGAAGATAATAGAGGCTGAGAAGAGGAGAAAGATCGCTTTATGTTCGTGGGGGATCAAAAATGACCACAAAAAGCGAAGCAAAAAGGAAAGGAGGTGGATTCCAAAGGATGATCTACGAGGAGGAGAGGCACAAAGCAAAGGAAGAGGATGTGGCCTCATGTGGATAAATGGATGCCCATTGAGCTGAATGATAAATGGGAAATGACCAAAAGAGAATTTGTGTTCAATTATGACATTCTACAGGTTTGGCCGCGATCCATAGCTGATAGGGATGATGCATTCATTGCCTATATACTGAAGAACTTCACTGTTGAAATGCCAGAAATGGTTCAATGTGTTTGATACACTAGGATATCAGTTGAAGGCACTTGGGCTGATCAAATATCCTGCACCGAAGTTCAAGAACCGAATGATAAACTATGACTTCATCTATGCTGATTTTGTGGATCAAAGTCAATACCTCGGTTGACGCGAACGACGATCATTATTCGTAAGAGGGAAGAGCTGAAGAAGCGATACTACGGAATGTTCAATCTTGATCCTCCAGCTGATGAAATTGATTCCGAAGAAAAAGATTGATGTATTTTATGTTACGATTATTACATGAGAGTAGGATAAACTTTGTATCATGTACTTATCTTTCTTATTAATGAAACTCTACTGATGTTTTTGCTCTGAGAAGATAATATCTCATTATCTTACTGATTGTTTTTTATGGTTGCTATTTACTTGTTTTTACTTGTTATAGAAATTGAAACCTAAGCAGATGATAAGCTTATTTCTGTTGTGCTCGCATATTTGTAACAAGATGGTTTTGGCATCATCAAAAAGGGGGAAATTGTTGGGAGATGAATTTAATGAAGATTTTGATTAGATCCCAAAACCCCTGAGTATGACATGTATCAGGATATCTTGGTAGTATAGGATCAGGTTTTCAATAGATATTGACTCGGGATTATCTGCACTCTGTATAGTCAGCAGATATAGATCAGGGTGAAATAAATTTGCTTTAATTTTACTAAAGAACTCAGAAGTTCCTGAGTAGCTCAAAAGAATCCTGAAGACAGAAGAATCCTGGAGATAGAAGATCCTGAAGACCAAAGATCCTGAAGATTGTTTTGTACTGATCAAAAAGACCCTGAACAACTATTTTGAGTAAATAAGTGTTATGTTCATTCTTAGTACAAACAAACAGAATGTTAGACATTCGTGGACATTAAGGAACATATCAGCTCAGTAAGGTTGACCTAAAAAGAGTCGTTTTGTTTGTCTCTGTTCAAAGGACGAATTCAACCAATGAGGAGGCAACAACAACGTACTTTACTGACACTGAAAGCGACATCTTACTAAAGAAATGTCAGGGCTGATATCTACCTGTTCACAGAAGTTGGTGATTGACTACGTGGCTGCATATTTCCTAACACATGCAAGGGTGCGTTCAAACCCTAGAAATAGTCATTCATCAATAACCAAAAGAGGAAACCCTTGATGTTATCTCTTCCAACGGATAGTTTTTCAAGAATGACCTTGGAGAGTTGCCTATAAATACCAGTGACCTTCACCATTGCAAGGTTACGGGATATCAAGCAACTCTAGAGCTCATTTGTATTCTTGCAAATTGAAGCACTCTAAAAACCTAAGATTTCCCAAGTGTTTCACATCGAAGAGAGTTCATTCACTAAGCCTAGTATTGTCTTATATCCAAAGCTTAGTATGAGGTATCCTAGCCTTTGAATCTGTTCTTATTATCAAAGTGTTGGGAGATGAATTTAATAAAGAAGTTTTGATTAGATCCCAAAAACCCCTGAGTATGACATGTTCAGGATAATCTTGATAGTCTTGAGTCAGGTTTCAGCATAGATTGTTCAGGAAGATATCTGCACAATGTATAGTTAGCAGATATAGATCAGGTTAGATCTTGAAGTAATCAAGACATCAAGACTCAAAGAAGTCATCAAGACACTAAAGACTCAGTAAATAATCAAGACATCAAGACTTTCGAAGTAAATCAAGACATCAAGACTCAATAAGTAATCAAGACATCAAGACTCAAGAAAGAATCAAGACATCAAACTCGCAAGAATCAAGACATCAAGACTCGATGAAGTAATCAAGACATCAAGACTCAAGAAGTTGCTAAAGACACTGAAGACTCAGTAAGTTGCTAAAGACACTGAAGACTCCAAGAAGTTATCAAGACACTAAGACTCGATGAAGTTGTTGAAGACATCAAGACTAAATGAAGTTCTTCAAGACATCAAGACTCAAGAAGTTTGTCAAGACATCAAGACTCAGAAGTTCTTTAACACAAGAGGATACCAATACCAAGATAACCTCTAATGTTCGTGAGGCACTTGTAATAATATCTATTTGAAGACTACAAAACTGAGAAAAACGCACATGTTCAGAAAAGTAGGTATTGCCCAAAACATTCTAATGCAAACAAAAGGAACTAAGTCTAAGTGTTGTTTAAGGTTGTCTCATTCAGAGAGATTGACCAAAAAGAGTCGTTTTATCTGTCTACATTCACTGAAGACAAGAACTAATCAGAGGAAGACAACACTGCATTTCATCTTTACCTTAAAAAGCGACGGAACTCCGAATTATGTCAGTAGTACTAAGTTCCAGACTGCAAAAATTGGTGATTGGCTACATGACTGCATATTTACTAAAACATGCAAGGGAGTGTTCAAACCCTAAAAATAACCGTTCATCAAACACTAGAAGAGGAAACTCATAAAGCTATCTCTTCCAACTGATAGTTTTCAAAGAGTGACCTCGGTGAAGTTGCCTATAAATACCAGTGACCCTTTACATTGAGAGGTTACGGGAAATTTCAAAGCAACTCTAGAGCTCATTCGTACTATTGCAAATTGAAGCACTCGAAAACCCTAGAATTTCCCAAGTGTTTCACATTGGAGAGAGCTCACTATTCTAAGCCTAGATTGATATATATATCCAAAGCTTAGAAGAGATATCCTAGCCTTTGCATTAGTTCTTATTGTAAAGGATATCTCACCCTAGTTGGAAACCAACCCAAAACCCAAACCCTTTGTTAAGGTAGTTTGTGTATGTTTTGTTGGTGAGTTAGAGTTGTGAAGAGTGAGTAAGCTACAGTGAGTTAGCCAGAAAACTCTAGAGAAGAAGTTAGTAAGCTACTTGTAGTAGTCTGAACACTTGTGTGTGTTGAGTTAGTGTTGCGTTGAGTTGACAAGAAAAACTCAAGGTAGAAAAGTGAGTAAGCTACAGTGAGTTAGCCTGAAAGCTTTAGGAAATGGTTAAGGAATTTCTCTGAAGATCAGAGAGAGTGGACGTAGGAGCTTGAGTCTTTGAACCATTATAATTGCTGTGTTGTTTGCTTTTATATCGATTTTATCTCATTACATGTTTTTCATCGAAAGCATATTTCATCGATATTGATTGGAACCAAAAACCATCGAATCGCATAAAATTGGTCACAAAATTTTTAATCCCTGTTTTTATTAAAGGAAGAAGATATTTCAACCAAAGCTAAAACAGTATAAACTTAGGGCCAACCATTCCAAGACACTTGAGTAGCTAGAACAGATAGTTACCAAATCGACTAACTCTCTTCTTGAGTGTTCAAGAAGATAATTATCCGATCCAAGCTCCTCGGGATCTCCGATAAATTCGGGATCGGTTGAAATTTGTCTGAAGCTTCCGAAAAGCGACTCAGATCATTGTCTCGATAGACTTTGACTTAGGGCAATCCGTGCTTCTCGGGACAAAAATATCGGGATAAACGACCCATCCGACCTCGGTGAAGAAAAAGTTTGAAAAATCATCGAACACGTGTATTCCCCCATACACGTGTGAGACTCAAGAAGACGGGACCAACACAAAGGATATCTCAACTGGTTTGAAACTAACCAAACCCCAAACCCTATTGCTAGGTAGTTTGAGTGTATGATTGTTGGAGAGTGAGAGTTGTAAAGAGTTATTAAGTTGCAGTTGAGTTCGGAAAACCCTAGAGGAGAAGTTAGTAAGGTACATTTTGCTTACGGTCAATCAAAGCTTGTGTGTGTTTGAGTTAGTAAGCTGCGAGAGTTCAAATTTTAAAAACTCATTGTAGAAAGTTAGTAAGTCGCTAAGTTGGTCGAAAAGCTTGAGGAAGTAGTAGTAGTGATTTGAGGAATTTCTCGGAGGATCGGAGAGAGTGGACGTAGGAGCTTTACCTCACGAACCACTATAATTTGATCGTTGTTTGTTTACGCTTTGCATTTAACTATTGCATATTTTCACTAAAAAGCATAGATTTTCCTGATATTCAGTTGGAATCAATCCACTGAGTGTGCATTGAATTGATCACAGCCTTAACCACTGATTTACTAAGGAAAAGATTTTCAGCAAGATAAAACGAGTATAAACTTAGGGCCAACACATTTCGCACCCTTGATAAGCTAGAACAGATAATTATCAAACTGAACAAACTCTACTCAGTATTCAGTAAGATAGTTATCTGATCCATTCTTCTCGAGACTCGATAAAATCTTTAATCGGTTGCTAAATTTGTACCGAAAGTTGCTTTCAGATCATTATCTCAGTTGACTTAAACTCAGGGCAATTTGTGCTTCTCAGGGCTAATTCTCAGGACATCGACCACCGATTTGATGTAAAAGAAAAGTTTTAAAAAATCACTGAACACGTGTATTCCCCCCCATACACGTGTAAGACTCGTTACACCGGGACCAACAATGTTATTAATGCTATAGAAAAAAAAATTGACAAATAAGATCTAATGAATCTACGAAAAACCTTCTGAATATGCTTCAATTAGAATGATCTAGACATCTATATTTCTTCAAATCATTTGCAAGTAATCTTCTTCATGTGCGCACAATACAAATGATCTGTTAAAAAAAAGGAATATAATTGGTTTTTGAATGATCTACACAAATCAAGAAATATGAGAATCATCTGCACAATATGAAACACAAAACAAATAATCACAATGAATCAAAATAATTACCTACAAAAAAATAAGAGAGAGAGAGAGATAATGAATAATGAATGAAAAATGAATAAGAGATGTGACAATAAGTAAGGCATCAAGATTCAGGATTTCTTGTGGTTCATTTGGCTCTGAGAGGTGTGAGGGTGGGATCTATATTTGGCTATCTTTAACAGGTTGTTGGGAACCTGTAAAGATTTCTTGAGAAATTTTATCTTAGGCAATGGAGGTTTCCATCACCTCGGAGAACACATTCTCCTCCCTCAAAGAACCTCCTTCTCTTCTATAGTCTTTACCACGAGTCAAAAACTTGGAGTGATGATTTAAGGCCTCGAGTCTCAACTGAACTTCTTCTTCTTCCTCGGTGATGGTAGATAACCTCCTTCTTTTCTGAGGTGCCAAGTCTTTCTTCTTTAATTTTTCACCAGCCTCCCTCTTGATTTTCAGAAGGGTTTTCCCCCTGGCTTTCTTAACCTCTTCCTCACTCGGCTCAGTGGATCTCTGAGTGTCTTTCCTAGTTTCCCTGATAGGTGAAAACGTTTCATCATAATCCAAGCCTTCTTCTTGGGAATAACCTTGTGCAACTAGGATTCCCTTGTTTCTTACAATGTTGTTGTTTTCATCTCTCTTGTTCTTGAACACCCACTTAGTTCCAATCACATTGTGCCTCTGAGGTCTATCCACTAGCTCCCAAACTTCATTCCTTGTGAATTGATTCAGCTCCTCTTGCATAGCAGTAATCCAAAAGGAATCCTTTAGAGCTTCTTCAATCTCAGTTGGTTCCTTCTCAGATTGGAAACATCAGAATAGAGCACTTTCACCATGGAACTTTCTTGTTCTAACTCCTTCTGATAGATCACCCACAATCTGACTTGTAGGATGACTATCCAACCATCTTCTCCTGGATGTTCCCCCTTCAGTAGTATCCTCAATATTAGAAATGTTAGGTTCAGACAGTTCATTAAATTTAGGGAACAACAGAAAAGGAGAGAGTGAATCATCTTCCTCAGGGGAAATTCCATTCAGAACATTGTCAGTGACATTTGTTCCCCCTTGGTTGATAGATTCAGAGTTTGCCTCAGCTGTAACCACATCTTCATCGGCATTACATACCTGAGTCTAAACTGATGTTAGTTCAGATTGGTCAACTTCAGTGTGTTGGCTTTCTTTTAGTAGAGAACTGTCATCCTAAGTGTTTCCATCCTGAGCTTCTTTGTCTGATTCACTCCATTCAGAGAAAGTGATTGACTTCTTCTTTTCAAGCTCAGAGGATGTTTTATCATTCTTTTTCAAGCTAAGTCTGATGATTCTCTAGGTCTGATCTCCTAAGTCATGTTCCTATTTCTTCTGAACACAAGTAGATTCATAAAAAACAACATGAGATGTTTCTTTCACAATATGGGTCTTATAGTTGTAAACTCTGAAGGCTTTACTGACTTCAGAATATCCTAAGAATATCCCTTCATCAGCTTTGCTATCAAAAGTTTTCAACTGATCTTTAGCATTATTGTGTATGAAACACTTGCAACCAAACACATGAAAAAAGAAACAAGAGGTTTCCTTTCATTCCACAGCTCATAAGGTGTTTTTCCTTGATTCTTTGTTAGCATGGATCTATTCTGAGAGTAGCATGCAGTGTTGATATCTTCAGCCCAAAATCTCTTAGGTTGCGTTTGTTTTGGGACTCACAATGGATGGACTTAGGACTTTGCGCTCCCCCGTCTCATCTGAGTTTGAAATTTAGAATCTAGTTTTCAAATCTCACATTCAATCCACACCTACAAATATCTATAAAATATATTATTACTCTTCCAAATACATCACATTTTATACACTTTATTATTCTTCTCAATATAATATAATAATACAATATCAACATTGATTTGACATAAAGTTAAATCTCACACTATTCAAATCCCAAAACAAACACATACATTTCTATTAATCAAGAATTCTAAATCCTTGGATTTTAAAACCTTGACTTGCTCCGCACACTTAAATCCCAAAACAAACACACCCTTAGGAATGTCAGCTACTGCAATCATTGTTCTTGCAGCTTCTTTCTGAGTCCTATTTCTTCTTTCTGCAACACCATTCTGTTGTGGGGTCCTTACAGGTGATGTTTCATGAGCTATTCCATTTTTTGCACAATAATCGGACATAATATGGTTGATAAATTTTGTTCCTTTATCTGATCTGATTTTGACCACACTCATATTCTTTTCCAACCTGAGTATTTTCAGTAATTTAGTCAGTTTTGTCTGAGTCTCTTTCTTACTGAGTAAGAATATGACCCAAGTGTATCTAGAGTAATCATCAACTACCACAAGTGTATATTTCCTGCCATTAGTGCTTACAGGTGTTACTGAACCAAATAGATCCATATGTAACAGTTGCAGTATTCTGTCAGTAGAAACTTCTACTTTGCTTTTGAATGATGCTCTGATTTGATTTCCTTTCTGACAAGCATCACATACGTGATCTTTACTTAACACCTCATTGGGTAATCCCCTCAAGAGTCCTAATCTTGCAAGTTTGTTTAGGGTTTTGAAGTTTAAGTGATTCAGCCTTTTATGCCACAACCAACTGGTATCAGTAGAACTTTTTGCAACCAAACATGTATCTTTAGGAGATAATCTCCAATCAGCAAGATACACATTCCCTTTTCTAGTACCAGTCAGTAATATTTGTTGTGAAGTATTATCTTTCACATAACATAAGTTCTTTGAGAACTCAACACTAAATTATTTGTCACGGAATTGACTGATAGAGAGCAAATTATGCTTTAAACCAAAAAACATATGATACAACATGGATATGTACGAATCAACTTCAAGAGTTCTATATCCTTGATCACCGTCCTTTGGAATTGTCTCCAAAAAGTAATCCGAGGGCCTTTTTGCTCAACCTAGTCAAATGAGTAATTGTTTATATCATGTCATGTGCCTTGAACATCCACCGCCGAGATACCATCAAAGAGTCATTTTATTTCCACTCATCGGGTTATGTTGTCTTCATTTTTTCAAAGGTTCTTTTCCTTCACCTAAAAAACAAATCAAGCCTTAGGTACTCATTTGGTGTAGGGTCCTACCAGGTTAGCTGTACCTTTTGGAACCCAAATATGCCGGATAACTCTAATTACTTTAGAGTGGCTGATTTGTCTCCCATAAACATCTACATACACATTCACCACCCTAGGTGCCTTGGCAGTACCCTGTGTATGAGTGCCAGCCTTAGAGTTCTTCTTGGGTTCAGGCCTCTTGTTCCAATGCCTTGGCCTTGGTGCAGCTGGTCTATGTCTCAGCTGACTTGGGTTCAGGAAACCTTTACCCTTAGGCAAGAGTGATTTAGGTTGCCTGTACTGAAATTGTGGTCTTTCAGTATCTTGAGGACTTGGTCTCTTCAGTTGAGAATATCTTTGCTGAGTGTTTCTCTTCTGAAGATTTCTCTGATGGTTCTGTGCAGATCTCTTCAGGTTGGTATTCTTAGCCTGAGGCTTAGAAGTACAGGCCTTAGGAATTCCTACTGAGTTTTCAGGTTTTCTAGCCTTTTCCTGAGGTTTGGGCTTTCTTTCCTGAACCTTCAGTTTTTCTAAAACCATAGGTCCTTTACCCTTGTCTAAAACATGGGGTTGTTCTTCAGTAAGAAATCAGTACATACCACTAGTTTAACAAAGACAGTCTTAGTGCTACTTGAAGAAGCAGCATTCAGAAGACCTTGTGAGGTTCCCCATGGATTATATCCCAATCCAACCTTTATAGTTGCAGGTCTTTGATAACTCTGAATTTCATCTATTGCTTTAGATGCAGAATTCAATAGAGCTAACTTTCTCCGCAAACTATCCTCACTTTTCTTTAGAGTTTCATGTTTCTCAAAGAGGTCGTTGAATTCAGTCCTGAACAACTGATTCTCCTCAGTGGATTTCTCTAATTTTCATTTCAAGACATCTATCCCTTTCTCCTTTTCTGAGAGTTGTACTTTCAGAACATCCAGTTCATAAGTAGTTCCCATTAATTGAGAAGTGATCTCAGCAGCATTAGAGTTTTTCCACTTCAGATTTTCAGCATTAGAGTTCCCATTAGAGTCTTGAGTTTATATGATCAGTTCTTGTAACACAGAATAGTCCTTCATAAGATTCTCAAAAGAATCCATCAGGTCAAAATTACAGGTTACAGATGAACTTGATAACTCAGGTGCTTGTGTAGGGGCCATAACAGAGATAGAAGAATTTACCTCCTCAATAGCAACAAGGCAGACATCATCACTGTCACTATCTGAAAATATTTCTTCTGAAGAACTTGATCCTTCTTCAGATTGTTCTTATTCTTCAGCAATCATAGCCTTCTTGCTGGAGATCTTCCTGTCTCTTTTGGCTTGCCTTTCCTTTCTTTCCTTGGCACTCAGCTCAGGACACTCATACTGTAAGTGAGCCTTCTTTTGGCAGTTATAGAATCTGTTGACATCATAATCCTGATCACTTTCCTCCTTGGTCTTGGAGTCCTTCTTTCTGGACAAGAATCCTTCAGCTTTGTGGTCCTTTCTTTTCTCAGTGGACGTGTCCTCAGCTTCTGAGTTAGTCTTGTTCCTGTACCTGTTGTTCTTATAGTATTTCTTGAATTTTCCATATCTACTATTGAGTCTTTCAAACCTCCTTGCCAATAGTACTAGCTTATCCTCTTGCTCATCCTGAGTTTTGGCAGGTGATTTATCAGACTCTCTAGCTTTACAGGATTTTTCTTTAGCTTTAAAAGCCACATTTTTGCTAGATGAAGATTCATCTTTGCTATCAGATTTCTTTGTTTTCTTATCTATAAAAAAATTCATAAGCTTTCAGTTCAGAGAAAACTTGTTGGTATGACATAGAATCAATATTCTTGGTGTTTTCAATCACCACAGCATATATATCCCATTTCTTAAACAATCCTCTAAGAATTTTCAGTGCCACTTCTCTTTGTGGGTATCTTTTCCCAAGAGCATTCAGATCATTCATGATACTAGTGAGTCTGACTTCTAGTTTGTCAATGGATTCACCATCTTCCATTTCAAAGCTGTCAAACTTTGCAATGGCAACAAAAAGTTTATTCTCTTTAATATGATATGTGCCTTGAAACTTGATAGCAAGTGTGTCCCATATTTCTTTGGCAGTTTCACAATGATAAATCATCCCCATAACACCATCATCAATAGTGCTGTATAGAGTATCTTTAGCAATATAATCTAAGTTGACTAACTTTCTCTCATCAGGAGTAAGTTGGTCATCAGGCTTAGGAAATTCATCTCTGGGATCATCTCTCTCAGCATCAGTAATTATGGCATTTACTACAGTGTACTTAAATGGTCCTTGAGAGACCACTCTCCACATTCTTTCATGCTTAGAATACAGATGTGCCTGCGTTCTCAATCTCCATAGGTCATAGCTCTCAACAGAGAACATAGGAAGTTTCTTAGAAGGCATGATGAATGAGCCTTGTAAGATATCAGCAGTAAGATCTATTCAGTAGACCACCAAAGTCTTTCAGCAAATAAGACTATGGCTACCAATGCAAGTGGTCAAAATGAACCACTACTCTGATACCACTTGTTGGTCCAGGTATAACGAGTCTTACATGTGTATGGGGGGGAAAATACACGTGTTTAGCAATTTTTAAAAACTTTTCTTTACTGAAATCAGTAGGGTCAGGATGTCCTGAGAATTTGCCCTGAGAAGCACAAATCGCCCTGAGTCAAAGTCTACTGAGACAGTGATCTTGAGCAGCTTTCAGTAGCTTCAGATTATCCTAACTGATTCTGAATTTTATCAGATTCCTGAGAAGCTTGGATCAGATAACTATCTTACTTAATACTCAGTAGAGTTTGTTCAGTTTGGTAATTATTTGTTCTAGCTTATCAAGGGTTCGGAATGTGTTGGCCCTAATTTTATACTCGTTTTATCTTGCTGAAAATCTTTTCCTTAGTAAAACAGTTAAGGCTGTGATCACTAGGCTTAGTGAATGAGCTCTCTTCAATGTGAAACACTTGGGAAATCTTAGGTTTTCGAGTGCTTCAATTTGCAAGAATACGAATGAGCTCTGGAGTTGCTTGGATTTCCCGTAACCTTGCAATGGTGAAGGTTACTGGTATTTATAGCCAACTTCTATAATGTTACTCTTTGAAAACTATCCATTGGAAGAGATAACATCAAGGGTTTCCTTTTTTGGTTATTGATGAACGACTATTTTAGAGTTTGAAAATGCCCTTGCATTGTTTGGGTAACAAGTAACCAATGCAGCCAGTCACCAAGTTTTGCAGTTTGGAACTTAGTACTACTGACATATTCAGTGCGCTGTCGCTTTCTGTGTCAGTGAAGTACAGTGTTGTCTCTCGCTAATTGGTTCTTGTCTTCTGTGAATATAGACAAACAAAACGGCTCTTTTTAGGTCAATTTCTCTGAATGAGAAAACTTTAAACAACACTTAGTTTTAGTTCCTTTTGTCTGCAAATGAATATCTGGTCAACATTTATTTTCTTATAAATGTGCGTCTTCCTCAGTTTTGTATGTCCTCAGGTAGATAGTCTTCATGGTCCATCTGAGTCTTCAGTGATATCTGAGTCTTCAGTGTCTTCTGAGTTTTTCAGAGTCTTCAGAGTCTTCAGTGTCTTCTGAGTCTTCAGAGTCTTCAGTATCTTCTGAGTCTTCAGTGTCTTCTAATAATATTTGTTTCTATCATTAGTTCTGAGTAATATCTACTGACTACACATGGTTCAGATATCTCCTGAACTATTCTATATTGAAACCTGACTCTCAGACTATCAAGATTATCCTGAACATGTCATACTCAGGGAATTTGGGATCTAATCAAAATCTTATTAAATTTATCTCCCAACAATTTCCCCCTTTTTGATGATGCCAAAACCATCTTGTTACATTTAAGAGGACCTAACCTATACTCAAGTTCCAGTTGTCTATTACATTAAGTGGCATATCAGATTACTATGAAAACATATTTAAAGATAATGAGATATTATCTTGTTTGAACACACCAAAAGCAAATTTTCATTGATTGTAAGATAGGAGTTACATTTTACAATGAAAATTCAAAAAACAAAAGAAGTACATTCTTCAGCATAGTCTTCAGCTTTCTTCAACTTCATCATCAGGGACTTCAAGATTGAACATCCCATAGTATCTCTTCTTCAATTTGTCCCTCTTTTGATAATCTCTAGGTGACTCCCTGTCAAACCCATCTGAGAAGCGTATTTAGCAACCTCCTTGGATACAACAGCTTCATTTATGACTCTAGTGTCGAATCTAGGAGCAGGGTACTTATAATGACCTGGTGCCTTCAGAGATACATTGTTTTCATCAGCTAGACTCATCCATTTCATTAAGTACTCTGGATAGAATGTCAGCAGGTATTCCAGAAAGGCTTCACTGCGGTCTGAGCTTCCTCTTATCCATTCTTGCAGAATCTTATGATTGAACCATAAGGTTCTCTTGACTTCTTCCCAGGCATCATTGATCTGGATTGGCATCCATTTATCAATGTGCGGCCATTTTTGCACTCTGGTCTTACCCCATCTTCTGTTCATGAAGTTCCTGAAGTTTCCCCTCCTGTTCTGCTCTTCTTCCCTCTTCTTCCTAGTCAGCTCTGCTCCTGATACAGACATGGCTTGTCTCTTTTCTTTTTCAATGTTTAGAGCCTTGAGCTTTTTATGCCAGTCAAAGTCTGAAATCTGAGAGCTTGAGTCATATACACCAAATCCTTCCTTAAACGGCTCCTCAGTTTCAGCTTCAATGTCCTTCTGAGTTTCAGACTCTTCAGGTTCAGAGAAGTCAACAATCAATTTCCTCTGAAGCGGTTTGGCTTAGATTTTTCTCTTCTTTTTCTCAGATTCAGCCACTGTTGCTCCTTTTCTTTTCTTTGTTTTCTTAATAGCAGCATGAGCCTCACAGTCAGGCTTGTTTCACCTTTTCTTTTCTCTGTCTGTCTTAAGATCATGGCTTCCTGAGCAGTTTGCTTATTAGTCTGAATAAATTCAGTATCTTCAGGCTCAACTCCTTTCAGTTTCTGAGTTTTTTCTATTTTCTGTAGAGTTTTCAGAACATGCTGAGCTTTCAATTCTTGCTGAGATTTTCTCTCCAGGGTTTTCTTCAGATGGGTGTCCAGTTTACCCATTGCAATATGAGATGTCCTTTCCCCCTTTCTGGCATCATACAAGGGAAGAATCTGGGAAAGGGTGGCATCCATATGAAATTGTTCTTTGCCAATGGCCCTTATCTCTCCGACCAGAACATCTTGTTCATCCTCCATGCGCGTTAGGATGTCCTTTCCAACTGAGACTTCTTCAGATAGTGGAGCAAATTGATTGGCAAGAACTCCATGCATCAATTCTGTCATCTTGGACATGAGTAATGAACTAATTTCCTCAACAGGTTGTTTGATCTTTCCCTCGTTTCTTTCTGTCAGCTTTTTCTCAAGATAGGTTATCCTTTCATTGAATTTCGCATTAAGCTCCTCAGACATGTTTTTGGACATATCTCCCATCTTTGTATCAAGGACAGTGATCTTTGCACTCACTTCTTCCTGAGCTGCATTGACTTCAGTAGAGGTGCTCAGAGTTATCATGGTCTGAGTTTGTTCATTCAGAGCATCCTCCATCTTCTTTGATTGATTAGCCACCATCATCTCCATCTGTGTCATTTTGGCTATCAATGGCTCAATTTTCTTTAGCTCATCTAAGATTGGAGTCAAGTCAATCGTTGGAGCATGAGAAGTGGGTCCTGATTGAGCCTCAGTCTAAAGGGTTTTATCTTCAGTCTGAGGAATTTGAGTATCAGCAGCTGAAATGATCTTTGCAGCTTGTGCTTCCTCTTTCTCAGGTTAAGCCCCATTTTCATCATCTCCTCCATCTTTATCTTTTCCATGCTCAACATTCCCACTTGTTTCACCTTTCCTACTTGGCCTTCTCTCTGCAATCTTCCTGATCACCAAGTTATCAAAGTCTGAGACCTTCATCCTGAGTTTTGTTTTCCTGAATCCTGAAAACTCAGTGAGAATGGTTGTCTCCTCAGTCCACCATTCCTCACCTCTGAATGCAGCAATATTTAGCATATCAGGCTGAGTTTGATTAAGGATGTATACAGTTGTCCTCAGTCGGATGAACAGGTCCAGAAGGTCAGGAAATACTGTGAGCTCAGGGTACCTATCTAAAACAAATCTTTCTCCCTTGCTCCTCCAATCTGTTTCCTCGGCTTCTCCTTTCTGTAGTGGTGGAGGGATTGGTTTTTTAGATTGGATAATTTATAAGGCAGAGGGATCGAGAAAGGTTTCAGTAAGTAAGGCATCAAGATTCAGGATTTCTTGTGGTTCATTTGGCTCTGAGAGGTGTGAGGGTGGGAACTGTATTTGGCTATCTTTAACAGGTTATTGGGAACCTCTAAAGATTTCTTGAGAAATTTTATCTTGTGCAATGGAGGTTTCCATCACCTCAGAGAACACATTCTCCTCCTCAGCAACCTCTTTCTCTTCTATAGTCTTTACCACCTGAGCCAAAACTTGGAGTGGTGATTTAAGGCCTTGAGTCTCAACCTGAACTTCTTCTTCTTTCTCAGCCTCCTTCTCAGCGATGGTAGATAACCTCCTTCATGATTTTCAGAAGGGTTTTCCCCCTGGCTTTCTTAACCTCTTCCTCACTCAGCTCAGTGGATCTCTGAGTGTCTTTCCTAGTTTCCCTGACAGGCTCAGCCACTGGAGCATCCTCTTCAGCCTCTTCCTCTGCAGTCTCCTCCTGAGACTCAGTAGGCTTTTCTTTCCTGCCCCTTAGTGCCTTCTTGGTTGACCTAAACATAATCTTGGACACCGGGAAGGCTTTTGAATCAGCAAATATGCCTTCCTCTTCCCTGCAGGTTTCCAAGATGACGGCAATCTTGGTTGCATGCAAAATTTTCCCTTTAATCACCACCGTATCATTCTCCTTTTTAACATGCTTGACTTGATCACTTACTATTTTTATCAAGTATTGTAACCAATTAAATGCCCTTGAAGGAGAGTCTTCAATGGCTGCCATCAACCTCAACTTCGGCTTACTGATTTGCTCGAAGCTCCCAGACCAACTCATGAGGCATTTGCTCACAATGTCAAGAAGCACACGATATTTCAATTTCAAATGCTTCTTGTTCAATGTGGCCTCAAATTTAATAGGGGTTTCAGCAATCTTGTCCAAATACTCTTGCTCCCTACTTACCATATACATCGTAGGGTCCTCCCCTCTATCATTCAACTCTTATACAACATTTAAATTATTTGGGATTATGTAAAGCTCTCTCACAAAATCCACATACTTTTCACCACGAACCAAATGAGAGACGGTAATCCTAGAGTCTATGCAGTTATCTTCATCAAGATGCATATTAGCTACAAATTCGATTACCACTCGTGAGTATTCGGCATCAGGACGATTTGCAACCAGGCAAGTGAGTTTTGCCAAATGGAACATATGCAGCGCCTCCTCCTCGTGTGCTGCGTTTGTTGTACCTTCCAAAGATACAACATTCTCGTACCATGGCTTGTTGGTAACAACAAGCTTATCAAAGATGGTGAACGTCATTTTGGTAATTTGTGAAGGGTTTTGAAAAAGCAGAGAATTATGGGTAATCGGAAATTTTGGAAAGCAGAGTATTGTGAAGACGAAGGCTTTTGAAATAATGTGTTTGAGAAGCACGAAATAGGTATTTATCTTGGAAAAAATCAATGGGAAATCGCGTAGATGAATGATCAACGGCCAAGATTTAAAATAGGTTAAAATCGGGTAGTTGAAAGGACAACTAGCGAGTACTAGCCGCAAATTTTTATCCTTATTTGTGATTAATGAACAGTGTTTTTTAATCACTGTTTCTGCAGACTGTTGACTTTTCCTGAGAATTTCAAATGTCCCGCCCATTTATTTCCTCAGGTGTTTTGTCATTTATGTCCAATGATATCTGAGAATCAGTTAGACAATAAATGAGGTGGATGAGTCATTAACTTCTTCAGACTAATTTTGACTATCAGTCTTACTGAGTTTTGACCTTGATAAAAAGTCAGTATATTTTTGATAACTGAACAAAGATTGCTGAGTTTCCCAAGACTCAGTGTTGAAAACCTTATTTTATCCTGAGTTTTTCAGTGAATCCTGAAAAACTTCATGCATCTGAAAACCTTCAATTTTTCAGATTGCTTATTCACCTGGATCCAACATACCTAATTCAACTGATAGTTCCTGAAATCTTGATTCAGCCAAAGGTTTAGTCAAGATGTCAGCTCTCTGTTTATCAGTATGAATTTTCTCCATTCTGATATCCTTCTTCTCAACATGATCTCTGATGAAATGATGTCGGATATCATCATGCTTACATCTGGTGTGCAATACCGGATTTTGTGTAATAGCAATTGCACTATTATTGTCACAAAATATAGGTACTTCATTGGCTACAACCTTATAATACCTCAATTGTTGTCTGAGCCACACAACAACTTCCTGCAGCCATGTATTCAGCTTCAGTAGTACTGGTTGATACTGAGGTCTGTTTCTTTGAAAACCATGATATCAGTTTACTTCCAAGAAATTGACAAGTTCCAGTAGTAGACTTCCTGTCAATTCTACAACCACCATAATTAGCATCTGAATAACCAGTTAATTCAAGGTTATCATCAGTTGGATACCATAATCCTCTATTCACAGTGCCTTTAAGATATTTCAAAATCATTTTGGCAGCATCCATGTGACTAGCCTTAGGATTAGTTTGGAACCTTGCACATATCCCAACATCAAAGGTAATATCAGGCCTACTTGCTGTGAGATAGAGCAATGATCCAATGATCCCTCTATAATCAGTATGATTTACAGACTTGCCTTCAGGATCAGGATCCATTTTGTAGTTAGTATTCATAGGAATTCTAACTGTATTGCAACTCTGTACACCATATTTAGCAATCAGATCTCTGGTGTACTTTACCTGATTGATGAATATTCCTTCTTTAGTTTGTTTCACCTGAAGTCCTAGAAAGAAATTCATCTCTCCCATCATAGACATCTCAAACTTTCCTTTCATCAGAGTAGAGAACTTCTCACACATCTAATGATTAGGAGATCCAAATATGATGTCATCCACATAGATCTGAACTAGTAAGATATCTTTCCCATCTTCTATCCTGAACAAGGTTCTATCAACAGTTCCTTTGGTAAAACCATGGTCAGTAAGAAATTGAGAAAGTGTATCATACCATGCTCTGGGTGCTTGCTTTAGACCATACAAGGCTTTTCTGAGGCTGTTCCACATAAACCACTTCTTTAAGCACACCATTCAGAAATACACTTTTCACATCCATCTGATAGACTTTGAATTTCATGTGGGCAGCATATGCAAGAAACAATCTGTTTGCTTCTAGTCTTGCAACAGGTGCAAACGTTTCATCATAATCCAAGCCTTCTTCTTGGGAATAACCTTGTGCAACTAGCATTCCCTTGTTTCTTACAATGTTGTTTTTTCATCTCTCTTGTTCTTGAACACCCACTTAGTTCTAATCACATTGTGACTCTGAGGTCTATCCACTAGCTCCCAAACTTCATTCCTTGTGAATTGATTCAGCTCCTCTTGCATAGCAGTAATCCAAAAGGAATCCTTTAGAGCTTCTTCAATCTCAGTTGGTTCCTTCTCAGATAAGAAAAAATCATAATAGAGCACTTTCACCACGGAACTTTCTTGTTCTAAATCCTTCTGATAGATCACCCACAATCTGACTTGTAGGATGACTATCCAACCATCTTCTCCTGGATGTTCCCCCTTCAGTAGTATCCTCAACATTAGAAATGTTAGGTTCAGACAGTTCATTAAATTTAGGGAACAACAGAAAAGGAGAGAGTGAATCATCTTCCTCAGGGGAAATTCCATTCAGAACATTGTCAGTGATATTTGTTCCCCCTTGGTTGATAGATTCAGAGTTTGCCTCAGCTGTAACCACATCTTCATCGACATTACATACCTGAGTCTAAACTGATGTTAGTTCAGATTGGTCAACTTTAGTGTGTTGGCTTTCTTTTAGTAGAGAACTATCATCCTCAGTGTTTCCATCCTGAGCTTCTTTGTCTAAGTTTGATTCACTCCATTCAGAGAAAGTGATTGACTTCTTCTTTTCAGGCTCAGAGGATATTTTATCATTCTTTTTCAGGCTAAGTCTGGTTATTCTCTTGGTCAGATCTCCTAAGTCATGTTCCTATTTCTTCTGAACACAAGTAGATTCATAAAAAACAACATGAGATGTTTCTTTCACAATAAGGGTCCTATAGTTGTAAACTCTGAAGGCTTTAATGACTTCAGAATATCCTAAGAATATCCCTTCATCAACTTTGCTATCAAAAGTTTTCAACTGATCTTTACCATTATTGTGTATGAAACACTTGCAACCAAACACACGAAAGAAAGAAACAAGAGGTTTCCTTTCATTCCACAGCTCATAAGGTGTTTTTCCTTGATTCTTTTGTTAGCATGGATCTGTTCTGAGAGTAGCATGCAGTGTTGATAGCTTCAGCCCAAAATCTCTTAGGTTGCGTTTGTTTTGGGACTCACAAGGATGGACTTAGGACTTTGCGCTCCCAGTCTCATACGAGTTTGAAATTTAGAATCTAGTTTTCAAATCTCACATTCAATCCACACCTACAAATATCTATAAAATATATTATTACTCTTCCCAATACATCACATTTTATACACTTTATTATTCTTCTCAATATAATATAATAATACAATATCAATATTGATTTGACATAAAGTTAAATCTCACACTACTCAAATCCCAAAACAAACACATACATTTACTATTCATCAAGAATTCTAAATCCTTGGATTTTAAAACCTTGACTTTCTCCGCACACTTAAATCCCAAAACAAACACACCCTTAGGAATGTCAGCTTCAGCAATCATTGTTCTTGCAGCTTCTTTCAGAGTCCTATTTCTTCTTTCTGCAACACCATTCTGTTGTGGGGTCCTTGCAACTGATGTTTCATGAGCTATTCCATTTGTTGCACAATAATCAGATATAATATGGTTGATAAATTTTGTTCCTTTATCTGATCTGATTTTGACCACACTCATATTCTTTTCCATACTGAGTATTTTCAGTAATTTAGGCAGTTTTGTCTGAGTCTCTTTCTTACTGAGTAAGAATATGACCCAAGTGTATTTAGAGTAATCATCAACTACCACAAGTGTATATTTCCTGTCATTAGTGCTTACAGGTGTTACTGAAACAAATAGATCCATATGTAACAGTTGCAGTATTCTGTCAGTAGAAACTTCTACTTTGCTTTTGAATGATGCTCTGATTTGATTTCCTTTCTGACAAGCATCACATACGTGATCTTTACTGAACACCTCATTGGGTAATCCCCTCAAGAGTGCTAATCTTGCAAGTTTGTTCAGGGTTTTGAAGTTTAAGTGATTCAGCCTTTTATGCCACAACCAACTGGTATCAGTAGAACTTTTTGCAACCAAACATGTATCTTTAGGAGATAATCTCCAATCAGCAAGATACACATTCCCTTTTCTAGTACAAGTCAGTAATATTTGTTGTGACGTATTATCTTTCACATAACATAAGTTCTTTGAGAACTCAACACTGAATCATTTGTCACAGAATTGACTGATAGAAAGAAAATTATGCTTTAAACTAGAAACATATGATACACCATGGATATGTACAGAATCAACTTCAAGAGTTCTATATCCTTCAGTCTGTCCTTTGGAATTGTCTCCAAAAGTAATCCGAGGGCCTTTTTGCTCAACATAGTCAGTGAGTAATTGTTTATATCCTGTCATGTGCCTTGAACATCCACTGTCCAGATACCATGCAGCTGGAGTCATTTTATTTCCACTCATCAGGGCTATGTTGTCTTCATTCAGCTCAGTGCCCTTTTCCTTCACCTGAAAAACAAATCAAGCCTTAGGTACCCATTTGGTGTAGGGTCCTACCAGGTTAGCTGTACCTTTTGGAACCCAAATCTGCCTGATAACTCTAACTACTTTATAGTGGCTGATTTGTCTCCCATAAACATCTACATACACATTCATCACCCTAGGTGCCTTGGCAGTACCCTGTGTATGAGTGCCAGCCTTAGCATGAACATGAGCCTTAGAGTTCTTCTTGGGTTCAGGCCTCTTGTTCCAATGCCTTGGCCTTGGTGCAGCTGGTCTATGTCTCAGCTGACTTGGGTTCAGGAAACCATTACCCTTAGGCAAGTGTGATTTAGGTTGCCTGTACTGAAATTGTGGTCTTTCAGTATCCTGAGGAATTGGTGTCTTCAGTTCAGAATATCTCTGCTGAGTGTTTCTCTTCTGAAGATTTCTCTGATGGTTCAGTGCAGATCTCTTCAGGTTGGTATTCTTAGCCTGAGGCTTCGAAGTACTTGCCTAAGGATTTCCTACTGAGTGTTCAGGTTTTCTAGCCTTTTCCTGAGGTTTGGGCTTTCTTTCCTGAACCTTCAGTTTTTCTGAAACCATAGGTCCTTTACCCTTGTCTAAAACATGGGGTTGTTCTTCAGTAAGAAATCAGTACATACCACTGGTTTAACAAAGACAGTCTTAGTGCTACTTGAGAAGCAGAGATAGAAGAATTTACCTCCTCAATAGCAACAAGGCAAGCATCATCACTGTCACTATCTAAAAAAATTTCTTCTGAAGAACTTGATCCTTCTTCAGATTGTTCTTCTTCTTCAGCAATCATAGCCTTCTTGCTGGAGATCTTCCTGTCTCTTTTGGCTTGCCTTTCCTTTCTTTCCTTGGCACTCAGCTCAGGACACTCATACTGGAAGTGATCCTTCTTTTGGCAGTTATAACATCTGTTGACATCATAATCCTGATCACTTTCCTCCTTGGTCTTGGAGTCCTTCTTTCTGGACGAGGATCCTTCAGCTTTGTGGCCCTTCCTTTTCTCAGTGGACGTGTCCTCAGCTTCTGAGTTATTCTTGTTCTTGTACCTGTTGTTCTTATAGTATTTCTTGTATTTTCCATATCTACTATTGAGTCTTTCAAACCTCCTTGCCAATAGTACTAGCTTATCCTCTTGCTCATCCTGATTTTTGGTAGGTGATTTATCAGACTCTCTAGCTTTACAGGATATTTCTTTAGCTTTAAAAGCCACATTTTTGCTAGATGAAGATTCATCTTTGCTATCAGATTTCTTTGTTTTCTTATCTATAACAAATTCATAAGCTTTCAGTTCAGAGAAAACTTGTTGGTATGACATAGAATCAATATTCTTGGTGTTTTCAATCACCACAACATGTATATCTCATTTCTTAAACAATCCTCTCAGAATTTTCAGTGCCACTTCTCTTTGTGGGTATCTTTTCCCAAGAGCATTCAGATCATTCATGATACTAGTGAATCTGACTTCTAGTTTGTCAATGGATTAACCATCTTCCATTTCAAAGCTGTCAAACTTTGCAATGGCAACAAAAAGTTTATTCTCTTTAATATGATATGTGCCTTGACAAATGATAGCAAGTGTGTCCCCTATTTCTTTGGCAGTTTCACAATGAGAAATCATCCCCATAACACCATCATCAATAGTGCTGTATAGAGTATCTTTAACAATATAGTCTAAGTTGACTAACTTTCTCTCATCAGCAGTAAGTTGGTAATCAGGCTTAGAAAATTCATCTCTGGGATCATCTCTCTCAGCATCAGTAATTATGGCATTTACCACTGTGTACTTAAATGGTCCTTGAGAGACCATTCTCCACATTCTTTCATGCTTAGAATACAGATGTGTCTGTGTTCTCAATCTCCATAGGTCATAGATCTCAACAGAGAACATAGGAAGTTTCTTAGAAGGCATGATAAATTAGCCTTGTAAGATATCAGCAGTAAGATCTATTCAGTAGACCACCAAAGTCTTTCAGCAAATAAGATTATGGCTACCAAAGCAAGTGGTCAAAATGAACCACTACTCTGATACCACTTGTTGGTCCCGGTGTAACGAGTCTTACACGTGTATGGGGGGGGAATACACGTGTTTAGCGATTTTTTAAAACTTTTCTTTACTGAAATCAGTAGGGTCAGGATGTCCTGAGAATTTTCCTTGAGAAGCACAAATCGCCCTGAGTCAAAGTTTACTGAGACAGTGATCTTGAGCAACTTTCAGTAGCTTCAGATTATCCTAACTAATTCTGAATTTTATCAGATTCCTGAGAAGCTTGCATCAGATAACTATCTTACTTAATACTCAGTAGAGTTTGTTCAGTTTGGTAATTATTTGTTCTAGCTTATCAAGGGTGCGAAATGTGTTGGCCCTAATTTTATACTCACTTTATCTTGCTAAAAATCTTTTCCTTAGTAAAACAGTTAGCGCAGTGATCACTAGGCTTAGTGAATGAGCTCTCTTCAATGAGAAACACTTGGGAAATCTTAGGTTTTTCGAGTGCTTCAATTTGTAAGAATACGAATGAGCTCTGGAGTTGCTTGGATTTCCCGTAACCTTGCAATGGTGAAGGTTACTTGTATTTATAGCCAACTTCTATAACGTTACTCTTTGAAAACTATCCATTGGAAGAGATAGCATCAAGGGTTTCCTCTTTTGGTTATTAATGAACGACTATTTTAGAGTTTGAAAACACCCTTTCATGGTTTGGGTAACAAGTAACCAATACAGCCAATCACCAAGTTTTGCAGTCTGGAACTTAGTACTACTGACATATTCAGTGCGCTGTCGCTTTCTGTGTCAGTGAAGTACAGTGTTGTCTCTCACTAATTGATTCTTGTCTTCAGTGAATATAGACAAACAAAATGGCTCTTTTTAGGTCAATGTCTCTGAATGATAAAACTTTAAACAACACTTAGTTTTAGTTCCTTTTGTCTGCAATTGAATATCTGGTCAACATTTATTTTCTTATAAATGTGCGTCTTCCTTAGTTTTGTATGTCCTCAGGTAGATAGTCTTCAGGGTCCAACTGAGTCTTCAGTGATATCTGAGTCTTCAGTGTCTTCTGAGTTTTTCAGAGTCTTCAGTGTCTTCTGAGTCTTCTGAGTCTTCAGTGTCTTCTGAGTCTTCAATGTCTTCTAATAATATTTGTTTCTATCATTAGTTCTGAGTAATATCTACTGACTATACATGGTGCAGATATCTCCTGAACTATTCTATACTGAAACCTGACTCTCAGACTATCAAGATTATCCTGAACATGTCATACTCAGGGAATTTGGGATCTAATCAAAATCTTATTAAATTTATCTCCCAACAATTTCCCCCTTTTTGATGATGCCAAAATCATCTTGTTAAGTTTAAGAGGACCTAACCTATACTAAGGTTTCGGTTGTCTATTACATTCAATGGCTTATCAGATTAGTATGAAACATATTAAAAGATAATGAGATATTATCTTGTTTGAACACACCAAAAATCAAATTTTCATTGATTGTAAAATAGGAATTACATTTTACAATGAAAATTCAAAAACAAAAGAAGTACTTTCTTCAGCATAGTCTTTAGCTTTCTTCAACTAAATCATCAGGGACATTAAGATTGAACATCCCATAGTATCTCTTCTTCAATGCGTCCCTCTTTTTGATAATCTCTGGGTGACTCCCTGTCAAACCCATCTGAGCAGCATATTTGGCAACCTCCTTGGATACAACAGCTTCATTTATGACTCTAGTGCCGAATCTCTTTGTGGGTATTTATACTGACCTGGTGCCGAATCTAGGAGCAAGGTACTTATACTGACCTGGTGCCTTCATTTATAACTTCATTTATGACTCCAGTGCCGAATCTAGGAGCAGGGTACTTATACTGACCTGGTGCCTTCAGAGATACATTGTTTTCATCAGCCAGATTCATCCATTTCAGTAAGTACTCTGGATAGAATGTCAGTAGGTATTCCAGAAAGGCTTCATTGTGGTCTGAGCTTCCTCCTCTCCATTCTTGCAGAATGTCATGATTGAACCAGAAGGTTCTCTTGACTTCTTCCCAGGAATCATTGATCTGGATTGCAATCCATTTATCAATGTGCGGCCATTTCTGCACTCTGGTCTTGCCTCATCTTCTGCTCATGAAGTTCCTGAAGCTTCCCCTCCTGTTCTGCTCTTTCTTCCCTCTTCATCCTAGTCAGCTCTGCTCCTGATATAGACATGGCTTGTCTCTTTTCTTTTTCAATGTTTAGTGCCTTGAGCTTATTATGCCAGTCAAAGTCTGAAATCTGAGAGCTTGAGTCATATACACCAAATCCTTCTGAGTTTCAGCTTCAATATCCTTCTGAGTTTCAGACTCTTCAGGTTCAGAGAAGTCAACAATCAATTTCCTCTGAAACGGTTTGGCTGAGATTTTTCTCTTCTTTTTCTCAGATTCAGCCGCTGCTGCTCCTTTTCTTTTCTCTGTTTTCTTAATAGTAGCATGAGCCTCAGCAGTCAGGCTTGTTTTAGCTTTTCTTTTCTCTGTCTGTCTTAAGATCATAGCTACCTGAGCAGTTTGCTTATCAGTCTGAATAAATTCAGTATCTTCAAGCTCAACTCCTTTCAGTTTCTCAGTTGCTTCTATTTCCTGTAGAGTTTTCAGAACATGCTGAGCTTTCAATTCTTGCTGAGCTTTTCTCTCCAGGGTTTTCTTCAGATGGATGTCCAGTTTACCCATTGCAATATGAGATGTCCTTTCCCTCTTTTTGGCATCATACAAGGAAAGAATCTGGGAAAGGGTGGCATCCATATGAAACTGTTCTTTGCCAATGGCCCTTATCTCTCCGGCCAGAACATCTTGTTCATCCTCCATGCGCCTTAGGACGTTCTTGCCAACTGAGACTTCTTCAGATAGTGGAGCAAATTGATTGGCAAGAACTCCATGCATCAGTTCTGTCATCTTGGAAATGAGTAATGAACTCATTTCCTCAACAGCTTGTTTGATCATTCCCTCGTTTCTTTCTGTCAGCTTTTTCTCAAGATAGGCTGTCCTTTCATTGAATTTCGCATTAAGCTCCTCAGACATGTTTTTGGACATATCTCCCATCTTTGTATCTAGGACAGTGATCTTTGCAGTCACTTCTTCCCGAGCTGCTTTGACTTCAGTAGAGGTGCTCAGAATCATCATGGTCTGAGTTTGTTCATTCAGAGCATCCTCCATCTTCTTTGATTGATCAACCACCATCATCTCCATCTGTGTCATTTTGGCTGTCAATGGCTCAATTTTCTTTAGCTCATCCAAGATTGGAGTCAAGTCAATCATTGGAGCATGAGAAGTGTGTCCTGATTGAGCCTCAGTCTGAAGGGTTCTATCTTCAGTCTGAGGAATTTGACTATCAGCAGCTCAAATGATCTTTGCAGCTTGTGCTTCCTCTTTCTCAGGTTCAGCCCCTTTTTCATCATCTCCTCCATCTTTATCTTTTCCATGCTCAACATTCCCACGTGTTTCACCTGTCTCACTTGGCCTTCTCTCTGCAATCTTCCTGATCACCAAGTTATCAAAGTCTGAGACCTTCATCCTGAGTTTTGTTTTCTTGAATCCTGAAAACTCAGTGAGAATGGCTGTCTCCTCAGTCCACCATTCTTCACCTCTGAATGCAGCAATATTTAGCATATCAGCCAGAGTTTGATTTAGGATGTATACAGTTGTCCTTGATCGGATGAACAGGTCCAGAAGGTCAGGAAATATTGTGAGCTCAGGGTACCTATCTAAAACAAATCTTTCTCCCTTCCTCCTCCATTCTGTTTCCTCGGCTTCTCCTTTCTGTAGTGGTGGAGGGATTGGTTTTTCAGATTGGATAATTTGTAGGGCAGAGGGATCGAGAAAGGTTTCAGTAAGTAAGGCATCAAGATTCAGGATTTCTTGTAGTTCATTTAGCTTTGAGAGGTGTGAGGGTGGATCCTCACTAATATTTAACGTCATTCTAAATAATTTGAAGTAATAAATTATGAACCCACAGGCCGCAGTGATAGCGATTTGGTTAGGTAGATGATGAAAGATTTATTTTCATTTTCTTTAGACGATTTAATGTCAAATGATTTGCGGCACCAACCCAAAAAAAATTATAGCAAGGTCTTATATGCACCGGATGCACCATGTAAATTAAATACATTTTTAAAATTTACAATTAATTATTTACACTAAAATATGCAACTTGTATTAAGGACAAATTGTATGTTTTAATATAAACAAATCATATATTTTAAAATACATTTATGTTGCACGGTGCACAGGAGACCTATTTAAAATATATTAATTTTTTTAGAAACCCCAAAGGTCCGGTTCGCATTTTACATTCTTGGTAGTTGATTAGTCGAGTTAAATTCACAACATTTCTTGTTATTTCAATTCGATTTCGAGTTTGAATTTATTTTCATTGCCAACGTCAATGCACATCCTTTTCTAATTTTGAAAATATAAAGTCTCATGTGCAACTGGTGCACGGATTTAAGATTTATGCACTCGTTCCAATTCTACCCATGTATCCACATAACATATTTAATATATTCAATGGGTCAAGTATTTTTTTTTTAAATGGGTCATTTTGTTTCATGAGTGCACAGTGCATTTGGGTGCACAAGAGACCCACTCTTTTGAAAATTCTAAATGCTAACGTGACAGTCCTAAGTTTTCAAGTGCTAAGTTTTGTGTGTATCAAGTGTACCGTGCACCCCATTATGTATTTTAGAATCATGCAACTTGTTGTAGAATATGTAACTTTTATTCACATTAAATCGTGCCACTATTAATATGATAAACAAATTGTAGAATATGAAAACACTGGATTGAATTGGAAATATAAAAATCGTGTGATAGCTTAAAGATGAAAAAAAATAAAATTAAAAAGGTGATTTGGGTTTATGTATTTAACCTATTACTTGGGACACATATACAAAAACTAGCACTACATTAAAAAGAGCAGGTCTGTGTATCATGTAAGTCAGGTCTGTGTGTTTTTTTTTTATGTTTTAGATAAACAAATTGTGTATTTTAATTAAACAAATTGTATTTTTAAAAAATACATTTAATTTGCATGATGCACTTGGTGCACTTTGCCCACTAAAAATTCTTACTTGTGGCATTGGATCTTTTTTAATATTCTTTTCTTCTTTTTACTTTTTGCATATGGAAGTTACTTGCATCATCAAGCAAATCCACACATCATACACAGAGACATAAAGGCGAGCAATGTTCTTCTAGACTCAGAATTCGAAGCCAAAGTAGCAGATTTTGGGTTCGCAAAATTGATACCCGAAGGGGTGACTCATTTGACAACAAGGGTTAAGGGAACCCTATGATACTTAGCCCCGGAGTACGCCATGTGGGGGAAAGTCTCAGAAAATTGCGATGTTTACAGTTTTGGGATCTTGCTTCTCGAAGTAATCAGTGGTCGTAAGCCCCTCGAAAAGCTTGTTGGAGGGGTGAAGCGCGACATCGTGCAATGGATCACCCCGTATGTTCACAAGGGCTCCTTTGATCTCATTGCAGACCCCAGATTGAAAGGGGCTTTTAATATGGAGCAGCTCAGAAATGTTGTCACGATTGCAAAGAGATGCACTGACAACAACCCCGAGAATAGGCCCATGATGCTGGACGTCGAAGGGTGGCTCAAGGGAATCACCAACAAAAAAGATATGCGGATTCTGGGAAAAAATAATGCATTTGAGGACCACCATAAAGAAAAAGAGGAAGATTATATAGATGATAATACTACTGACTTTGAGGTGTTTGAAATGGAGAAATACGCGATGAAAACACGGAAATAAATAGAAGTCTTATCACAATTTTGTGGTTGAAAGATTGATCAGATTCCTGGTTATAAGTTTTAACATGTCTGACAAAATTAATATTCACCAGGGTTTTACAGTGTTGTCGACTCCTTACACATCGTACCTATTGATATTCACCTTTTTAAAACATTACAAAATTTATTCATATTTAAATATGGGCATATTTATAGTATCCTAAAGATATATGTGGCCTATTTTTCCATATTAAAAATGTGAGTTTAGAAGAGATTAAAGGAAACACTACAAGAAATTTTGATATTTAAAAATTACATGAAATGTGAGTTTATAGAAAGTATCTTTTAAACCAATTAAGATATGTTTTATGAAATATAGGTGTATAGAATTAGAACTAATAAAACAATTAATATGGAAATATATGTACGAGGGAGAGGAGACTTTCTTTGAGTTTTTTGCACTTTTGGTCCCACGGAACACGCCTCCTCACGTTTTTGGTTCCAAAGCCGAAAATTTTGACACTTTTGGTCCCAAAGCCGAAATTTTTTACACTTTTGGTCCCAAATCGCGCGTCTTGTGGGACCAAAAGTGTCAAAAATTTAGGCTTTGGGACCAAAAGTGTCAAAATTTTCGGCTTTGGGACCAAAAGTGTGAGGAGGCGTGTCTTGTGGAACCAAAAGTGCAATAAACTCGACTTTCTTATGAAATATTTCAACATCAAAATATAAGTTTAAATAGGAAGGAGTTGAAAATTCGTGAATGATGTGCTAGTCGAACCGGGTCAAGTGGATTTTTCCTAAAAATTCGCGCAAAGGAATAGAAAAATTTGCTCCCAGTCTATGTTACTATAAACACAATTATGTGTTACCATAAGGGCAATTATGTGTTACTATGTTATTTGGGTGAAAAATTGCATGATTTTATTGCTTATTTTAAGCCTAATTAATTTTGATTTAATTTCATTCTTTGATTACCTAATTTTGACTAATTACACTTAATTTTGAGATATGTCGTGCTCTGTTATTCTTGTAGAAAAATTGAGTATTTTTTAAACAATTCACGTGCCTAATTTTTAGTGAAGATAAACGAAAAAAGAAATCGAGAAAGAACAAGATACAAGAAAAGAAGCTTGGACTTTATTCATTTAAGTTCAATATTATAATTTCAGGTCTGATTTGTGGAAATCTTGCACCAAAGCACCAATTGTTTCTCATGTTGATAAGCTTATTGTGTTGATTGGTTGACCTTTGGTGGTGTTTTGTGCTTTAGTGTATGTGGTTGTTGATTTTTTAAGTTTAATTGAGCTTGATTGTATTGATTGAGACTTGCTTGTTTACTTGCTTATGTGAAAATTGTGCTTGATTTTGTGTCCTCAATTCACGATTATACAAGCCCGTGAGCTTTAGAGCCTTTAGACTTTCATATTTTTTTGGTCTAATTGTCTTCTTGTGAGTATCATTCATGCTTATGTCCTTTAAAACTTGATAATTGTCATGTTTGAGGTTACATTTTGTGTCAAAATTTTAAAATGATACAAGGCCATCTTTGTTTTGAATAGTCACTTGGCCAAATTTTCCTTACCAAATAAAATATTATCCGTAGCAAGTCATTTTGAGCCTATTGTCCTATATTCTTTGGCAACCTATGAAAATTTAGTGAAGTGTTACACTTTGAGCCTATTGTCCTATATCTGTAGCAAGCCACTTTGGGTGAAGAGTTACACACATATTTGAGAGGAATTGTGAAATAAGCATTGAATCTTGCATTAATTTGAACATAGAATGGAAACTTACTTGTTGATTTTTGTACCTAATGACTTATTTAAATTGAGATTTTTGGCAACTACTCATTTTGTTTTTGAGTCATTTAGGTCGTGTTTTATTATTATCGTAGGAAAATTGAGTATTTTTGAAATAATTCAGGTTTCTAATTTTTATTGAAAATAAACAAACAAACAAAAAAACAAATCGAGAAAGAACAAGATACAAGAAGAGAGGCTTGGGCTTTATTTATTTAATTTCAACGAGTCGGCTCATTTCAGAAATTAAGATCAGCAACTTGATTTAATATTAGCAGCCCATTTGTATTATATTTGGAGGCCCAACTTTGACGGTCCGTGCACTAATTAATTATCAAAGAGGAGAGTGAAAATGCTCAATGAATGGATCCGACCACCTGCCGGTTCTTCTAGTCCTTGATCAGGGACCTCCACGGCTCCACCACATTGCACACACGCCTCGCTTTACTTTTGAGCAACGATGGGTGCTTGAGCATGACTTCGAACAACTGCTGAACACCAGCTGGCACTCACATGCACACGTTGGGCCACCCAGACCATTAGCTCTCTTCAGCGCAACATCACGCATACCCGATGCCTCATTGACGATTCATGCGCATATGGGTCCACTTCAGTTAATGAAGACGATAGTCAACACCTCGAACAAGATTTGCATAGACTTTTGGCAAAAGAAGAATTACACTCGCAGCAGAGCTCCAGAACGCAGTGGCTACAGGCCGGTGATCGAAATACTTCATATTTTCACCATCTTGCATCAAAACGTCGGCGTCATAATGTAACACCCCGTCCCAAAATTAATAAGAAATAAATGAATAAATGATTTATGAGTTTTTAATTATATTAAACGGCGCTTTATGTTTTCAAAAACTTTGATTTCAGGAAGACGGACGAGCATTCTGAGTCAGGAGCACTCCTAGCACATGTAAAGCGGTTCGGATCCCCTGTTCCACATTGTATTCCAATCTACTGTTCCACATCACGGATGCATGACACGTGTCCCCTTCACAAATTTGATACAAACGCTGTGACTTCTCAGTTAACGTCAATCTACCTACCAAAATTCCCAAAAAAAAAAATTCCTAAAATTTGCTGGAAGATTGAGACCGAATCTTACCAAAACTAAAACCAGAAAGCTTGCTGCGGATCTTACCAAATAATGAAAATTCCATCATTAGGGCTGAAAGGAATTGGAGAAAACTCTGAAATTCTAGAAACAAGAAATCACAAATTCCAAAAATTGGTTTCCTGCGTTGGCTCCGGTGGTACTTCTACGAAGACAAATTTTCGAGTACAAGTCTTGTGTTAACAAAATTAGCTTGTATCGGGATTATGTCTGAGTTTCTTAGTGGCGAGAGAAGAATATGTAGATTAGATGTTCGATGAAATTTCTTCATGTGCAGGTTCTCGTACCTGATTCTATAGATATTAGAATTTGAGTAACTTCAGTTTATGGAGCATGGTGAACAATTGGGAATGGTGTTCGAGATGTATAGAGTATATGCTAATTTTATGGAGTAATTTATTGAATCCTCTGGGATAATGATGAGAGAGAAAATGGTCATGAAGTTGTGTTAACAATTATGAAGGTCAAGGAATTCATGGCAACTGTGTCAATTTCGTAAAGTTAGCTAGTTATTGTGATTCTTAAGCAAATTCAATGAACCAAATGAATTTTAAGGAACCTAAACATGAAATATTATAGGACTTGGCAAGTGCATATTGATTTTAGGGGACCTGCACATGTAAATCTTATAATGACAATTAAATGAATTTGCAGCTAGTTATCGTGATTGTTTAATAGATATCATAAGAATCATTTTATATGTATATGTACATGTTTATGGATGTGAATCACATCAATTTTTGTACATTTTTCAGCAGTACTGTGTGTTCTTTCTAATATAATTTTAATCTTTTTCTACTCGATGAAAATCGAATTGCATTTAACGGTATAGTGATTTTATTTCAATAATGGAGTTGAGGTTATGCCGATCTTATTCCGTGAGACAATTTTTTAAAAGATCAATCAAATGGGTCAATATTAATATGCAAAAGAACACTTAAATAGTACTAATTTAAAAAAGTTCAAGAGATGTGTTGGGAAATTTATAGTTTTGATAAAAGTTCCAGAAACACATGTAATAGGACCAGTCAGACCTGTTAGCTGACTGATGTTTATATTACCGTTTATAGAATACCAGTTGATAATTACTGTATAGAACAAATGATGTAATAGATAGGTCACATATTGAGGGGGAACCTCAATATGTATAAGTCAGATCTGAAAATCCAAAGAACAGCTGATATCCGACAGGCCAGAATGCTAGAGAAGAACAGAAGATCAGATCGATCTGATCTAGTTAGATATCTCAGCTGAAGTCATAAAGCTCAAACTCAGAATACTTGAAGATCAGACGACTTCCAGAAGATCAGACCAGAAGACCTACATCAGCCGAGTCTGCTAGTTGAAGCTAAGTCAACCGGCACCAGAAGACTCCATCAGGTAGACTGATCAGTTCTGACTGATCAGGTCAGCTCACCAGGTGAAAAATGATGTTTCACCTAATCATACGTCTATGATCTGAACAAGAAGAATGTCAACCTTAGTTGGAAGAACAAACACTGAAAAGTGCTTCTGTTAACCAATAAGAACAAGACACGTATGATCGGAGCCGACAATTAAGGGACTTGATGCTGCTCTCTCTAACGGCTATAAAATACAAGTTCACGCTTTCGGCCATGCCGTTCCTGAAGCACGTCACATCAATCCTGCAAACCTACCTAATATAGCCTAAAATTCAAATTGCTCTCCAACGGCTCTTTGATTTCAAGGTCTATAAATATGGGATCACACTTCAGAGTGAAACACGAAAACACTGAACAATCAAGAAGCTCAAGCAATTATCAGATTTCCGCACGAAGAACACGATCAAGAAGTTTTTTTTTTTTGTGTTCATCCCATAAGTTCTTAGCATAGAAATCTTTTCATCTAGCTGATAGGCTACCTTAAACACTAGAAAAGATTTCATAGTTGGAACCAAAACAATCTTATCCAAACCCAAGTTAGGTTAAGTTGTCTAGCAAGATTTCAGACTAGGGTTTCTAGTTCTGATTTCTGGGATCGGTTGAGTGAGAACTCCTTAAATATCTGTCGGTGTACTGTGTTGAACTAACACATAAAACTAAGTTCAGTTGGTTAAGTTGGTGCCCCTTGTGATAGGGAAGAGTGGACATAGGACTGGTTTGTCCGAACCACTATAAATCTTGTGTGCCTTTACCGCTTTGATTAACTGTCTACACAATTGCACACAACCTTTAAAGCGCATACATATTCTAAGTTGAGATCAGCTAGCACCAAGCTTCTGATCTGATCAAGCTTGACACTTCAGTCAACTGGTTAAAACACTAACTTTGGAATCTGATTTATAAAAACTGGTTTTTCATGGGTAAAACTTAAGCTTCCGCACACATCAGTTAAACTGATAGTTACCGAACTAATCTGCCTTCAGGCGATTAGTAAGTTGGTTATCAGCCCAAACTGATTCACTCGCACTCTGATCAAGCTAACTGCCCTCACACCTGATCTGCACAAAAAGTTTTCAGAAGTCTACTCACCCCTCCCCTCTAGACTTCTGCCCTCACTAAACCCGTTCGGGACCTACAAGATGAGATTCATAAGACAATCTTTCACATGAACTCGACATATATAACAGGAATAATCTTGCAAACATTTAAAGATGTCTCCTATGAACCACTTGAACCAAGTTTAAAGAAGTTTTTATGAAGTTTTTTTATAAGTAAAAAAAACACCCAAATTTTGCCTAATTAAACTGTTCAGATTTACATTATTACAACTGTATATGATGAGATTTGTGTGGCTTCTTTTTTCTCTATCTTAAATGAATTCCATCGATTTTAGTTTTTTCTCTTTTAAGTTATTTCATCTACATTCACAAATCTATTCATACAACATCTCACATCAATATCATCATGGAACGGGAGATGAAATAAGTTCATCATAATATTATAATTTAAAAAGAAAAAATATTGACGGGAATGAAATAATGTTATTGAAGCACTAAGGGCTTGTTTTGAAGCTCTAAATGAATAGTTAGAAGCACTTTTTTTTTAAGTTGGTGTGACCCAACTTTTAAAAAAAAAAAAGTGCTTCTAATCTAAAATAATTGTTTCAAAACAGGCACTAAAAATCTATACTAAAATTGACTTCATAAGCATATAAAAAAGTTAAACAAGAACTAATAAGTCAATCTGATTGTGAGGAATAAACTCCATGTACTATCCTCTCGTGCATCATCATATTCATTGTTGGCTTATCCATGTACATCTTCAAGAATATAGTTGTTTGGATAAAGTCCTTCAAATCCTTGTGGTTTGATTAGTTGTTGTTGTTGCTGTTGTATAAGTAGAAATAAATAAATTACACACATTGAATTGACAAGATGAACACCATTAATACTTGTAATAGTAAACCTCATTTGAAAGTGTATTATTTACGGTTAACTCAAGAAAATTATTATTGTAATTATATCTCAAAAAGAAATAAAATATGTGTTATTACCTGCAGTAACTGCATCATGCTCATTCCACTTTGGAGGTCTTCTCTTGAATGAGAGGGATCAACATCATATTGATAAATATTTTGGTTGAAGATCTATTAAAAAAATCATCAATTCAAGAAATATTATAACAATAGATTTTTATTGAAAGTTAATAAACAGAGTACTAGAATATCGACATACGTAAGGATATTGTGACCGTTCCACATACGATGATGAAGATTTTTGAGTAGGATAAACTATACTTGAATTAGTCCCACCAACTTCACATTCCTATTTATTTATATGAACAATGAAGAGAAAAGTATAGAAGAGTACCTTGTTGTTGTTTTATGTTTGTATAGTACGTTTGTTTTGCTTCTTCTTTCGTTGTGTTTTCTCCAAGCCACTCTTAACTCTTTTTTCGGATTTTAATGGTTTTTTTTCTTTCTTTTTCAGCCCTTTTACCATGATTTCTCTAGATCTTTGTACATCTCCATCCAATGCAATGTCACATACACTACCTTTTTGTGCAGCAGATTTTTTTTCAAGAGTTGGTGACACAGAAGTTGGACTATCTGAGCTTGCATCAATTTCTTCGATCAACCTTAGAAAACTCTCTTTCGCAATTCCAAAAGTTTTGGTTGTAAAAGCGGCTCTAGTTGTTATGATATTGCTCAAGCTACACAATTATTTGTAGCGCAATGCAAACAATATTTTTTCATCACACGCATTGGTGCCTTCAGAATATCCTCCAGTAGCTAATGAAGGCCGAGAGCGAACAATGTATTTTTTTGCTGATTTGGTCCATCTTTTTTTAACATACAACTCAGGAATCTCTACAATATTCCTGTAACTGAATACTTTGAGAATATGTGAGCATAAAATTCCTCCAAACTCAAACTTTTTGCAGCTACATGATACTTTACCTTGAGAAGAGTGAAATATTATCTTATGGGAACGATGCTTTCGAAGAAGAGTAATTTTATACTCTGAGGTCTCTTCATTTTCACCACACACCTCCAACTTAGCATCGTAAGCCTTACTCAACTCATCTTGAAATAACTCAAAGACCTCATGAATATATAAGCTAGCTGCATGCTTCAATATTTGAATTTGAAAAGTAGTTGCAGGTGTACTCCGACTAGTTCTTAAATCTGCTTTTGACTCTTCATATCGGCGATCATAAATTAACCTATCGAAGTGATTGAAAAATTGCAGCAAATTATGCTTGTAACTCACATATTTTTTAAGAACACTGTGCATACTTTCACTTCGTTGTGTAGTTGTCATATCCGCACAAAATGTATGTCTCCCATATACAAGCGCCCATTTTTCTCTTATTGTGAACAACCTTCTCAACCACTCATTAGTTTGTAATTCATATTTTTCCAACATTGCATCTCATGCATTCAAAAAATCTTCCTCTTCATAATCATAGACACAAGATTTGAAGTCCTTCAAAAAACTTGGAAAACTTGCAAACACATTACTTAAATGGGTGGATGCATTTTGATAGATATGACATATGCATAAACGATGATATGTTCCAGGCCATTGTGTTGCCAACGCTTTTGCCATTGCATGCATCTTGATATGTTTGGATGTGGTTGCTGGTGTTCGACACTTTTTTCTTCATAACTATCTCCCTCCTGGCTTTAACTCGAGCCTGCTTACTCTGACCTGAAGACGACAGATGTTACTGTGGTTACTGATTACAGGCCTATTGTCTTGGGCAATTTCTTATACAAGATCTTCACTAAGATTCTGGCTTCCCGCCTTGGGAGGATCGCTGCCTCCTGCCTGGTTCCGACCCAATTTGGCTTTGTTCTGGGTAGATGGATTCACACCTGCATTGCCTTGGCCTCTGATGCCATTAATTGTTTGGATTAAGGGCCCACTGGCAACATGGCGGTTAAGATTGATATTACTAAGGCATTCGACACTATATCTTGGTCTTTTCTCCTCGAGGTTATTCGTCATCTCAGTTTCTCTGCCAAGTTTGGGGTTCTAGTCGAGACTATTCTCCATTCGGCTCGGCTCTCTATTCTGGTTAACGGCTCCCCGAGGGGTTTCTTTTCTTGCACTCGGGGTGTTCGCCAGGGGAACCCTTTATCTCCCCTATTGTTCTGTATTGCAGAGGATGCTCTTGCTCGTTTCTTGAACTTCTCGGCGACTTCTGGTGCTCTTCTTACTCACCCACGTCTACCCCCTTATCTTCTTTATGCTGATGACATTATTATTTTCTTACGGGGTACGATGGGTAATTATTCTCGTCTGGCCAAGATTTTGGAGACTTATGGATGCCTTTCGGGTCAGCTTTATAATCCGGCCAAGTCTCAGGTTTTCTTCAGTTCTAAGGTGTAGCCTAGGGTTCGTTCTTCTTTTTCTCGACACACGTCCATCCCGGTGGGCACTTTGCCTTTTACCTATTTGGGGGTTCCAATTTTTGTGGGGGCTCCAAAAAAGATACATTTGGAATCTATTGTTGAGTCCGTGATTGCTAAGTTTGGTCGATGGACAGGCTCTACCCTCTCTTTTGCCGGTCGACGCTGTCTGATCAACAGTGTCATTGCCTCTTCTTTGGTCCACTCTATGATGGTCTACCGTTGGCCCAGTTCCTTAATTAAGCGTGTGGAGCAGGGTATGAGAAATTTCTTATGGACTGGGGACATCTCTAAGTAGGGCTTTGTCCGGGTGTCATGGGATAAGTGTTGCACGTCGGTTCGACATGGGGGCCTTGGTATCCGCTCGGTTCGTCTGGCGAATGAGGCATTCCTTTGTAAGTTCGGTTGGGATATCTTGAGTCCTGCCTCTGACAGCACTAGATTACTATTTGATCGATACTTCTATTCCTGTGGGACTCCCCGCAGACACATCCGTGCTTCCTCTATCTAGTCTGGTTTTCGTCGACATCTTCATCGTTTGGAGGAGGGCAGTCGATGGATTATTGGTCATGAGGCTTCCTCGGTCCGATTCTGGAAGGACAACTGGTTGGGTTATGTGATTGCTGATCATCTCCATATCCCTGATAGCATTGTTGGCTCTCTTTCTTGCACTGTGGGCGATATTTTGTATGACGGGTTTTGGCATTTCGACGAGGTCTTCTTTGCTCAGTTCCCGGATATTGTGGTTGACATTCTACGGACCCCGATCTCCTTTCATGGGGATAAATGGGTCTGGGCTGCCTCTGTTTCTGGGGCTCTTTCTGCTAAGGATGCGTACTCTCTTGTTCTTGATTCGACGCTTTCTGTGAGTTGGGCCTCTTGGATTTGGGGTCCTTTTATCCCTCCCTGTCGTTTGATGACTATTTGGTGTGCTATTTAGGGTAAAGTCCCGATTGGTTCGGATCTTATTCACATTGGGATCCACGGGCCGATGGTCTGCCCGCTCTGCTTATCCGGTCCAGATGACTTTGACCATATCTTTGCCTATTGCTCCTTCACTAGACATTTGTATGATGAGGTAACCCGTATCTTTGATATTCATTTGGATTGTGGTTTTGGTTTTCTCGACATTTTTCTGCAGGCCACCAGGATCTCGTTCGGGAAACAAGTTTCCAGTGTGTGGCGTCTTACTTTTGTCATTATTGTTTGGGTGTTCTGGACGACACGCAACTGTGCTGTGTTCCTGGACGTCCGTCCATCTTTTCACGGTTGTATGATTCTGTTTCTCAATCTTGTACGGGAGGTTGAGAGCTTTCACATTGCCTACATGTTGAATGATTCTCGAGAATTGGCTATTTTACGTCGTCTCTGTCTTCAGGGCTCTTGTCGTCCTACCTGTATCCCTCTAGGTTTCAGGTGGAGGCCGCCTGCCCCTGGTTGGTATACGGTGAACATTCATGGTAGTGTCTTAGGTTCGCCTGGAGCTTTGCACATTGGAGGTCTTTTTTGTAATTCCAAGGATTTTTTCGTTGCTGCCTTTTCTCGTGTGGCTGGTTGGGGTTATCCTTTTGAGTCGGAGTTGGCTACTTACTTTCACGCCATTCGGATGGCAGCTGAGCAAGGTTAGTTCAATTTGTGGATTGAGACTGATTCAGAGTTAGTTGTTCATTCGCTACGTGAAGGCCCGAAGTCAGTCCCTTGGCGTTTGCAGGCTCTTTGGAGTCAGGTAAAAAACTACAGTCATGTGCTTAACATCAAGGTTACTCACATTTTTCGTGAGGGGAACACTGGAGCAGATCGTCACTCTAAACTCGGGTTTACTAGGGACTGGTTTGGTCCTTGCCCAGATTTTCTTATTGTTGTTTTGTATAGTGACATGAATCGTGAGTATTTCCGTGTTTGATTTTTCTGTAGGGATTACCTTCGTGCTGCGGGGTAATGCTCTGTAGAGGGGTCTCCTTTTTCCCTTGACTAAGGGTTTTGCCCTAAGGAGGGTTTTACCTTAGCAAGGTTTTTGGGGCCCAGGCCTCTGGTTCGACTTGTGAACTTGTGGCTCTAGGTTTTTTCTTTTTCTCTTTATAGATTAGTTATTCGCCAATACTCCTCCAAGTATCACCGGATTTCTTTTGCATAGTTCTCTTTGTACACAAATAATTCTTATAATCTTCAAATATAAAACCAACATTTTCACGACCACCCACTTGCTTTGACATTAAAGTAAAACTTGCACTTGGGGTTATTCCCGAACAATCTACATCATCAGCCTGTGAAGCTTGAACATGAGTTATTTTTCTATGTGCTTTTAGCATGTGGGCTTTACTAGGACTCACAAGATCATGACCTCTATGTTCGGCAACAAATCGAGCAACCTTATATTTGACACTATGTCTAGCACTGATCTTCCTCATTGCACCACAATCTGTTCTTGTTATCGGCCGCTTAGATTTATAAGTTGCATCTCTTTTATCTTTTGGTCTATGCCCTTGGCATTCACAACAAAATACCCGATCAAGTATCTTTCCACTATTTTTATCAGTATGAACAGTGTGCCTTCTAATGATAAATCTAGTTATCTTAGCATATTCGTTATAAAAGTTGTATGTTGCATCTTCGCTGTAAAATTCCATACCTTCTTTTGGGATTATCTCTTCTGAACTAGGCAAGGAGTGATCAATTGAGGGTTCTTCAACATTGCTACTACCACGTGGTTATATTTCATTATCCGCCTCACTAAAATTTAACTTCCATTTTGCAATAACTTCAACACAAATTTCTTCGTCCATTCTTAATAATTGAATCACTTGTATGTGATGCTGTCAAATCTATTCGGCAAATAAAAAAATTGATACTCCAAAAACACTAAAAAAATCAGAAAACAGGCAAATAAAGTGTCATTCCAGTGATGAACAAACATAAAGGTTATTTTCTGCAATTTCAAAAGAATTCCCCCATAAAAATCCCAACCATCAAAATTAGCTATGATCTGGAGACCCAGATCGATTTGGTACTCCACTCTCTACCCAAAAGTTTTGAGCATTTTGGCCTCGCTAGCTGATTTTTGCAAGCTTTGGTCACGGCAGAGACGTTGATGGGGCACCAAACTCAAGTTTTAGCGTCAAGTGGTCCGTCTTCATCTTCTAGGCCAAGGGAAGGCAAGAAGAAGAAGAGGACCAAAAGCCATAAGCAATTAAACTCAACTGTTGCCAAGGGAAATGGTAAGATGAGGAATGCCGGTGGTGTCAAGGAAAATCCAAAGGGGAAGTGCTTAAACTACGGTTGAAGAGGACAATGGAGGTTTGCCTGTTCCAAACCCCAAAAGGGCCGGAAAGAAAGGTAAATCTCACGCACTAGTTGTTAAAACTTGTTTAGCGGCGTATACTTCTCATTTGTGGGTAGTTGATACGGGATCTGCTGACCATGTATGCTTCACGTAACGGGTCCCAGTTGACCCGACAACTTAGTGGGAGTGAGATCCTCATCACATGGGCAATGTTACGTAAGTAACGACTATTGCAATGCTACGGAGGTAGCGGGTATTGCAATTCCACGAAAGTAGCATTACTGCAATGCTATGTGAAGTAGCAGTTTTTGCAGTAATGCATGAGTAGTGGTTAAATCAGTGGGAGACGTGCACCTGTCTTTTGAAGACAAGATTTTAGTTTTGAGAGATGTTCTTTATGTTCCAATTTTTCGCAAAAACCTTATTTCAGTTTCAAAACTAATTCATGATGGATATTCTGTTCATTTTTCTAAGCAAGTTACTGTTTACCGTAACGATGTGTTTATCTGTCATGGAATTTTGTGGAACAATCTCTATACTATAAACTGTGCACACCACTCACAAAATGCATCTTATAACACATCGAATATTTCATGCAATAAGAGAAAACGTTCAGAAAACGTGAATGAGACACTTCTATGGGATCTAAGATTGTGTCATATTAATATAAATAGGATCCAAAGATTGGTGAAAGATGGTTCGCTGATGGACCTACAGTTAGAACCACTTCCAACCTGCGAATCATGTTTGGAGGGTAAGATGACCAAGAGGGCATTTGGAGCAAAGGGGATAGAGCCACAGAAGTGTTGCAAATCGTTCACACTAACGTGTGTGGTCCAATGTCAACCAAAGATTGAGGTGGATATGAGTATTTCGTGACTTTCATCGATGATTACTCAAGGTTCGGGTACATTTTCCTCATGAAACACAAATCGGAAACCTTTGATAAATTCAAGGAGTTCAAAGTCGAAGTGGAGAATCATAAGGAAAAGAGTATCAAGTTTCTACGATCTGATCGTGGAGGCGAATACCTCAGTGATGAGTTTTTGAACTACCTGTCAGACGAGGGCATTGTTTTCCAGTTGACTGCACCCGAAACCCCTCAACCAAATGGGGTTGCAGAACAAAGAAATAGAACACTCTTAGAAATGGTCAGATCCATGATGAGTTATTCAGATCTACCCAAGTCGTCTTGGGGTCATGCCGTGGAAACAACGGCTTACGTTCTGAATCTGGTGTCATCCAAATTGGTTCCCAAAACCCCTAAAGAGTTGTGGACCGGGCGCAAGCCCAGTCTGAGACACCTCAGAATTTGGGGGTGTCCGGCATACGTGCTAGACAAGGAAGCCGGTAAGTTGGATGCACGATCGAAACTAAGGTTGTTTATAGGATATCCCATGGGAACGAAAGGGTGCATGTTCTATGGTCCCGAAGATCAAAAGGTGGTAATAAGTACGCACTTTAGATTTTTAGAAGAAGACTTTATGAACAATCGAAAGCCCAAAAGTGAGATTACCTTAAACGAAATAAGAGGGCAAACTCCTATACTAACTGTACAAGATGATATGCCAAGTGTCACACCGACACAATTAGAACCTCGTCGTAGTGGGAGGGTTGTCCGACAACCTGAGATATTCATGGGGATAGGAGAATCTTTGGATTTGGTCCCCGGGGATAGTGAATCAGACCTCTGGTCCTACAAGGAGGCGGTCCAAGATAAGGATTCAGAATCTTGGCAAACCGCGATGCAAGCCGAGATGGGCTCAATGGATCATAATCAGGTGTGGGAGCTAGTTGAACCACCCAGTGGGGTAAAACCCATTGGATGCAAGTGGGTCTACAGGAGGAAAAGAGGACCGGATGGGAAGGTGGAAACCTTTAAGGCTAGGCTTGTGGCAAATGGATACACTCAGAAAGAGGGTATCGATTATGAAGAAACCTTTTCGCGTGTAGCCATGCTTAAGTCCATCGGTATTCTCTTGGCTATAGCTGCGCATCTAGATTTTGAGATCTGGCAAATGGATGTCAAGACAGCTTTCCTTAACGGGAGTCTTGACGAGGAAATCTATATGCAACAACCCGAAAGTTTCATCGAAAAAGGCCAAGAACACCTTGTGTGCAAGCTGAGGAAGTCCATCTATGGACTTAAGCAAGCATCTCGGGCTTGGGACCAATGTTTTGATCATGTAATAAAATCTTATGGGTTTGATCAAAACGATTTCGAGAGTTGTGTTTATAGAAAGTGTGACGGAACTGCCTTGGTATTCCTAGTACTATACGTAGACGATATTCTGTTCATCGGAAATGATGTAAAGGTTTTGTCAGACGTAAGGGTATGGCTGTCAAAACAGTTTGATATGAAGGACTTAGGGGAAGCCGGTCATATTCTAGGGATCAAGATCACTCGAGATCGAAAGAAAAGAATGATCGGCTTATCGCAAGCCTCATACATAGATACCGTTTGAAGCGTTCCAACATGCAAGATTCCAAGAAGGGTTTTGTACCTTTCAGGCACGGAATCCATCTATCGAAAGACATGTGCCCTAAGACACAAAGGGGGATAGATGACATGAGAGGGATTCCTTATGCGTCGGCAGTAGGAAGTCTCATGTATGCAATGTTGTGTACGAGACCGGATATCTGCTACGCCGTAGGCGTGGTAGCAAGGTATCAGAGCAATCCCGAAAATCAACATTGGACTGCTGTTAAGAACATTATGAAATATCTGAAAAGAACTCGAGATAGAATGTTGGTTTATCAGTCAGATAGTTTATTTCCAGTGGGATAAACGGACTCGGATTTCTAATCAGACCTAGATTCCAGAAAATCTACCTCGGGTAGTGTGTTTTGTCTAGGGGGAGGAGCTGTAACATGGAGAAGCGTTAAGCAGAAATGCATCACAGATTCTACCATGGAAGCCGAATATGTAGCTGCTTGTGAAGCAGCGAAAGAAGCGGTGTGGTTCCGGAACTTCCTAGTGGACTTGGACGTTGTTTCGAATTTGCCCAGCACAATCACGATCTTTTGTGATACTGTCGGAGCAGTTGGAAATTCAAGGGAACCGAGATCCCACAAGGCTAGAAAACACATTGATAGGAAATACCATCTTATATGAGAAATCGTTAGGAGAGGAGATATAGAGGTGGTGTTGGGATATTTTAGTTTTGATGAATTATGCCAAAACATTATCAACTTGTGTTATTGAAGTTAATTTACAGATAACAACTTGAGGGGGAATGAAAGAACAAGTTGAGGGCGAACACACGAAATCAGAAGTAGATGATCGAGATCAGACGAGGCTGCAGACGAGACTGATATAGATCAGATGAGTTAGATGTGTTCCGGAGTTAACTGATGAGCTGTGCAAATCAGAAGAGAAGAAAAGCTAAGCCAGCTGATCAGAAAGAAACTGACCAGAAGATCAGAAGAGAAGGTTGCAGATCAGAAGAGGAGCAGATGAGACTGATCAAGATCAGACATGATCGAGATCAGGTATGAAGAGGAGAAGATGAGACTGATCGAGATCAGACGTGATCGAGATCAGATATGATAAACTGATATGCTAACCTGATGTACTGACCTGATGCTATTCTGATATGTTGATCTGAAGAAGTGTTAATCTGATCAGTGGAGCTGATCAGATCAGGCAAAGAAGAAATCAGATGGCCTGAGTAAAAGTGATCTGAGATTCAGTAAGTAAAGTGATCTGAGACTCAGTAAGTAAAGTGATCCGAGGCTCAGTATGTAAAGTGATCTAAGGCTCAGTAAGTAAAGTGATCTAACGCTCAGTAAGTAAAAGTGACCTGAGGGTCAGGATGTCTGAAGTCAGAAGAACTGAACTCAGTCAGCCTGAGTGTCAGTATGCCTGATCAGACAAGGTCCGCTGAAGAGAAGTCTGTTGAATCAAGAACCTTGAAAAACCTGAGACTCAGAGAAACCTGAAGACTCAGAAGATCCTGAAAACTCAGTATGTCTCTGAAGACACCTAGACTCAGAGAATCCTGAAGACACAGTAGTTACTGAAGACTCAGTAAGATACTGAATACTCAGTATAACCTGAATGATTCCGAGGCGAAGAAACTGAAGAATATAGCCGTTAGAATTCAGCTGACGTGGACCAATGAGAGGAAGACAACCAGCCTGAAGAAGCTGCAGAACTTACAAGAATAGTATGGATTTGAATGTGATTCTCTCCAACGGTAACATTCAAATCCACACTATAAATACAAGATCTTCCATCAAATTAAGTGTGGAGAATATGCAAAAGATGCTACAGAGCCAAAAGCCTTATATTCAAGCATTCCCACCATAGAACACAAGTCTGTAGATATACAAATATGTTCAAGAGTGTTCTAAAACCCAATCTAAGCAACCCACGATATATCCTAAGCTTAGAGAGATTTTCCCAACCTTAGCATTGAGGCTAAACAAATGTATGGGAAAATCTCACCATAGTTGGAGACAATACCAAACCCAAACCCCATTCTCGTAAGAGATAACTAGTGGTGAAGAGAGGTAGTTGGTAGGCAATCCCGAGAGGGTGATAAGTCCCGTTGGAGTGTGAACTCTGTAAACATCTGTAGGCAATCCCGTGGAGGGTGATAAGTCCCGAGGCGAGCCCGAGAGGGTGATAAGTCCAGTTTGAGTGAGAGCTCGTTAAATATCTAGAGGCGAACTCGAGAGGGTGATAAGTCCAGTTTGAAGGAATTTCCCTAGGAACAGGGAGAGTGGATGTAGGAGCTTGAGTGTCAGAACCACTATACTTTGTTGTGTTCTTTATTGATTTACGTTCTTATCTTGTCATATGCATTCGATTATAAGCAAAACACAACACATGAGCTTAAAACGCAAAAATCTGGAATCACCATACCTTCACCCCTATTTTTATTTGCATTTCATGATTTTTCCGCATTTCATGGGTTTTTCACCGGGACAAACAATTGGTATCAGAGCAGGAGTTCAAAAGATCACTTTTAATGTGATCACCTGAACCGATCTTTTTAAAAGAAAACCCGTTTCTTTAAAAATGCACATATTTGAGGGGGAACACACGAAATCAAAAGTAGATGATCGAGATCAGACTTGATCGAGATCAGATGAGTTAGATGTCTTCTGGAGTTAACTGATGAGCTGTGCAAATCAGAAGAGAAGAAAAGCTAAGCCAGTTGATCAGAAAGAAACTGACCAGAAGATCAGAAGAGAAGGTTGCAGATCAGAAGAGGAGCAGATGAGGCTGAACAAGATCAGACGTGATCGAGATCAGATATGAAGAGGAGCAGATGAGACTGATTGAGATCAGACGTGATCGAGATCAGATATGATAAACTGATATGCTAACCTGATGTACTGACCTGATGCTATTCTGATATGTTGATCTGAAGAAGTGTTAATCTGATCAGTGGAGCTGATCAGATCAGGCAAAGAAGAAATCAGATGGCCTGAGTAAAAGTGATCTGAGATTCAGTAAGTAAAGTGATCTGAGACTCAGTAAGTAAAGTGATCCGAGGCTCAGTATGTAAAGTGATCTAAGGCTCAGTAAGTAAAGTGATCTAACGCTCAGTAAGTAAAAGTGACCTGAGGGTCAGGATGTCTGAAGTCAGAAGAACTGAACTCAGTCAGCCTGAGTGTCAGTATGCCTGATCAGACAAGGTCCGCTGAAGAGAAGTCTGTTGAATCAAGAACCTTGAAAAACCTGAGACTCAGAGAAACCTGAAGACTCAGAAGATCCTGAAAACTCAGTATGTCTCTGAAGACACCTAGACTCAGAGAATCCTGAAGACACAGTAGTTACTGAAGACTCAGTAAGATACTGAATACTCAGTATAACCTGAATGATTCCGAGGCGAAGAAACTGAAGAATATAGCCGTTAGAATTCAGCTGACGTGGACCAATGAGAGGAAGACAACCAGCCTGAAGAAGCTGCAGAACTTACAAGAATAGTATGGATTTGAATGTAATTCTCTCCAACGGTAACATTCAAATCCACACTATAAATACAAGATCTTCCATCAAATTAAGTGTGGAGAATATGCAAAAGATGCTACAGAGCCAAAAGCCTTATATTCAAGCATTCCCACCATAGAACACAAGTCTGTAGATATACAAATATGTTCAAGAGTGTTCTAAAACCCAATCTAAGCAACCCACGATATATCCTAAGCTTAGAGAGATTTTCCCAACCTTAGCATTGAGGCTAAACCAAATGTAAGGGAAAATCTCAACCTAGTTGGAGACATCAACCAAACCCAAACCCTATTGTTAGGTAATTTGTGTGAAGTTGTAAAGAGTGAGTAAGCTGCAGTGAGTCAGCCAGAAAACTCTAGAAAAGTGAGTAAGCTACAGTGAGTTAGCCTGAAAGCTTGTAGGCGATCACGTGAAGGGTGATAAGTCCCGTTGGAGTGAGAGCTCGTTAAATATCTGGAGGCGAGCCCGAGAGGGTGATAAGTCCAGTTTGATGGAATTTCCCTAGGAACAGGTGGAGTGGATGTAGGAGCTTGAGTCTCCGAACCACTATACTTTATTGTGTTCTTTATTGCTTTACGTTCTTATCTTGTCATATGCATTCGATTATAAGCAAAACACAACACATGAGCTTAAAACGCAAAAAATTGGAATCACTCTGCCCTCACCCCTGTTTTTATATGCATTTCATGATTTTTCCGCATTTCATGGGTTTTTCACCGGGACAAACAGAAAGGGAAGAAAGATTTTCTTGATTTTCTTGGAAAGATTTTATGGAAGATATGTATTCTTGGAATACAAGAATATCTCATAAATTCAAGAAAGATCCAATCTTGAAATTCTTTCTTGTTTTTTTCAAAAATAAGGGCCAAATAAGGGTGTGAGATTTTTGTGGAAAAATAAACATGGAAAGAAGAATATATTGGATATATTCAAGATTTCTTGGAGATCAAGAAAAGATCTTTCCTAGCCCTAATTATGGTTGAAATTTTCAAACCCCCTCATCTTATAAATAGGGGATGAATTTTTCATTCCCAACTAGTGTTCCATGTGTTGGAAAGATTAGAAATCCACAAAGGTGGTGCAACAATATTTTTTATTTTCCTTGTTTTATAAATCGTTCATCGGAGAACCTTCCACCGGGGTTATTGGACGAGGACTTGGGAATACTTGAGAAGGACTTTTGGTGGGTATCCAGATACTTGATCCTGTCTGTCTCAGATCGTCTCTCCAACGGGTACGTTTACGTAAACTCCTAGAAATTCCGCATGCTAGGATCTTTTACGTGAAATTTTATTTGCATGTTGTTGTTGGATTGATTATTATTTGAATTCACTTAGGTAAATTCATGCTAGTAATAATTGTTAATTTAAATTTGTGTTTATGAGGTCATCCCGATAGATCCTGGCAAATGTTATCCCAACAAGTTGGTCACAGGTCGTAAAGAGAAGCAGATTAAAAATAGATGGAGGTGCATAAAAAAATAGAGGGAGTGTCATCTTGTTCATACAGTAACACACATTTCTCTTTACGATAACACATTTATAGGTATAATAACACAATTTTCAATATCTCATAGGAAAATATGTATACTGAAAACCAATTATGTGCTATTTGTCCTTATAGTAACACATACATGCACTTACAGTAACAAATGTTTGACTGTATAGTAACATAGATCTCGGAGTGAGTTTTTTATTCTGCCTTAGATAGAATTTGATTGATAAAGCTATTTGAATCGATTTGCCCAACAAAAGATCCACAAATTTTTCGCTCTGTATTTATTTGCTCTCAGTTTGTCACGTGAGTCATATTTCACGGATCATAGATTCATAAAATATTTCATATAAAAGTTTGTGAAAGCCAATATAATAATAATTAATATAATATAATTATTATTTATTAATCAACACATGAATTGGATACTATTGATTGAATGTTTTGGATAAATTAAAAAATATTTGAATTTTCATCTTACGGGTGAATAAGACAGAGAACAAAAACTTTATTCGGTATGCTTGTATTCTCATGCACCATTAAATAATGCAATAGAAAGACAAGATGGGGTTTTCCTCACTTCTATTCTTAGATTTCCTACCACATAAAGGGCAAAAAGCTAATAGGTACACCCCTTAGAGAAAAATTGCAACCTGGTACATTTTTACCTTTTCAACATTTAAAATATCTATTATAACCTTTGATTAAAAAATTGGATACTAATTATATAATGTTTATTGCACACACAGTTTGCCACCTTCTTCTGCACACACGTCAATCACTGTGCCTTCTCCTGCACACACGCTAAAGTCTGCCTTCTCTGCACACACGTCAATCACCGGCGCTTCAGAACCAATGCAACATATTTTTATTATTTTGATATACATTATTAACCAAAACAGCCGGCTCTTCATCTCCCATTCTCTCACTTGGAACCTGGATTGTAGTCATTTTAGAGAGAGAAAAAATGCACTAGAATCACCGTCGGAACCCTCTCCTCCACCGCCGGAACCCTCTCATCCGCTGAACCATCGTCTTCTCCACTGAACGAGGCCCGCTTAACAGCCCCCTCACTGAACCATCCATTGCTGAACGAGGCCCGCTTAACCACCCCCTTCGCTGACCATCGTCTTCTCCACTGAACCCCTCGCCTCCGCTGAACCCTCTTCTCTCCGCCTCTGTTTGTCGCTCCACCGTCGCGCGTAAGGTCGTTTCTTTTTTTATTTTTTGTTCAAATTTCAAAACCTTTACTCCATGTTAATCTATCTACGAGCTCCGATCTGTGTGTATTTTGGGCTAATATGTGTGTAATTTGTGTGTATATGTGTGTATTTGGGCTAATATGTGTGTATTTGGGGTCCAATCTGTTTGCCATTTGTGTTTTTATTTGAGAAAGTGATTACGCGCGTAAATGTGTTCACGATTCGAATTCACTGTTTATCCTTTTCTCAGAAATGAGTAGTAGAATATCTATCCTTGTGCTGTTACAGATAATACATTTCTGCAACTAATTGTGCCAAGATAATTGAGCTCAACAGTATGAACCTTACCGCGCTTCTCTAATCGAACTTCATATTTACAACATGCTTTAAACTTGTTTTATAAGTATTTGAATCAGGTCAAGTTATGGTCGACCTTATCGAGTACTCCATCGAATATAACTCTTATGCAAAAACGATGAACTCAATTGAGCTCAAGTTGATTTCATGGTTTTTCTATCGAGCTCCAAGCTCAGCCTAGCACCAAAAATTGACTTAACTTAGCTCGAGTATACACTAATTTAGGATGTTGGGCCACAATATAAAAAAAATTGTTGTGAGAATGCAATAGGAGCATGATATGCAACTATTATTGGTGGTAATTTAGAGGCCAGGCCTGGAGTGGCGAAAATTGTGGTAATTTAGAGGTCGAAAAGGAAGAGCTCGAATGATCTGGTGCAAACTTAAATATTTTGAATTGATTACACATCTTTTTATTGTGTTTATTACCTGATTATAGGAGCTCAACCATTCTGTGTTACGTATGAGTCCCAAACAAAAAGTATGATATGCATTGTCCGATACTATGGATTCCGTTTTGTATATTTTTATTCTTAGTATCATTTTATTTTTTTTAGTCAATGCCTATGATGGAACTGCTGTAGTTGTGCTAGTTGTACACCTTTGGAATTATTGTGCACGCGTAGCAAAACTGTTGAAACAGAAGGCACAGAAGGTTTAGAGAGTACCTCAGTTTGGTCAGCTTCTTTGGCCATGAGACAGATGTCGTCATCAAATGAGAATATCAGATCGTCGACATCATCAGTTGAGGTCATCAGGCAGAAGTCTTCGACAGATGAATATCAAGAATCATCTGAAGGCAGATAGGAGTCGTCAATACCAGAAGTGTCTGCAACCATTGGTTTTTTGTCTCTGTACTTCTGACAGGTGAATCTCTTCTCCTATATGATCTATTAGGAGATTTACCAGTTTGTCTGTAATCAGAACCTCTTCGATCTGATCTTTCATCTCTTCCGTCTTCCTTGTGATCATCTCTCCGATCATCTCTTTTGTCATCAGAACGATTCCTTTCTTGTGATCTGTCAGTAGATCTCCTATCTCTTCCTCTACTTTGTCTGTAGTCATTGTAGAATTTTTGATACTTTCCCAATTGAACATTAGATCGTTCACGCTTTCTGGTCAGCAAAGCAATCTGTTCAGCCTGACTTATGATATTTCCTACTGGTTCAGTAGATCTTGAACTGCTACTAGTTGCTTGGAATGCAAATGCTTTTGTCGTGGCAGGAGTAGCTTCAGCAGGTGACTCGTCTTCTTCTTGAACTCTTTCAATTAGGTCAAATTCATGAGCCTTCAGACTGAGAAATAGGTTGCTCGGCTTCATCTTCGCAATATCTTAACAATATTTTATCACCGTCACTTTCATATCCCATTTCTTGGTCAGAGACCTCAGAATCTTGTAATTGATATGTTTATCAGTTATTTCTCGTCCTAGTTCGCGAAGCTTGTTGATTGCCATGGTGATTCTTCCATCAAGCTGATTAATGGTTTCATTCGGCAACATTTTGAGTTTCTCAAACTACACCAGTTCAGCTTGCAATCTGCTATCCTTAATCAAATCATTTCCTTCACATATCTCCGCCAGAATATCCCACATCTACTTAGCAGTTTTCAGGTACTTGATCTTCTCACGAGTTGTCTTGTCTACCGTCTTCATAATGATATGCCTGGCAACAGTATCCAAGTTGAACAATTTCCTTTCTTTAGCATCCATCAAGGAAGGACTCTTTCTAATCCTTGCTCCAACAGGTTGTGTCGGATCACCTCCTTCGGCTGGATTGAAGTGATAGATAATGATGGGTCCTTGTTTGATAACCTCCATCATCCTGGAACTGATTGAACCCAGATAGTTACCCATAAAAAAGTCCAGTCGGCATACTCATCGATGGAGAACTTCGGCAGATCATGATACATACCAGATGTGTTATCCATGCTGAATTTTGTGAGTAAAATAGATGAGTTTTAGAAACAGGTTTTTCAAAGATATGTTCAAGTGACCACAATGATTCTTCCTTAAGAACCAATGATACTCAAAGCCAGTGGTCCGTAGAACCACTGCTTTGATACCACTTGTAGGTCCCGAATGGGTTTCAGTGAGGTGGAAGTCTAGAGGGGAAGGGTGAATAGACTTCTAAAACTTTTCGCGTGATCAGTTGTGATGGCTAGTTAATTGATATGGAGTGCATGTGATGATCAGTACAGACTGATATCCAACCTACTGATAGCTGTGAAACAGATCAATTTGGTGTCTATCAGTTTAACTGACTGTGTAGAAGCTTACAGATTAACCCGTGTGAAAAACCTTTTCTGAAATCAGTCTCATGGTTTTCTGACTGATCAGTTGACAAAGGGCCAAACTAATCAGATCAGTAGCTTGATGCTACACTGATCCAGCTTAAGACATGCATGATTAATAAAAAAAAATATGTATTTAGTAAATATTATTCATAAAAAATATATCTAAAACTAAATTATTAATAATCGTGGTTCCAACAATAAATGTGACAAAACGCTTCTGCAACCTGGTTTATGATTAATAGAAGGGCATTCATTAAGAAGCCCCAAAAAAATTGTGATAAACGAAACGAAAATAATAGAGGAAATGGAAGTGTGACCAATAAAAATCAAAACTTCTATTAACAATTGTGGTTTCAACAATAAGTGTGATCGAAAACTTCCACAACATGATTTATGATTAATAGAAGGGCCTTCATTATCAAGCCTCAAATAATTTGTACTAAAAGAAAGGAAAATGATAAAGAAATGGAAGTGTGACAAATAAAAATCGAAACCTGGTCTAAGATTGATAAATGGACATTAACAAAGAGATACAAACCAATTTGACAACACTGTTGGGAAATTTAGAGCTTTGATGAAAGTTCTAAAACACATGTAATAGGACCAATCAGACCTGTTAGCTGACTGATGTTTTTAATACCAGTTATAAGATGACCAATTGATAATTATTATATAGAACAACTGATGTATAAGATAGGTCACATATTGAGGGGGAACCTCAATATGTATAGGTCAGATCTAAAGATCAGAAGAACAAAAGATCAACTGAAGTCCGACAGTCCAGAAGGCAAGGGAAGGACAGAAGATCAGACGATCTTATAAAGTCAGATAATCAGGTGAAGTCATGAAACACAAAATCAGAAGACCTGAAGATCAAATGACTACCAATAGATCAGACCAGAAGACCTACATCAGCCGAGTTTGCTAGTTGAGCTATGACAACTGGCACTAGAAGACTCTGTCAGGTAGACTGATCAGTTGTAACTGATCAGGTCAGCTCACACCAGGTGGTAACTGATGTTTCACCAAGTCATACGTTGTTGATCTGAACAAGAAGAATGTCAACTTTAGTTGGTAGAACAAATACTGAAAAGTGTTTTTGTTAACCAATAAGAACAAGACACGTATGAACGGATCCGACAATACGAGACTTGGTGCTGCTTGGTCAAACGGCTATAAAAGACAACTATCCATGCTTTCGGCCATGCCGTCCCTAAAGCACGTCACATCAAATCCTACATATCTACAAATATAGCCGGAAATTCAAATTGCTCTCCAACGGCTCTTTGATTTCGAGGTCTATAAATATGGGATTACGCTTCAGAGTGAAGACACGGAAATTATAAAGAAACTCATACTATAGCCAAATTTCCGCACGAAGAACACAACCTTGAAGATTATTTTTCTAAGTGTTCATCCCATAGTTCTTAGCACATAAATCTTATCCTCTAGCTGTTAGGCTACTTAAATACTAGGAAAGATTTCAAAGTTGGAACAAACAACAAATCTTACCCAAAACCCAACGTTAGGTTAAGTGAGATTTCAGACTAGGGTTTCTAGTTCTGATTTCTAGGATCGGTTGAGTGAGAGCTCTATAAATATCTGTTGGGTAATGTGTTGGACTAACACAATAATCTAAGTCCAGTTGGTTAAGTTGGTGCCCCTTGTGATAGGGAAGAGTGGACGTAGGACTAGTTGTCCGAACCACTATAAATCTTGTGTGCATTTACCTGTTTGATTAACTGCTTCACACTATTGCACACAACTTGATTAAATCTTCATACATATTCTGAGTTAGGATCAACTAGCACCAAACTACTGATCTGATTAGATTGACTCCATAGTCATCTGATTGAAAATAGCTTCAGAATCTGATTTGTTATAAACTGGTTTTTCACACGGGTATAAACTAGCTTCCGCACAATCAATTAAACTGATAGATGCGAACTAATCGCCTCAAAGCGATCAAGAAATTGGATTTCGATCCAAACCGATTCACTTGCACTCTGATCAGGCGCAAACAGAAATCACACCGATCTGCCGACGAAAAAGTTTTCAGAAGTCTATTCACCCCTCCCCTCTAGACTTCTGCCCTCACGAAACCCGTTCGGGACCTACAAGTGGTATCAGAGCAGTGGTTCTACGGACCACTGGCTATGAATATCATCGGTTCTTGAGGAAGAACCTTTGTGGTCACTTGAAATGATCTTGAAAAACCTTTTTCAAATCTCATTTGTTTTCAAACTCACGATTAGCATGGATAATACTTCGGGTATGTGTCATGATTTGCCTAAATTTTCCATTGATGAGTATGCAGACTGGACGATATACATGAGCAACCATCTGGGATCAATAAGCAGCAGGATGGTGGAAGTTCTTGAACGAGGACCCATCATCATCTATCATGACAACCCAGTTGTTGGAGGTGATCCAGATTTTGCAGTTGGAAGTCTTGTCAGAAAGAGTCCAAATTACGATGGATCTTTCAAGAGAGAAAGTCGTACACACTCGGATATCGATAGCGTGCACATAATCATGAAGACCATGGACAAGATAACCATAGAAAAGATAAAGTATCTCAAGACAGCCAAATAGATGTGGGATACGTTTGCTGAAATATGTGAAAGAAATGATCTGATTAAAGATAGCAGACTGCAAGCTGAACTGGTGAAATTCGAAAAACTTAAGATGCTACCAAATGAAACCATCAATGAGATCGATGGAAGAATCACCATGTCAGTTAACAAGCTTCGGGAACTTGGACGAGAAATGTCAGATAAAGACATCAATTACAAGATCTTGAGATCTCTGACTAATAAGTGGGATATGAAAGTCACTGTAATAAAGGATTGTCAAGATATTACTAAGATGAAGCCAAGCAACCTGTTCCTGAGTCTTAAAGCTCATGAGTTCGATCTGATCGAAAGAAGGGCAGAAAAATTGGCAGAGGCAAAAGACCTGAAAAAGAAATACAGATCGAGGGCGAAGAAAGGCAAAGCCGGAAAATACGGACGAAGAACCTCAATTGCCGGCAGAAGAGTTGATGAAATCATTAGAAAAACCGCCGCGACATGCTGATAGATTCGAGGAATGGAATAAGATCATAAGTGAATGGCTTCTGGATGCTTTTGTTCGGATCTAGTGCCACAAGAAGAATCACGGAGATGCGAATTTCTCAACTGGTTGGAGAACAAGCACCCAGATTTTCTGAAATATCTGGAAAATGAGGCCAGAGTAATCAATGTGAGAATATCTCGTCAAGAGTATGACGTGATGGACTACTTGAAGAAGGCAAATGGCTCATTTGACAGACTGGCATTTCAAAGGTTCTATTTTGACATCCTGAACAAAGCTCGCATAACTGATCCTCAACAGATCAATGATGTCAAATGGAAGCTATCTGGGATATTCAACATTCCTCGGGATCAACGAGAAATGCGAGGGATATAAGCCAAGACATTAAAGATCAGAAGACTGTTTAGGATCAGCTGAATTTAAACCCAAACTTTTCTGATGTAATATGTAATCGATAAATCTGATGAATGAAAAGTTTATTCTTTTTCTGATCCTAAGAAAAAATCTCATTGTCTTCTGATTATGTGTTCTTTATTGTTTTATATTTATCAACTGTGTTGGTTTCTAAAGTGTTTTGGTTTCATCAAAAAGGGGGAAATTGTTGGGAAATTTAGAGTTTTGATGAAAGTTCTAAAACACATGTAATAGGACCAGTCAGACCTGTTAGCTGACATATGTTTTTAATACCAGTTATAAGATGACCAGTTGATAATTATTATATAGAACAACTGATGTATAAGATAGGTCACATATTGAGGGGGAACCTCAATATGTATAGGTCAGATCTAAAGATCAGAAGAATAAAAGATCAGCTGAAGTCCGACAGTCCAGAAGGTAAGGGAAGGACAGAAGATCAGACGATCTTATAAAGTCAGATAATCAGGTGAAGTCATGAAACACAAATTTAGAAGACCTGAAGATCAGATGACTACCAAAAGATCAGACCAGAAGACCTACATCAGTCGAGTCTGCTAGTTGAGCTAAGACAACTGGCACCAGAAGACTCTATCAGGTAGACTGATCAGTTGTAACTAATCAGGTCAGCTCACACCAGGTGGTAACTGATGTTTAACCAAGTCATACGTTGTTGATCTGAACAAGAAGAATGTCAACTTTAGTTGGTAGAACAAACACTGAAAAGTGTTTTTGTTAACCAATAAGAACAAGACACGTATGAACGGAGCCGACAATACGGGATTTGGTGCTTCTTGGTCAAACGGCTATAAAAGACAACTATCCATGCTTTCGGTCATGCCGTCCCTGAAGCACATCACATCAAATCCTACATATCTACCAAATATAACCGGAAATTCAAATTGCTCTCCAACGACTCTTTGATTTCGAGGTTTATAAATATGGGATTACTCTTCAGAGTGAAGACACGGAAATAATCAAGAAGCTCATACTATAGCCAAATTTTCGCACGAAGAACACAACCTTGAAGATTATTTTTCTAAGTGTTCATCCCATAGTTCTTAGCACGGAAATCTTATCCTCTAGCCGTTAGGCTACTTAAATACTAGGAAAGATTTCAAAGTTGGAACAAACAACAAATCTTACCCAAAACCCAAAGTTAGGTTAAGTTTGTTTAGCAAGATTTCAGACTAGAGTTTCTAGTTCTGATTTCTGGGATCGGTTGAGTGAGAGCTCTATAAATATCTGTTGGTGTAATGTGTTGGACTAACACAATAATCTAAGTCCAGTTGGTTAAGTTGGTTAAGTTGGTGCCCCTTGTGATAGGGAAGAGTGGACGTAGGACTGGTTGTCCGAACCGCTATAAATGTTGTTTGATTAACTGCTTCACACTATTGCACACAACTTGAATAAATCTGCATACATATTCTGAGTTAGGATCAGCTAGCATCAAGCTACTGATCTGATCAGATTGACTCCATAGTCATCTGATTGGAAACAGCTTCGGAATCTGATTTGTTATAAACTGGTTTTTCACACGGGTATAAACTAGCTCTCGGACAATCAGTTAAACTGATAGATACCGAACTGATCTGCCCTCAGGCGATCAGTAAGTTGGATATCAGTCCAAACTGATTCACTTGCACTCTGATCAGGCAAACTGCAATCACACCTGATCTGCACGAAAAAGTTTTCAGAAGTCTATTCACCCCTCCCCTCTAGACTTCTGCCCTCACGAAACTCGTTCGGGACCTACAAACAGTATTTATTAAGAATAGAAGATAGCTTTTATATATATATATAAAAAATTCGTAAGAGTTAATGGGGCTAACTCAGTGTCCCCATTTTACCCTATGTGGCTCCATCCTTGACTGTAGGTAGTCAACGGTATTCTACAGTGCGTGGAAAGGATCATGGAGAATATGTTCTTCTTAAAAGGAGTTTGAATCACAAATGATCTCATAACTTTGATCTTAAATAGATTTAGCCTCATAATTTTTTTTGTCGTCAATATAGTCCCAATAACTTTGACAATGTCCAAATTTATTCCCAAATCGGTCGGAACAATGTCGTTTTGCCGTTTCAATTTGGGGCTTTCCAGCAGATGTTGTGACTGGGCTACCACGTGTATTTTTTTTCAACACCTTGAATTTCAGACATAAAATAAAACTTTTAAAAAAGATAACTTAAAATTAAAATAGAATTGACGGCAAGAATAAGTGAAACAGACTTAAAAATACACATGGTTGTTCAGTCACAACATCCACCGAAAAGCCCCAAATTGAAACGTCAAAACGACATTTTCCGATCAATTTGGTATAAAATTGAACATTGTCAAAATTATTGGGACTAAATCAACAACAACAAAAACTTATTAGATTAAATCTATTTGAGGGCAAAATTATGGAACCATTTATGGTTCAAACTCTTTTAAAAGGTTGTAGGGTTTTTTGACAAGATCAGTAATGGTTTTCTCTTTATTTTATTCAAATTTTTGAGTTCATTCATTATAATGACACAAAAGATTGTTTCTCTTCACATTTGGCTAATTATAATTCTAGACAATTGAAGGGGAAAGAAGTAGAGAAACCCATGAAATACATGTTATCGGATATTATACTAATATATATCTAATTCTACGTAAGACACAGAATTCTTGTAATTAACTTATACTACATAATATCGGATTATTCTATGCCACACAATGAACAAGGCCTGCACTTGTGACGTCCGATTAATTAACATAAACACACTAATAAATTAAAAAACAATGCTGGAATTGTCAATTAGCGATACGTCCTCTAGCGTCGCCACTTGATCCCTTCAAATCCCATCCCTGCTATAAAGACACCAGCCAATCGTCAATCAATGTTTGAGAAAAATGAAGCAAAACACATCGACAGAAGATTATCAAGGGATCCGAGTGAGACGAAAAACATCGTCCAGAGGGCACCACAAGTTCGTGGGGGTCCGACAGCGCCCGTCTGGGCGGTGGGTAGCGGAGATCAAAGACTCTCTACAGAAAGTTAGGCTGTGGCTAGGCACTTTCGACACAGCAGAAGACGCAGCCAGAGCCTACGACAAGGCCGCTCGTCAACTGAGAGGCGCAAATGCCCGCACAAACTTCGAACTCCCGCCGCACGACTCTGCAGCAGCAGTCGACAACTCCTCGGAGCCCTTCTCGTTCGACGCCATGTGTAGGACCGAGGAGCCCGAAGGGCTGGTGGGCGCTCTAAAGGCCAAGCTCTTCAATAAGACCACCTCCCGGGTTTTAATCACCACCCATAATAATCAATTGCCGAAACAAATTGAAGATTATAAGGCTGCTGCTGAGCCCGGCCCCGATTTGGTTTGGCCACAACAAGTGGTGAGCCATTTCGGTGAGCAGGATCTGGCGTACGACTGTAACCCTCTCAGTGAAGTGCTGGCGCTGAACAATAACGCGGCAGGGAATAAGGCGTGGGTTCCACTTCCAAACTTAGAGAGCCAATTTGGGTTCCATGAAAGCAATGATTGGGTTTCTGCAGGAGCTAATGTTTCCTGGGACTCTGAGCTTCACTATGTTGTACCTACCGTGCTTGGTTAATTAATAATTAGCATGGGATCAAAGTTCATGATGTTAGGTGGATAATACTATTGTTATAATATATAGATTTTTTTTATTTTTTTTATCATTGGACCAGACAATAAACTGAGATGCGGATGGAGATTGATTTTGGAAGGGTACATAATTGCAAATAATTATATTTACACAAACATTTGTATACAATTTTGCACGGATAATAGTGTTGGAACAGGAGGGTTATAAATTCACTAACCTCTATTTCAGAATTGCAGTCAGCGGAAGAAATGTAATCCGGTTGAATTCTTCGTACGCACAGGATCCTCAGAGTCCAAAACACAACCACACGAATTGATTCACAGATCATGCTTCTATTATTCACAATATTAAATATTATTTGATTTAAATATGTACGTGTTGTGTAGAGAATGATCAAGAAATCACCGATGAATTTTGTTTTTGTTTTTCTACGTACAAAACGGAGTTAAGATAAGAGAGAATCTTAAATACTCTAATCCCTTGAGATTAATCAAAACTTCCCATAGGATAGTTTTGATATCTTTTCATTATCCGCCCTCATGTTTATCCACTTTATGTGTGGATAATAATAATTATTAAAATAATAATTAAGATTAAATTAATTAATGTAATAATAATTACTTTCATCTCTCACTCATACATGAAGTATGAGTCTTACACTCATTTACTTCACTTCTTTACACCATCACATAATACATTTTCAGACAGGTAAATAAATTGTGTGACCCTCGAGAATAAGAGTTTTTCACATTATACACTTGTTAAGGATATATAGCAATTCAACCAGTTTTATACGAAGAATTCAAAACTCGTTATGCCCCAAAATCTTTCAGTAAACACAAGTGGACATATCACTTTCAATCCCTTGAAACTATTAGAGCATATCCAACCTTTCATCAGATCTATGTATTCATAATCAAGTTCTAAACTCGATTGACCAGTCAATGAACACAATAGAACATATTAATAAAGATGTTTTTCCTTTCACACATAATATCTACAGACTCTCGCTATAGTTGCTTTCCTAGACATGTACAGCATTGTTGCATCAATCATAGTTATTGGTAGCATGCTAAAGTAGCAACATTAAAGTGAAGACTAAGAAATCTAGTAGAAAGTCCTAAGGGTACTTCTAAGAGGCTTATTAAAACCTCAAGGCATCATACAATGAGAAAATAGGGATATATTTCTCATTTACTTATGGCCAACTTAGCACATGTGGTGTGAAACACATGTCACGATGTTTTAACTTCTCAGGATGAAAGCATATGTAATTATTTATTTATTTTACATCGTGTAAATCGCAGTTCAAGTGTATCCTCGACACTTAACTTGGATTTTTCCCTCTACATAAATCCATTGATTTAGCTTCGTTACAAATCAAATAGATTCGTGGTAAAATCTATTGTGATTATCTTTGAATATTATAATCTCATCTCTGCACATACCTCGATGTCAGAGGCGAATTCTCTTATGAGAGAGTCAATCCACTTGTCGACATACTATTATATGAAACTTTCATATAATTCACAATACATAAATGTCTAGCGACATTAACAACTACTTTGTAGTCTATTCAAATTCTTACAAACCCAAGATTTTAAGATGTCTTACACATCTTTATAATTAGGTTTGACAACAAATCTGCTAACAACAAACTAGCGGAAATTTATTCTAGAATCATCATTCCTTCTTTGTAATGTCTCTACAAAGTTAAACTTTTAATGATACTTGGAATCTTTTGTGTAAGCTTTAGCTGTTTTGATTATTACGATGAACCATAGCAGCTCCTACTAGAGTGTTTGATTTCGCAATCAATCATTATAACTCCCAGTGAAGTATAAATATTCATAATTAATGGCTACAACTTCCACTGAAGTGTTTAATTCCAAAGTGAATCGATATACTCCCACTGGAGTATTTCATTCCGCAATGAATCACTACAACTCTCACTGAACTGTTTGATTCTATAGTAATCTTGTTGGGAGATGAATTTAATATAGAGATTTTGATTAGATCCAAAAACCCCCTGAGTATGACATGTTTCGGAATATCTTGATAGTCTGTTCAGGTTTTAGATAGGTTAAGTGTTCAGGAAAATCTGCATGTCTACATGTTAGCAAAACCATGCAAGGACTTGTCCACATGTTACCAAAACCATGCAAGGACTTGTTCAAGACCTAAAATAGCCGTTCAACTAATACCGTAAGAGGAAACTCAAGATGGCTATCTCTCCTTTTTCAAAAGTGACTCTTTGTGGCTAAGTGTGACATACATGATCAATTAGTGATTGGAGATAATATGATTAAGTTATTTGAATAGACACTTCATCATGTTCAAGACTTAATCGAGTATTCGCGAATGAAAGGATGAAATCGTAATAGCCCATGTTTCAGTTACAGGTAGTTGCACATTTCTCGCAATGTACCTTATATATTGAGAATGTCTGATTTATTGTCTAGGGTTCAATTAAGAGCGTTAGTTTGACTAATCGCTCGATATATGAGGGCTTATGGGTCACACAACAAGTAGTTCCCTTTTACAGATTATAGTTGGTTGATTAAATGTTAAATTGGATTTAATATTTAATTTATGGAGAATTAATTAAGTGGAATTTGTTTCCGGTATGGATAATAATGTTGAACCGTTCCTTGACCAAGGACAAAATATATTAATTAATGGAAAGTTATTTCAGTGGCTTGAATTAATTAATGGGCTAGATAATCTTAAACACGGGAAATAATAACCGGGAGTCATATTAACAATAATATGGGTTAAGATGGATAGTGCAATATTAATTATGTAGTGGGATTAATTAATATTTATGGGCTTGAATAATATTGTGGCTCAATATTGGAAATTCAAGATTCATTAGAAGGTCCAATCTTAATTCTCCTAAAGGCCCCTCAAGTAGCCCAAAGATAATGTCCAATAACTGAAAAAGGTGTTTAAAATAAAATAAATTATTGTTGCCTAATTTTTCATTATTTTCGAAAATCACAAATAAAAGATGGAGAAAGATTTTCTTTGAATTTTGTTATGGAATGAGGATAAGTATTCTTGGAATACAAGATTATCTCATTAAATTCAAGAAATCTCCCACTTGGCTATTTGTAGTGAAATTTTCGAAAATTCCATAACATAAGGAGGAGGAGATTTTATTTGGGAGATATTTTGGGAAATAGAATATATTGGATATATTCAAGATTGTATCTTGAGGAAGAAGCAAGGAAATTTCTCAATCACCCAATAACCCAAAATTTTCGTCCCCCCTTAGTATTATAATTAGGGGATGAATTTTTCATACCCAAGAGAAATTCCATGTGTTGGAAAAATTAGAAATCCACAAAGGTGGTGCAACATAATTTTATTTTTCCTTTTGTTAAATTGTTCGCGAGTTCCTTCCACCGGATTGTTGAAAAAGGATAAGAGAATACTTGAGAAAACCTTTTGGTGTGTTCGTGTAAACGGGATCCATCTTCTCAACGGTTGTCACTCCGAGAGGTTAGTTTACGTAAACCCGTAGTAATTCCGCATGCGTAGGATTTACGTGAACTATTTGTATGCATGATTGGTTGTTGAATTATTATTTGAATTAATATAGGATTAATACATGTTAGTAATAATTGTTAGAATTAAATTTGTATTTAGATATTCAACCCGAATAGATCCGGACAATTAATTCTCTGAACCTCGGTTTCGGGCTCTGAACCTCGGTTTCGGGTAATTAGCAACTGGTATCAGAGCCTCGGTTTAGGGCTCTGAATTTTAAATTGTAATTTAATTCATTTTCATTAAATTTGAAATTGGATAGTAGAATTGCTAGATCTTTTTTGCAGGTATCCAATTGTCATGGAATTTAATGTGTTTATTTATGCATGCATATAAATTGTGGTTTTTAATTCGATTTGTTTGAACTCATTTTGCCTCGTGAAAAAATCCACGAGTAGATTAGAATTTATTTGATTTGATCAATGTAATAGACTAGTCTAGATCTAGGTTTATTTATTTTTTTTTGTAAATAAATTGTAAACCGGATTGAAAATGGAGTGGAGACGAAGAATTAAAAGACGGGATCCGAAACCGGGAGCAAGCGGCGTGAGTCGGGTGAAACGTGCCTAGAGAGGCACGCTGCTGACGCGGACGCGGCGCAGTGCACGCGTGGCAAGGGGGGCAGGGTCGCTTGGGCAGAGCGTCAAAGGAGGGGCGCGTGGACGCTGGCGAGGTATGGGCGGGCGCTACCGGTACGCTACAAGACCGCCAAAATCGCCGACGCCGCCGAGGGAAGCCGAAAGCATCGGCGGGGGCGGCGCTGGCGCTTTGGCGATGCCAAGACAGATGGACTCGATCGACACGGTCGGGTTGGGTGCAAGGCGTGCACCCTGACTCGCGAGCTGATCAGTGCACGAGATGTGATTTTTTGAGACGATCGAGTGGGAGAAATTCAAGACGGTGTTTCTTCAAAAATCAAGCCAAGAAAAATCAAACCATGACAATTGGATAATTTGTGCCCAATATGTTTATTTTCTGCTTTGCTTGATTTATTTTCTTGTGCTTTATTTAATTTGTTTAAATGTGTTTGCATGAGAATTGCCCAATGAAAAAATCTCACATTCAAAAATTACTAAGTATGTTTAAATAATTAATTGACAATTTTATTATCCGATTTTATTCCGGATAATAAAATTGAATTAATTTTGACCTCCATGATTTATTTATTTGTGGATTCTTTCGGAGAAATTCCCCCCACGGGATGGCCAAAAGATAGATTTCACATGAATAAATTCCTAATGGATGATTGTGGGTTATTATTAGTGGCGACGATGACCCTCCCCACGAGGCTCGTTCAAAGCGAAGTAATGATTCTGTATTTAATCATGGTTATTACTTAGGTATAAAATTGATATGCATATACTGTTGGGATTATACTGGAAAGTATGCTTTTACTTTGTATAATCAAACTGAATTTCGGTCTTATTTACTAAAATAAATTATTTATCACTGATGCTTTAAATATCATTGAATATTACATATATTTACTGCATAACTGTTCAATAAATAGTACGTGTTACATTGTAGTTAATTTAGTGATACCAGATCACAGAAGATTAAATTAACAGTTCCTTGTAACCAAAAGTACACCATTCACGACCTAGATGGAAATGAACAATCCATCGTGAAAGGTTGAAGTGTACGGCTCAGATTGTCTTGTCTTGACCAGGAGATTACACTAGTGCATGTCTAGTGCACTGAAGAGGACCTACAGGAGGACAAATTCTTCAGAACTGAACTAGGAAGAATTAGACCTCAGTGGTTCGTTATTTCTTAATCTTCGTCCCTTAAATAGGATCGCGTGTGGTTAGTAATTATTGCTTTGACTTATTACGGGTAGAGAATCAACGAGATATAATACTTTATATCTTGGGCAATATTATTGATCACATGCGATTGCTAAGATTTAATACGGAGAATTGTGTGCAAGTACGCTTGTTCGATTTGCCCCCTTGGGAGGTTCATAAGTTTTATCATACCAAATCTTGCAAGTGGAACTAGTTTCCGGTATGGATAATAATGTTGAAACGTTCCTTTACCAAGGATAAAAGATATTAATTAATAGAAAGCTATTTCAGTGGCTTGAATTAATTAATGAGTCATATTGACTGTAATATGGGTTAAGATGGATAGTGTAATATTAATTATGTAGTGGGATTAATTAATATTTATGGGCTTGAATAATATTGTGGCTCAATATTGATAATTCAAGATCCATTGGAAGGTCCAATCTTAATTCTCCAAAAGGCCCCTCAAGTAGCCCAACATAAAGTCCAATAACTGGAAAAGGTGTTTAAAAATAAAATAAATTTTGTTGCTATTTTTCCTCATTAATTTCAAAAAATATAAATAAAAGGGGAGAAAGATTTTCTTTGAATTTTGTTATGGAATGAAGATATGTATTCTTGAAATACAAGATTATCTCATTAATTTCAAGAAATCTCCCACTTGGTTATTTATATGTAAATTTCGAAAATTTTGAAAGAATAAGGGAAAGAAAGATTTTCTTGATTTTCTTGAAAAGATATTATGGAAGATATGTATTCTTGCAATACAGGTATATCTCATAAATTCAAGAAGATCCAAATCTTCGAATCTTTATCCTTGTTTTTCGAAAATAACCATAACAAGAGAAGGTGAGATTTTATGGAATATTTTAATTATGGAGAAAAGAATATATGAAATATATTCAAGATTTCTTGAAGATCAAGAAAAGATTTTTCCTCCCTATTCCATGATGAAAAATCGGCCACCACCTCTCTATAAATAGGGGATGAATGTTTCATTCGGAAGAACATTTAAAATTGGTTTTTCGGAAAAATATCAGCTTCGATAAAATATCAAATATTTTGAAACGTCGACAGATTGTGTATTTTCGAAAAACGTCAATTGTGAGTGTACAATTCCATGTGCTGGAAAAATTAGCAAATCCACAAAGGTGGTGCAACAAATTTTTATTTTCCCTTTTGTTAATTGTTCGCGAGCTTCCTTCCACCGGATTGACGAGCAAGGACTAGGGAATACTTGGGAAGGCTTTTTGGTGTGTTCTTATAGACGAGACCATTACCACTCCAAGAGGTTAGTTCACGTAAACCCGTAGCAATTCCGCATGAGTAGGATTTATGTGAACTGTTTATATTTTGATTTGTTGTTGAATTATTATTTGAATTAATATAGGATTAATTCATGCTAGTAATAATTGTTAGAATTAAATTTGTATTTAAATATTCATCCCGAATAGATCCGGGCAATTAATTCCCCAACATATACTTCCCCGAAGTCCCTGTCAATTTTATATTGGTCAAGTGGGAGCCAACTATTAATCTGGATATTAAAGGTTTATAATTGTTTCTTGTTTGTAACCTGCTTGAATGTGTTTAAATAATGACCCACCCCACGTGGCTTATTTAAACTGTTTTGAGATGTTGGTTGATGCATGTTCATATTTTTTTTGAGATTTTAATATGAAACATGTGATCGAATTTTGTGATATATTTGTGCTTATACAAATTGTTATTTATTTCAGTTCAGCATGTCGCAACCTTTTAATCCACTGTTAATATACTAAAAGTGAATAGAATTGTATAGAAAACTATGTTGATTGGAAACAAAAAATTATGATTGTCCTAACTGCACAAAAGCACAAGTGGATTCTTGACACACCAAAAACCAGATGAGCCAACTGACGAGTCAAAAGTGCGGGACTCGTCAGATCACCTTGCGATAGATGTTGTCGCTAAAAATGGTGGAGGGCAACCCCTTAAGGGATTTCATCCTCAAAATAGATGGCCCATCTGAACAAACTTGAGGCTCTGGGTGCAGATTATGATCTGGAAACCCAGATCAATTTGGTACTCTACTCTCTACCCAAAAGTTTGAGCACTTTGGCCTCGCTAGCTGATTTGTTGCAAGCTTTGGTCATGACAGAGACGTTGATAGGGCACCAAACTCAAGCTTTGACGGCAAGTGGTCCGTCTTCATCTTCTAGGCAAAGGGAAGGCAAGAAGAAGAAGGACCAAAAGCCATAAGCAATCAAATTCAACTGTTGCCAAGGGCAGTGGTAAGATGAGGAATGCCGGTGGTGTCAAGGAAAATCCAAAGGGGAAGTGCTTAAACTGCGGTGAAAGAGGACAATGGAGGTTTGCCTGTTCCAACCCCAAAAGGGCCGGAAAGAAAGGTAATTCTCATGCACTAATTGTTGAAACTTGTTTAGCGGCGTATACTTCTCATTCGTGGGTAGTTGATACGGGATCCACTAATCATGTTTACTTCACGGGTTCAAACAGATCCGACAACTTAGTGGGAGTGAGATTCTCATCACACTGGGCGATGTTATGAGAGTGGCAGCTGAAGCAGTGGGAGAAGTTCACCTGTGTTTTGAAGACAGAGTTTTAATTTTAAGAGATATTCTTTACGTTCCTAGTTCTAGAAAGAATTTAATTTCGGTTTCTAAACTCTACCTTGATGGATATTCGATTACTTTTGACAAAGTTGTTACCATTTCTCTTTATGATAAATTTATCTGTCATGGAACGTTGTTGAACAATCTCTATACAATTAACTGTGCACACCACTCACGAAATGTATCCTATAACACATCAACCATTTTCGATAAAAGAAAACGTTCATCAGACGTGAACGAGACACTTCTATGGCATCTTAGATTGGGACATATTAATCCAAAAAGGATTCAAAGGTTGGTAGAAGATGGTTCATTGGAGTCTCTCCGGGTTGAACCAATCCCAACTTGCGAATCTTGCTTGGAGAGTAAAATGACCAAGAGGACATTCGGAGCCAAGGGGAATAGAGCCAAAGAAGTGTTAGAAATCGTTCACACGGACGTATGTGGTCCAATGTCAATCAAAGCAAGAGGAGGCTATGAGTACTTCGTCACCTTCATTGATGATTACTCAAGGTACGGCTATATTTTCCTTATGAAGCATAAATCTGAGACCTTTGACAAATCCAAAGAATTTAAGTCTCAAGCAGAGAATTATAGGAAAAAACGTATCAAGTCTCTACGATCTGATCGTGGAGGCGAGTACCTCAGCGATGAATTTTTGAACTACTTGTCAGATGAAAGGATTGTATTCCAGCTAACTGCACCCGGAACCCCTTAATAAAACGGGGTTGCAGAGAGAAGAAACAGAACTCTTTTAGAAATGGTTAGATTAATGATGAGTTATGCGGATCTACCCAAGTCGTTCTGGGGTCACGCCTTGGAAACAGCGGCTTATGTTCTGAACTTGGTGCCATCCAAGTCGGTTCCCAAAACTCCCAAAGAATTGTGGACCGGGCGCAAGCCCAGTTTGAGACACATGAGAATTTGGGGGTGTCCGGCCTACGTGTTGGACAAGGAAGCCGTAAAATTGGATCCACGATCAGAATTAAGGTTGTTTATAGGATACCCCGAGGGAACAAAAGGGTGTATGTTCTATGGTCCCGAAGATAAAAAGGTGGTAATAAGCACCCACTTTAGATTTTTTGAAAAAGACTATATGAACGAAAGAAAGCCCAGAAGTGAGATTACCTTAAATGAGCTTAGAGGGCTAACCTCAGTGCCAACTGTACAAGATGACATACCAAATGACACACTTACACAACCGGAACCTTGTCGTAGTGGGAGGGTTGTGAGACAACCCGAGAGATTCATAGGGATAGGAGAGTCCTCGGACTTAGTCCCCGGTCAAGATGAATCAGACCCATGGACTTACGACGAGGCAATCCAAGACAAGGATACGGTTTCTTTGCACACAGCAATGGAAGCCGAAATGGGTTCTATGTATCATAACAGAGTGTGGGAGCTAGTCGAACCACTCAATGGGGTCAAACCCATTGGCTGCAAGTGGGTATACAAGAGGAAAAGAGGACCGGACGGGAAGGTGGAAACCTTTAAGGCAAGGCCTGTGGCGAAAGGTTATACTCAGAAAGAAGGGATCGACTATGAGGAAACCTTTTCACCTGTAGCAATGCTTAAGTCCATATGAATTCTCTTGTCGATTGCTGCGCATCTCGACTTTGAAATCTGGCAGATGGATGTCAAGACGGCTTTCCTTAACGGAAGTCTTGAAGAAGAAATCTATATGCAACAACCCCAAGGCTTCATTGGAAAAGGCCAAGAACACCTAGTTTGTAAGCTTAAGAAGTCCATTTACGGACTCAAACAAGCATCTAGAGCTTGGAACCAATGTTTTGATCATGTAATAAAGTCTTATGGGTTTGATCAAAATGAATACGAAAGTTGTGTGTATAAGAAGCATGTCGGAACTGCATTGGTATTCTTAGTACTATACGTAGACGATATTCTGCTCATCGGAGACGATGTAAAGGTATTGTCAGACGTAAGGGCATGGCTTTCAAAGAAGTTTGATATGAAGGACTTAGGGAAAGTCGAGCACATCCTTGGGATCAAGATCACTCGAGATCGCAAGAAAAGGATGATAGGCTTATCATAAGCTTCATATATAGACACTGTCTTGAAGCGATTCAGCATGCAGAATTTCAAGAAAGGCTTCATACCTTTCAGGCATGGAATCCATCTATCCAAGGATATGTGCCCTAAGACACAAAAGAGATAGATGATATGAAAGGCATTCCTTATGCTTCGGCTGTCGAAAGCCTTATGTATGCAATGTTGTGCACGAGACCGGATATCTTCTTTGCCGTTGGAGTGGTGGCAAGATATCAAAGTAACCCGGGAAAAGAGCATTGGACGGCAGTTAAAAACATTCTGAAGTATCTGAAAAGAACTCGGAATAGAATGTTAATTTATCAGTTAGATAGTCTAATCCCCATCGGTTACACGGACTCAGATTTCCAATCAGACTTAGTCTCCAGAAAATCTACCTCCGGTAGTGTGTCTTGCATGGGGGGAGGAGCCATGACATGGAGAAGCGTTAAGTAGAAATGCATCGCCGATTCTACCATGGAAGCCTAATACGTAGCTGCTTATGAGGCGGCGAAAGAAGAGGTTTGGCTCAAGAACTTCCTAGTGGACTTGGATGTAGTTCCAAATTTGCCCAGCACAATCACTATTTACTGTGATAATGCCGGAGCAGTTGAAAATTCAAGGGAACCAAGAGCCCACAAGGCCAGCAAACACATTGAAAGGAAATACCATCTTATACGAGAAATCATTAAGAGAGGAGATATAGAGGTGACAAAGATCGCGTCAGAAGACAACCTAGTAGATCCATTCACAAAGGGTCTGCCTCAGAATACATTCGAGAGACATGTGGAAGGAATGGGTGTCAAGACCGTTGCCAATCTGCTTTGAGTATAAGTGGGAGATATTATAGGTTCGTGTAGGTGACATTAGATGTCACGTATTAGGAACTACACGAGATGTGTTGTAGTATACTTAAAAGCAGACTTTGAGTATAAGTGGGAGATTGTTGGGGTTATACTTAAAAGTATGCTTTTACTTTGTATAACCAAACTGAATTTTCTGTCTTATTTACTGAAATAAATTATTTATCACTGACGCTTTAAATATCATTGAATGTTACATATATTTATTGCATAATTGTTCAATAATCAGTACGCGTTATATTGTAGTTAATTTAGTGATACCAGATCACAGAAGATTAAATTAACAGTCCCTTGTAACTAAAAAAACGCGGTTCACAACCTAGATGGAAATGAACAATCCATCGTGAAAGGTTGAAGTGTAAGGCTTAGATTGGCTTGTCTTGACCAAAAGATTACACTAGTGCATGACTGATGCACTGAACAGGACCTACAGGAGGATAAATTCTTCAGCACTGAACCAGGAAGAATTAGACCTCAGTGGTTCGTTATTTCTTAATCTTCATCCCTTAAATAGGATCGCGTGTGGTTAGTAATTATTGCTTTGACTTATGACGGGTAGAGAATCAATGAGATTCAATACTTTATATCTTGGGCAATATTACTGGTCACATGCGATTGCTAAGATTTAATACGAAGAATCGTGTGCGAGTACGCTCGTTTGATTTGCCCCCTTGGGAGGTTCATAAGATTTATCATACCAAATCTTGCAAGTGGAATTTATTTCCGGTATGGATAATAATGTTGAACCGTTCCTTGATCAAGGACAAAAGATATTAATTAATGGAAAGCTATTTCAGTGGCTTGAATTAATTAATGGGCTAGATAATCTTAAACACGGGAAATAATAACACGGTACCATATTAACAGTAATATGGGTTAAGATGGATAGTGCAATATTAATTATGTAGGGGAATTAATTAATATTTATGGGCTTGAATAATATTGTGGCTCAATATTGGAAATTCAAGATCCATTAGAAGGTTCAATCTTGATTCTCCTAAAGGCCCCTCAAGTAGCCCAAAGATAATGTCCAATAACTGAAAAAGGTGTTTAAAATAAAATAAATTATTGTTGCCTAATTTTTCATTATTTTCGAAAATCACAAATAAAAGAGGGAGAAAGATTTTCTTTGAATTTTGTTATGGAATGAGGATAAGTATTCTTGGAATACAAGATTATCTCATTAAATTCAAGAGATTCGAAAATTCCATAACATAAGGAGGAGGAGATTTTATTTGGGAGATATTTTTGGAAATAGAATATATTGGATATGTTCAAGATTGTATCTTGAGGAAGAAGCAAGGAAATTTCCCAATCACCCAATAACCCAAAAATTTCGTCCCCCTTTAGTATTATAAATAGGGGATGAATTTTTCATCCCCAAGAGCAATTCCATGTGTTGGAAAAATTAGAAATCCACAAAGGTGGTGCAACATAATTTTATTTTTCCTTTTGTTGAATTGTTCGCAAGTTCCTTCCACCGGATTGTTTAACAAGGATAAGGGAATACTTGAGAAGACCTTTTGGTGTGTTCATGTAAACGGGATCCATCTTCTCAACGGTTGTCGCTCGAAGAGGTTAGTTTACGTAAACCAGTAGTAATTCCACATGCGTAGGATTTACGTGAACTATTTGTATGCATGATTGGTTGTTGAATTATTATTTGAATTAATATAGGACTAATTCATGCTAGTAATAATTGTTAGAATTAAATTTGTATTTAGATATTCAACCCGAATAGATCCGGGCAATTAATTCCCCAACAACCTCAAGTCAAAGGAGTATCGCATCGCTCCCACTAATTGAGACACCCGTAGACACATATTGTTGAATTACATCAAACGGTTTCTCGGATGGGTATACCAATACCCTCTAAGGTATCTGTGCATCCATCATGAGATGCCTAGTATCTCGTAAGAAGTGAGATCTTACTACACTCTCTAAGAGCATGATGCAGATCGTGTTGAGGTTATACTGGAAAGTATGTTTTTTACTTTGTATAACCAAACTGAATTTCTTATTTATTTACTAAAATAAATTATTTATCATTGTTGCATTAAATGTGATTGAATGTTATATATATATTTACTGCATACCTGTTCAATAAATAGTACGTGTACATTGTAGTTAATTTTGTGATACCAGATCACGGAAGATCAAATTAACAGTTTCTCGTAACTAAGTACAAAATTCACAACCTAGATGGAAATGAACAACCCATCATGAAAGGTTGAAGTGTAAGGCTCAGATTGACTTGTCTTGACCAAGAGATTACACTAGTGCATTATGATGCGCTGAATAGGACCTACAGGAGGATAAATTCTTTAGTACTGAATATAGAAGAATTAGACCTCAGTGGTTCGTTATTTCTTAATCTCCGTTCCTTAAATAGGATCGTGTGAAATTAATAACTATTGCTTTGACTTATGATGGGAAGAGAATCAACGTGATTTGATACCTTATATCTTGGGCAATATTATTAGTTACACGACGATTGCTAAGATTTAATACGGAGAATCGTGTGCAAGTACGTCTTGCTTGATTTGTCTCCTTGGTGGTCTCAGAAGCTTTATCATACTAAATCTTGCAAGTGGAAATTTATTTCCAGCATGGATGTTGGGAGATGAATTTAACAAAGAAGTTTTGATTAGATCCCAAAAACCCTGAGTATGACATGTTCAGGATAATCTTGATAGACTGAGTCAGGTTTCAGTATAGATTGTTCAGGAAGTTATCTGCACCATGTATAGTCAGTAGATATAGATCAGGTAAGTTGCTGAAGACATTGAAGACTCAGTAAGTTGCTGAAGACACTGAAGACTCAGTAAGTTGCTGAAGACACTGAAGACTCAGTAAGTAATTGAAGACACTGAAGACTCAGTATGTCACTGAAGACTCTAAAGACTCAGTATGCCACTGAAGACATTGAAGACTCAGTATGTCACTGAAGACACTGAAGACTCAGAAGATACTGAAGACCCAGTAGTTACTGAAGACTCAGTAAGATACTGAATACTCAGTATAACCTGAATGTTCAGAGGCACTGAATATAATCTATTTGAAGACTACAAAAACTAAGAAAACGCAAATATTCAGAAAAGAAGATATTGCCCAAAACATTCATATGCAGACAAAAGGAACTAAGTCTAAGTGTTGTTTAAGGTTGTCTCATTCAGAGAGATTGACCAAAAAGAGCCGTTTTGTTTGTCTACATTCACTGAAGACAAGAACCAATCAGAGGAAGACAACAATGTACTTTACTGACACTGAAAGCGATAGGACCCTGAATCATGTCAGTAGTACTAAGTTCCAGACTGCAAAAATTGGTGATTGGCTACATGACTGCATATTTCCTAAAACATGCAAATGAGTGTTCAAACCCTAAATATAGTCATTCATCAAACACCATAAGAGGAAACTCATGAAGCTATCTCTTCCAACGGATAGTTTTCAATGAGTGACCTTGGTGAAGTTGCCTATAAATACCAGTGACCCTTTACATTGAGAGGTAACGGGAAATTTCAATGCAACTCAAGAGCTCATTCGTATTATTGCAAATTGAAGCACTCCAAAAACCTAGAATTTCCTAAGTGTTTCATATTGGAGATAGCTCACTATTCTAAGCCTAGAGTGATAGATATATCCAAAGCTTAGAAGATATATCCTAACCTTTGCATTAGTTCTTATTGTAAAGGATATCTCACCCTAGTTGGAAACCAACCCAAAACCCAAACCCGTTGTTAAGGTAGTTTGTGTGTGTTTTGTTGGTGAGTTAGAGTTGTAAAGAGTTAGTAAGCTACAGTGAGTTAGCCAGAAAACTCTAGAGAATAAGTTAGTAAGCTACTTGTGGTAGTCTGAACACTTGTGTGTGTTTGAGTTAGTAAGCTGCAGTGAGCCAGCCAGAAAACTCAAGGTAGAAAAGTGAGTAAGCTACAGTGAGTTAGCCACAAAGCTTTAGGAAGTGGTTAAGGAATTTCTCTGAAGATCAGAGAGAGTGGACGTAGGAGCTTGAGTCTCTGAACCACTATAATTGTTGTGTTGTTTTTGCTTTCATCTTTGCATTATTATACATTTGCATGTTTTTCACTGAAAGCATAGTTCACTGATATTCAATTGGAACCAATCCACTTAACTTGCATCAATTGATCACAGCCTTAGTCACTGTTTTATTGAAGGGAAGATTTTCAGCAAAGCTAAAACGAGTATAAACTTAGGGCCAACCATTCCGCACACTTGAGTAGCTAGAACGAGATAGTTACCAAACCGAACTAACTCTATGAGGGTTCGGTGAAGATAATTATCTCGATCCAAGCTCCTCGGGATCTCGATATAAACTCGAGGTTCGATTGAAATTAATCTCAAGCTTCCGAAAGCATTTCGGGATCATTGTCTCGATGAGACTTTGACTCAGGGCAATCCGTGCTTCTTAGGGCAAAATCATCAGGATAACCTGACCCATCTGACCTCGGTGAAAGAAAAGTTTTAAAAATCACTGAACACGTGTATTCCCTCCCCCATACACTTGTGAGACTCGTTAGCACCGGGACCAACAAGTGGTATCGAGCAAAGGGTTCATTTTGACCACTTGCTTTTGGTAGCCATAGTCTATTTTTTGAAAAGACTTTGGTGGTCTCTTGAATAGATCTGTTTTGTCGATATCTTACAAGGCTCGATCATCATGCCTTCTAACAACCTTCCTATGTTCTCTGTTGAGAGCTATGACCTATGGAGATTGAGAATGCAGGCTCATCTATATTCAAAAACATGAAAGAATGTGGAGAGTGGTTTCTGAAGGACCATTCAAATTTACTGTTGTGAATCCCAGAATCACTGATATTGAGAGGAATGATCCCAGAGATGAATTTCCAAAGTCTGATGATCAACTTACTCCTGATGAGAGAAAGTTAGTCAATCTGGACTACATTGCTAAAGATACTTTGTATAGCACTATTAATGATGGTGTTATGGGGATGATTTCTCACTGTGAAACTGCAAAAGAAATATGGGACACACTTTGCATTATGTGTAAAGCACGGATCATATTAAGGAAAACAAACTTTCTATTGTTATTGGAAAGTTTGATAGCTTTGAAATGGAAGATAGTGAATCCATTGACAAACTTGAGGTCAGATTCACTAGCATCATGAATGATCTGAGTGCTCATGGGAAAAGATACCCACAGAGAGAAATGGCACTGAAAATTCTTAGAGGATTATCTAAGAAATGGGATATACATGTTGTGGTGATTGAAAACACCAAAAATATTGATTCCATGCCATATCAACAATTTTTCTCTGAACTGAAAGCTTATGAGTTTGTGATTAACAAGAAAACTAAGAAATCTGACAGCAAAGATGATTCTTCATCTAGCAAGAATGTGGCTTTCAAAGCCAAAGAGAAATCCTATAAGTCTAGAGAGTCTAAGAACTCAGTTGCCAGAAATCAGGATGAGCAGGAGGCTAAGCTAGTACTGATGGCAAGGAGGTTTGAAAGACTCAATAGCATATATGGGAAATATAAGAAATATTATTGGAATCACAGGTACAAGAGAGACTCAGAAGCTGAGGACAGATATACTGAGAAAATAAAGGACCAGAAAGCTGAAGGATCCTCATCCAAGAAGAAGAACTCCAAAACCAAGGAGGAAAATGATCAGGATGATGATACCAACAGATGCTACAACTGTCAGAAGAAAGGTCACTTTCAATATATGATCTGCCCCTGAATCGAAAAGCTAAAGAAAGAAAGGAAAGACAAGCCAAGAGAGACAGGAAGATCTCCAGCAAGAAAGCTATGATTGCAGAAGAGGAAGAACATTATGAAGAAGGTTCCAGTTCCTCAGATGAAATTTTCTCAGACAGTGACAGTGATGATGTCTGTCTTATGGCTGTGGAGGAGGTAAATTCTTCTATCTCTGTTGTTGCTCCTACACAAGCACATGAGTTCTCAAGTTCAATCATGAAATAACTTTGACTGATGGATTCGTTTGAGAATCTTATGAAGGACTATTCGTGTTACAAGAACTACTCACATTGAAACTCAAGAGCGTAACAAGGAACCGATCGCCGAGAATCAAGTGGAAAGACTCTAAAAATGCTGAGATCACTTCTCAATTGATGGGAACTACTGATGAACTGGATGTTCTGAAAGTACAACTCTCAGAAAAAGAGAAGGTGATAGAGATCCTGAATGCAAAATTAGAGAAATGCACTAAAGAGATTCAGCTTATCAGAACTGAGTTCAATGACCTATTTGAGAAGCATGAAACTCTAAAGAAATGTGAGGATAGTCTTGCGCAGAGAAAGTTAGCTCTATTGAATTACTGCGTGATCTAAAGTGATAGATGAAATTTAGAGTTATCAAAGACCTGCAACTATAAAGCTGGATTGGGATACATTCCAGGGGGAACCTCACAAGGTCTTCTGAATGCTGCTTCTAGTAGCACCAAGATTGTCTTTGTTAAACCAGTGGCATCTAATCTTCTTACTGATGAACTGCCCAGAGTTTTAGACAAGGGTAAAGGACCTATGGTTTCAGAAAAACCGAAGGTTCGGGGAAGAAAGCCCAAACCTCGTGAAAAGGCTAGAAAACCCGAACACTCAAGAGGAAATTTTAAAGCCAAGACTTCAAAGCCTCGTGCTAAGAATACCAACCTAAAGAGATCTGAGACCGAACCATCGAGGAATTTTTCGGAAGAGAAACACTCAGCAGAGATATTCTCAACTCAGAAAAAGACCAAGTCGTCCGACTTCGAAAAGACCCCAATTTCAAAGACAGCAACCTAAACCCCACTTGCCTAAGGGTAAAGGTTTCTAACCCAAGTCACAGAGACAGAGACCACCAAGACAAAAGCTAAGGCACTTGAACAAAAGGCTGAACCCAAGAAGAACTCTAAGGCTCATGTTCATGCTAAGGCCGCACTCATGCACATGATCTTGCCAAGGCTCTAGGGTGGTGAATGTGTATGTAGATGTTTATGGGAGACAAATCAGCCACTCTAAAGTAATTAGAGTTGTTAGGCGATTTGGGTTCCAAAAGGTACAATTTAACTGGTAGGACCCTACACCAAATGGGTACCTAAGAACTTATCTATTTTTTAGGGTGAAGGAAAAGGGCATCGAAATTTGAATGAAAACAACATAAAGATCGATGAGTGGAAATGAATTGGCTCCTCTTTGTATAGTATCACGGACGGTGGATGTTCAAGACATATGATGAGGATATAAGCAACTAATCACTCGACTATGTTGAGCAAAAAAGGCCCTCAAATCACATTTGGAGACAATTCCAAAGGACAAACCGGAAGGATATGGAACTCTTGAAGTTGACTCTGTTCATATCCATGGTGTTTCATATGTGTCTGGTCTAAAGCATAACTTGCTTTCTATCAGTCAATTTTGTGACAAAGGATTCAGTGTTGAGTTCTCAAAGAACTTATGTTATGTAAAAGACAATAAATAGGGATAAATTGGCGGCTTAGTATTTGTGAAATCGTCCTTTCATATACCCGTTTTAGTCGGTTTTTAATCTCAATCGTCGATTTCTTCATCTACGCAATATTTCATAAATCAAAATCCTATATCCATTGAAAAATTTCCTTCAAAGCCCTATTCCAAAAAACCTTCATCTTCACAAACACTCTGCTTCGAAACCCTCGATTGCCCAGAAATTTTCACCTATCTCAAAACCCTTCACCAAAAATTCTCCAAAAATGACACTTTCTGTATACGACAAACTCGCCATTTCCAATAAACCTTGGTACGAATATGTCATTTCTCTAGAAAGCTCGTCTAATGCAACTAATGAGGAGGAGGCGTTGCATATGATTCGTTTGGCAAAGCTTACATGTCTGGTCGTGAATCAACCAGAGGCCGAATATGCGAAAGAGGTAATTGAGTTTATCTCTAATATGCTGTAAGATGATGAGAATTGCATAGAATCTCAGATTACAGTCTCGCATTTGGAGCATGGTTCGAAATATGTGGATTTTGTTAGGGAATTATATATTATTCCTAAGAATCTAAATGTCATATATGAGTTAAGTGATAGAGGTGAAGACCCTACGGTATACATGATGGGTAGGGAACAAAATATTTGGATAAAATTATTGAGCATCTAGTAAAGTTTGAAGCTACTCTGAATAAGAGGCATCAAGTATTGTTGGATATTGTAAGCAAATGAATCATGAGTAGATCTGGTAGTTTCGAACAGATAAGCACGCCTAAGTTAAGGCTAATGGCGGCAGTTGAAGATTCACCTTCCACGACATTCAACTGGTTGCACTATTTGATCAAGGTGGTGAGTGATCAAGCCAAACAAATTCAGAAGGTAAATGGCTCTGTAGTTGTCAAAGGAAAGATTCCACATGCAACCAAGATTGCATTTATCTTGGAAATGTGCAGAGAAGAGGAGGACATCTTTGCCGATTCCACTTCCTTTCCAAAGTCAAAAATCTTGTTCAAACCAACAAAGAAGACTTTGAGAGGAAAGAAAGAGAAAAACTCTGAGTCTCAGGAGGAGACTGCTGAAGAAGAAACTGATGAAGAAGCCAGACAAGCTAGGGGGAAAGCCCTGATGCAAGTTAAAAGAGAGAAAGGAGGGAAACTGAAAAAGAAAGCACTGGCTCCTCAAAAGCGCAGAAGGCTTCAATCTATTGCTGAGAAGGAGGCCAGTGACACTGAAGAAACTCAACCTGAAGGCCAGGAAGAGTTGAAATCTCCACTTCAGGTTCTTGCTCAGGTTGTGAGAAATGTGCAGGAGAAAGAAACTGAGGAACGGGTTTTCTCTGAGGTACTTGAAACTTCTCTGAGCTCAGATAAAATCTCTCAGGAAATCTTCAAGGGACCTCAGATCCCTACTGAAGAAAGACCTGTTCAGACTCCAGATCAGTCTGAACCTCAGGAATTGCTGAACTTGGATGCGCTTCTGAATGAACCATTTCTAGATCCATCAGCTCTAGAACTCATACACTCTGAATCTACTGCTTCTGAAAGCCCAAGATTGAAGAAGGGAGAAGCCGAAGAGACTGAATGGCGAAGCAAGGGGGAACGGTTCATCTTAGACAGATACCCTGAGCTGAATGCCTATCCTGACCTTCAGGATATGTTCTTCAGGCTCAGAACCACAGTGTATATTCTGAATCAAACACTCCCGGAGATGCTGAACATTGCTTCATACAGAGGAGAAGAGTGGTGGAATGCTGAGACAGCTGCCCTGACTGAATTCTCAGGTTTCAGAAAAACCAAGCTGAGAATGAAAGCTGCTGATTTTGATGAATTAGTGAAAAAGAAGCTAGCTGAAAAGAAAGCTACTGAAGGAGTTGATGCTTCCAGCTCCCATGATCAAAATAAAGATAAGGATAAGGGAGATGATGCAGAAAAGAAATCTGAGAAGGAGAAGGAACCTCAGATAGATACTGAGAAAGAGAAGGAAACTGAGAGTCAGATGGGGACAGATACTGATGCTGAACCAACTGATATCAGACAACCTCAGACTGAAGTTAGCATTCTTCAGGTACCTTTTGGCACTGTTATACATTATGCCGAAGTTACTGAAGTACCTAGCTTTAAATCTGATGTTTATGATATGCAGACTGAGGCTCAGTTGGAGCACCCAACTCAGTTGGAAAATGTTGCACAAACTCCAGTGGTTGATTTCACACCAATCCTGGATGAATTAAAGAAGATAGAGCCAAGTATGGAAGAGATACTGGCAGGTCAATCTCAAAAGATTGAGAATCTAAGCTCTTCATCAAGCATGCTGCAAACAATTCTTACAGACAAGATGACTCAGATGGAGTTAGTTCTGGCTGCTCAAAATCAGAAAATGGAGAACCTGAGTTCATCATCTGATATGCTTCAAACAACTCTATCAAGTAAATTAGCTACATTAGATGGAAATATTGATGGAGTACAAACAGAGCTTAATGCTAACATGAAGCAGATGTATCAAGAAAGAACTGCCTATCTTGAAGCCAAGCTGATTGAGAAGAATGATCTGATGATCAAAACAGCTGTTTAGGAAATGGGCTCTCTGCTCATGACCAAGATGACATAGATGATGCATGATGTCTTCTCAAAACAATTTGCTCCTCTTTCGGATGAGTTCTCAATGGCCAAAAACTACATGATGAGGCTAGAAGATGAGCATGATCAGTTGGCAGGGGAAGTGCGCAATATGAGTAAGGAGCAATACTATATGGATACTGCACTAACTCAACTACTCCCAAGGTATGGTGCCAAAAAGTGGGAAAGGCCTGGTGGCAAATTAAGTGAGTTGTTGGCACAAACCTTGGAGAGAAAGGCTCAAAAAGAAGTTGAAAGAAAGAAAATTGTTGATGCCTTAAGAGAAATTGAAGCCACTGAGAAACTAAAGTTCAAAGTAGCTGAGAAACCTATCTTCACTCAAACATCTGAGCAAACCGTTCAGGAAGTAATTTCTGAGAAACTGGGTGATAGAAGGATGATTGAGACAAGCAAAGCCGGTGAAGATCAAGTCAGACCTGAAAAGAGAAAGGTTGTGGCATTTGTGGAACAAGAAAGGAAGAAAAGAGCAAAAAGCTCAAAACCTACTCGAGAGGAAGTCGATAATGGAATTCAAGAATCTGGAGGAAGAAACCGAAACCCGAAAAGAAGCCTTCGATACCAAGAAAACTCAAAGCTCTTGATTGAAAAAGAAAAAAAAAAAGCTGCCAAAAGATCGTGTTCCACCGATCGGGAAAAAAGAAAGAAGAAGAGTAAAAGAAGAGGTGGTTTCAAAAAAGTGTCTAAGCCGAAAGGAGAGGTACGAAAAAGACTTCGGAAGGGCAAAAGACATTGACAAATGGATGCCTATACTGGTTCAATGATGCATGGGAAGAGATCAAGAGAACCTTTCGGTTCTATTATGAGATTCTCGAGAGAATGGAGGGCTATTTCTCGGATAAGAATGAAGCCTTTATTGAGTACTTACTGACATTCTATCCTAAGTACCTGCAAAGTTGGATCAACTTGGCAGATGAAGTAAACACTCAGATAGTAGCTCCTGGTCCATACATGTACCCAGCTCCTAGGTTTGAGAATGGCTATGTAAATGAAGCAGCCATTTCTCAGGAAATAGCCCAGTATGCCATCCAGCCAGGCCTAACAGGAAACAACCCTGAAATCATCAAGGCAAGAGATGAACTGAAGAAGAGATACTACGGGATGTTCAACCTGGAAGTGCCAGAGGATGAAGTAGAAGAAGACTGAAGACTTTGTTCTTCTGTTTTTTTGTTTTTGTTTTTTCATTGTAATCTGTAACTCTTATCTTACATCAATGAAAATTCTATCCTTATGCTCAAAAGATAATATCTCATTATCTTTTTACATGTCTTGATATGCCAGATTGTTAAAGAACTTGATTGTAATAGATAAACTGAAACCTGAGGATGTGTTAGGTTTTCTTAAATGTAACAAGATGGTTTTGGCATCATCAAAAAGGGGGAAATTGTTGGGAGATGAATTTAACAAAGAAGTTTTGATTAGATCCCAAAAACCCTGAGTATGACATGTTCAGGATAATCTTGATAGACCGAAGTCGGGGTTTCAAAGATAGATTGTTCAGAAGTTATCTCGCACCATGTATAGTCGCAGAGATATAGATCGTAAGTTGTCAAGACACCAAGACTCAAGAAGTTGCCGCAGATAATCAAGACTCAAGAAGTTGTCAAGACATCAAGACTCAAGAAGTTGTCAAGACATCAAGACTCAAGTAAGTAATTGAAGACAGTGAAGACTCAGTATGTCACAAAAGACTCTGAAGACTCAGTATGTCACTGAAGACATTGAAGACTCAAAGATGTCATGAAGACATCAAGACTCGTAAGATACAGAAGACCCAAAGAGAGTTATCGAAGACTCAAGAAGATATCGAATACTCAGTATAACCTGAATGTTCAGAGGCACTGAATATAATCTATCTGAAGACTACAAAACTGAGAAAAACGCAAATATTCAAAAGAAGATATTGCCAAAAATATCATTCATATGCGCATAAAAGGAACTAAGTCTAAGTGTTTTTAAGGTTGTCTCATTCGGAGAGATTGACCAAAAAAGAGCCGTTTTGTTTGTCTACATTCATGAAGGCAAGAACCAATCGAGAGGAAGACAACATCGTACTTTTTTATCGACATCGAAAGCGGACAGGGACCTGAATCATGTCAAGTAGTACTAAGTTCCAGACTGCAAAAATTGGTGATTGGCTACATGACTGCATATTTCCTAAAACATGCAAGGGAGTGTTCAAACCCTAAATATAGTCGTTCATCAAACACCATAAGAGGAAACTCATGAAGCTATATATTCCAATGGATAGTTTTCAAAGAGTGACCTTGGTGAAGTTGCCTATAAATACCAGTGACCCTTTACATTGAGAGGTAACGGGAAATTTCAAAGCAACTCAAGAGCTCATTCGTATTATTGCAAATTGAAGCACTCGAAAAACCTAGAATTTCCCAAGTGTTTCATATTGGAGAGAGCTCACTATTCTAAGCCTAGAGTGATAGATATATCCAAAGCTTAGAAGAAATATCCTAGACTATGCATTAGTTCTTATTGTAAAGGATATCTCACCCTAGTTGGAAACCAACCCAAAACCCAAACCCTTTGTTAAGGTAGTTTGTGTGTGTTTTGTTGGTGAGTTAGAGTTGTAAAGAGTTAGTAAGCTACAGTGAGTTAGCCAGAAAACTCTAGAGAAGAAGTTAGTAAGCTACTTGTGGTAGTCTGAACACTTGTGTGTGTTTGAGTTAGTAAGCTGCAGTGAATAAGCTAGAAAACTCAAGGTAGAAAAGTGAGTAAGCTACAGTGAGTTAGCCAGAAAGCTTTAGGAAGTGGTTAAGGAATTTTCTCGAAGATCGAGAGAGTGGGACGAGGAGCTTGAGTCTCGAACCACTATAATTGTTGTGTTGTTTTGCTTTCATCTTTGCATTATTATACATTGCATGATTTTCACTGAAAAGCATAGTTCACGGATATTAGTTGGAACCAATCCACTGAACTTGGATCAAATTGATCACAGCTTTAATCACTGTTTTATTGAAGGGAAGATTTTCAGCAAAGCTAAAACGAGTATAAACTTAGGGCCAACCATTCCAAGACACTTGAGTAGTAGCTAGAACAGATAGTTCGAATCGAACTAACTCTACTGAGCGTTCAGTAAGATAATTATCTGATCCAAGCGTCTCAGGATCTCTGATAAACTCAGGTTCAGTTGGGCTAATCTGATGCTTCTGAAAGCAGCTCAGGATCATTGTCTCAGTAGACTTTGACTCAGGGCAATCCGTGCTTCTCAGGGCAAAAATCATCAGGATAACCTGACCCATCTGACCTCAGTGAAAGAAAAATTTTAAAAATCACTGAACACGTGTATTCCCCCCCCATACACGTGTGAGACTCGTTAGCACCTGGACCAACAATGGATAATAATGTTGAGTTGTCTTTACTCCAAGGATAAAGATCTTAATTAATATAAAGTTTTTTCAGTGGCTTAATTAATTAGTGGACTAGATAATATTAAACAAGGGAAATAATAAACGGGAGCCATATTATTGAAGCATCGTAATATGAATTAAGATGGACAGTTTAATATTAATTTTATAGTGGAGTAAATTAATATTAGGGGGGAGTGACTCTAAGGTACAAAGTCACTCTCCAAGTGAATCTAAGGTACAATGCAACTTTATTTTGACTCTAAGATACAAAATTATGGTTAAAAAGTCTAAGTTGCCCTTCTGTTCATTTTCTGCACTTCTGACACATTTTCTGCATTTCCGACACATTTTGACTTTTTATACTTTAAATTTTTAAAAGTCCAAATTTTTTAATTTACTAAATTGATTAAATTATTTATTAATATAATTTCATTATTTATTTCAAAGTTCATTTTATTAACTCATTTTGCAATTCAGAAAATATGTAATTTAAAAAAAAATAAATTCTTTTAATTTCTACCAAATTTTGGAGTGCATTTTTTAAAAAAATATTTTGGTCAATTTTAGAATGCATTTTTTTTTTAAAAATTGTATTTTAGGTCAATTTTGGAGTGCATTTTTTTAAAAAATATTGTATTTTGTTCAATTTTAGAGTGCATTTTTAAAACAAAAAAATTGTATTTTAAGTCAATTTTGGAATGCATTATTTAAAAAAAAAAATTGTATTTTGGTCAATTTTGGAGTGCATTTTTTTAAAAAAAAATTGTATTTTATGCAAATTTTGAAGTGCATTTTTTTTTTAAAAAAAATTGTATTTTAGGCCAATTTTGGAGTGCATTAAAAAAAATGTATTTTGGAGTGCATTTCTCTAAAAAAATGTATTTTAATCAATTTTGGAGTGCATTTTTTTTTAAAAAATAATTGTATTTTAGGCCAATTTTGAAAAAATTAAACAAATTAAAAAGAAAAATACTAAAAAAAATCATAGAGAAATCCTAAATTACAAATTACACAAATCTACAAAAATAAAACATTACAAATTACACAATTTTACAAATCTGATGGAAATCCTAAAAAATTAAAAAAAATATACAGAAATTACCTAAATTAAAAAAAATACAAAAAATACCTAAATTAAAAATAAATTGAATTATTGTTACACAAATCTTAAAATTATTTAATTTTTGTAATTTTAAAAAATCTTCCCAGATAAGAGATCACCAAACCCGGAACAGATACATCACCATTCACCACCACCGGAACAAAAATCTGCAAAAATAATTACAGAAATTAGAACATTATTCGGTTCAATGATTATTATTTCTTAAATTATGCAGAACTATTCGAATCCAAATGAAATAAATTATGCAGCTTGTGAAATCATTAACCAGATTCATTTTCAAGATTTAACAAAATTAAAATCGAATATTTGAAAATCACATAGAACAAAACACACAAATAAGCACCCTTAGACCCACCAAATCACATAGATAAACATACACATCCAAACGAACCAGATATGCCACCTTCTTCACTACCAACACCACCGGGACTCTCAGAATCGCCGCCGCCTAAGAGTCACTTGCCTCTATTTTTTGTACCTTATAGTAATTATTTCTTAATATTATGGGCTTGAATAATAATTTGGCTTAATATTAAATTTTCATAGCCCATTGGAGGTCCAATCTTAATTCTTCTAAAGGCCCCTCAAATAGCCAAATTAAAGTTCAATTAATGAATAGGAGAAGAAAATATTATTGCCCTATTTTTCCACATTATTTTCGAAAATAATTAATGAAGGAGAGAGAAAAGATTTTCTTGATTTTCTTGGAAAGATTTTATGGAATAAGTATTCTTGAGATACAAGTTTATCCCATAAATTAAAGAAAAATCAAAGATCTATTTCCTTCCCTATTAATTTGTATTTTTTCAAAAATTCCTATAAAATAAGGAGGTGGGATTTTGTGAAATATTTAATTATGAGAAAAAGAATATATGAGATATATCAAGATTTCTTGAAGATCAATAAAAAGATTTTCCCATCCTATTCTACACCAAAAAATCGGCCACCCTTATGTTATAAATAGGGGATGAATTTTTCATCCCCAATGCAATTCCATGTGTTGGAAAAATTAGAAATCCACAAAGGTGGTGGCATATATTTTTGCTTTTCTCCTTTATTAAAATCGTTCGTGAGAATCCTTCCACCGGATTACGTTCGTGGACGTGGGACATATTTGAGAAGGCACTTTGGGTTGATCCATCGTCTCAACGGTTGTCTCTACAAGAGATATGTAATCTCGTAACTCCTAGATTCCGCATGCTTAGGATTTACGTGAATTACGTGTAAGCATGTTGTTGTTGCTTATTTAATTATTATGTTGAATTAATTTAGGATTGATTCATGTTAGTAATTCATTGAATAATTTAAATATGTATTTAAATACATCTCGAATAGATCTGGGCACACCGTATTTCCCAACAACTAGTATCAGAGCCTCGATTTTGAGCTCCGTGTTTAAATTGTTATTTAAATTTGTTGGCCATTAAATTTTATTGAAAATTGGATAGTAGAATTGTTAGATTTGTTTTGCAGGTATCCAATTGTCATGATATTTAATGTGTTTTATTAATTTCATGCGTATGATTGGTTTTAATTCGACTCGTTCGAATTTGTTTTTATCGTGAGAAAATCCACGAGTAGATTAGGATATTTGATTTGTTCAATATAATAGACTAGTCTAGATTTAGGTTTATTTATTTTTGTAAAATAAATTATAACCTGATCCAAGACGAAGACGGAGGCGAGAAATTAAAATGGATCCGAAATCGTGGCTTGGGCCATGTGCATCGCGCAAAACGTGCCAAGGGAGGCAATCACGCGACGCGGACACGGGCGGGACCGCCGGGCGAGCAGGATCAAGCGGATGCGCACGGCGCTAGGCGAGCGTGAGCATGGCAAGCGCGACACTGCAGTCTTTGGCGAGCACGCCGCGACGGTGCGCAGGACGACTGATCTTTGGCGGCCAAGACGGGCGCTAAGCGCCGAAGGCCACAAGACACCGGGCGACGACCGATACGGCAGGGCTGGATGCAAGGCGTGCATCCTGGCCCACGAGCTAGTCGGTAAACGAGACGTGACTTTTCAAGACGTTCGATTGGGATAAATTGAAGACGGACAATTTCTGAAGATCAAGACAAGAAAAATTGAACCATGACAGTTGGATAATTTGTGCCCAATGTGTTTAATTTTGTTTTGATTTATTACCTTTTTTTATGCTTCTGTTTAAATTCGTTTAATGTGTTTGCATTAGATATTGCTTGTGAAAAATCTCAAACTTAAAAATTACTAAGTATGTTTTTATATAATTAATTTGGTTTTGAATCAAATTAATTTTGATCTCCATGATTTATTTATTTGTGAATTATTTTGGAGAAATTCCCCTAAAGGACGGCCAAAAGAAAGCTTTCACATGAATAAATTCTCAAAATGATGATTGTGAATTATTACTAGTGGCGACGATGACCCTCCCAAGAGGCTCGTTCAAAATGAAATAATAGTTCTGTATTTAATCATGGTTATTACTTAGGTATAAAATTGATATGCATATACTTCTCCGAAGTCCCTGTCAATTTTATATTGGTCAAGTGGGAGCCAACTATTAATTTTTTGAATTAAAGGTTTGTAACTTTTCTTGTTTGTAACCTGCTTAAATGTGATTTAAATGATGACCCACCCACGTGGTTCATTTAAACTGTTTTAAGATGTTGACTGATACATGTTCATATTTTTTTAGATTTTAATATGATTCATGTGATCGAATTGTGTGATTTTCTTTGTGTTGATCCGGATATTGACACAAGATGTATGTTTATTTCAGTTTCATTATGTCGCAACCTTTTAATCCACTGTTCAATATACTAAAAGATAATTTGCTTACTGGAGAAAACTATTTTGGTTGGAAACGAAAGCTTATGATTGTCCTAACTGAACTACAATCCAAATGGGTACTTGACAGACCAAAACCCAAAAACCCAGTTGAGGATGCTAGTATATGGGAAGAGATGAACTATAATGAATGGGAGTTGGCCAATGAATTGATAAAGTACATAATCTTGGCACACGTGTCAGATTTATTGAAACGCCTTCATCAAGGATTTGAATCAACTGCAGACATTATGAAAAATATTGAAGCGATGTTTGCACATCCGGCCCATATGGCAATCCAAAGCATTAGGCATGACATGGTCAAGCTGAAAATGGAAGAAGGAACGACCGCAAGGGAGCACGTTCTTAGGGTTATGGTTCTTTTTTAGGAGCTTGCAATTCTTGGCGAAAAATGTGATTTCAAAACCAAAGTTGATTTCATACTCAATTCTCTGCCAAAGTGCTATGATCACCCCAATGTAGAATATCTAATGGAAGATATGGAATTTAATGTGGATGATCTTGTAAATTCTCTTGCTTTGGTCGAAGACGAAATAGAGAGCAAGAAAACGAACTTGGTTGCAAATAGGTCTTCCTCTCGTTCTAGGCCAATTGGTGGTAAGAATGATGAGGAGACAAAGAGGATAAATCAGTTCTACTCGACTTCCATCAAAATTGAAGGTCTAAGTAAGAGGAAGTTTTTGGAATGTGGTGAAAAAGGACATTGAAGGTCGGCATGTTCCAAACCCAAGCGGAATGGAAAGAAAGGTAATTCTAAGTGGATACGGGATCCACTGATCATGTCTGTTTCACTTTACAGGGGTTCAAACGGATCCGAAAGCTTAGTGGGAGTGAGATCCTCATCACGCTAGGCGATGCTACGAGAGTGCCAGTTGAAGCAGTGGGAGACATGCACCTGTCTTTTGAAGACATAAGTTTAATTTTAAGAGATGTTCTTTATGTTCCTGTTTTTTGGAAAAACCTTATTTATGTTTCTAAACTATTTGCTGATGGATATTATGTTTTAATAAGCATGTTACTATTTTTCGTAACGACGTGTTTATCTATCATGGAACTTTACGGAAAAATCTCTATACTATTAACTGTGCACACCACTCACAAAATGCATCCTGTAACACATCGACTGTTTCGAGCACTAAAAGAAAACGTTCGACCAATGTGAACGAGACACTTCTTTGGTATCTAAGATTGGGTCATATGAATCTGAATAGGATCCAAAGGTTGGTCCAAGATGGTTAATTGGAGTCCCTCCGGATTGAACCATTTCCAACCTGCGAATCATGTTTGGAGGGTAAAATGACCAAGAGGGTATTTAGAGCCAAGGGTCTTAGAGCTAAAGAAGTGTTGGAAATAGTTCACACTGACGTGTGTGGTCCAATGCAAATAAAAGCTACAGGAGGCTACGAGTATTTCATTACCTTTATCAATGATTACTCACGCTATGTGTACGTTTTCCTAATGAAGGATAAATCTGAGACCTTTGATAAATTCAAAGAATTTAAGGCTCAAGCAGAGAATCATAAGAAAAAGAGTATCAAGTTTCTACGATCTGATTGTGGAGGCGAATACCTCAGCGATGAGTTTTTGAACTACCTGTTAGACGAAGGGATTGCATCCCTGTTGACTGCACCCAGTACCCTTCAACAAAACGGGGTTGCAGAACGAAGAAACAGAATACTTTTAGAAATGGTCAGATCAATGATGAGTAATGCGGATTTTCCAAAATCGTTCTGGGGTTATGCCTTGGAAACAACGGCTTACATTCTAAACCTAGTGCCATCCAAATTGGTTCCCAAAACCCCTAGAGAATTGTGGACAGGCCGCAAGCCCAGCTTGGGACACATGAGAATCTGGGGGTGTCCGACATACGTGTTGGACAAGGAAGCCGATAAGTTAGATGCACGTTCAAAATTAAGGTTGTTTATAGGATACCCCGAGGGAACTAAACTATGCATGTTCTATGGTCCCGAAGATCAAAAGGTCGTAATAAGTACACACTTTAGATTTTTGGAAGAAGACTATATGAACGATAGAAAGCCTAGAAGTGAAATTACCTTAGAAGAACTTAGAGGGCTAACTCCTTTGCCGACTGTACAAGTCGATATACCAAGCATCACACCTACACAACTAGAACCTCGTCTTAGTGGGAGGGTTGTTAGACAACCCGAGCGATTCTTAGGGATAGGAGAGTCTTCGGACTTGGTCTCCGGAGAAGAATCAGACCCATGGTCGTACAACGAGGTGATCCAAGATAAGGATGCAGATTCTTGGCAAACTGCAATGGAAGCCGAAGTGGGTTCAATGGATCACAATAAAGTGTGGGAGCTAGTCAAACCGCTTAATGGGGTGAAACCCATTGGATGCAAGTGGGTATACAATAGGATCTACCGGACGGGAAAGTGAAAACCTTAAAAGCGAGACTCGTGGCGAAAAGGTATACTCAGAAAGAAGGGATCGATTATGAGAAAACCTTTTCGCCCGTAAACAAGCTCAAGTCCATCCGTATTCTCTTGTCGATTGCTGCGCACCTAGATTTTGAGATCTGGCAAATGGATGTCAAGATAGCTTTCCTTAACGGAAGTCTTGACGAGGAAATCCATATGCAACAACCCGAGGGCTTCATTGAAAAATGCCAAGAGCGTCTGGTTTGCAAGCTGAGGAAGTCCATTTGTGGACTGAAGCAAGCATCCCGTGCTTGTAATCAATGTTTTGATCAGGTTATAAAATCCTACGATTTTGATCAAAATAATTTCGAAAGTTGTGTTTATAAAAAGTGTGACGGAACTGCCTTGGTATTCTTAGTACTATACGTAGACGACATTCTGCTCATCGGGAATGATGTAAAGGTGTTGTCAAACATAAGGGCATGGCTATCAAAACAGTTTGATATGAAGGACTTGGGAGAAGCTAGTCATATCCTAGGGATCAAGATCACTCGAGATTGCAGGAAAATGATGATCGGCCTCTCACAAGCTTCATACATAGACACTGTCTTGAAGCGATTCAGCATGCAAGATTCCAAGAAAGGTTTTGTACCTTTCAGACACGGAATCCATCTATCCAAATAAATGTGTCCCAAGACACAGAAAGAGATAGATTATATGAAGGGCATTCCTTATGCCTCAGCTGTAGGAAGCCTCATGTATGCAATGTTGTGCACGAGACTGGATATCTACTTTGTCGTAGGCATGGTAGCAAGATATCAAAGTAACCCTAGGAAAGAGCAGTGGACTACAGTTAAAAACATTCTGAAGTATCTGAAGAGGACAAGGGACAGAATGTTGGTTTACCATTCAGACAGTCTAATCCCCATCGGTTACACGGACTCAGATTTCCAATCAGACATAGACTCCAGGAAGTCAACCTCGGGTAGTGTGTTTTGCATGGGAGGAGGAGCCATGACATGGAGAAGTGTTAAGCAGAAATGCATCGCCGATTATACCATGGAAGCCGAATACGTAGCTGCTTGTTTTGTCTCAAGAACTTTATAGTTGACTTGGACGTTATTCCGGATTTGCCCAGCACAATCACGATTTATTGTGATAATGCCCGAGCAGTTGCAAATTCAAGGGAACCGAGAGCCAACAAAGCCAGTAAACACATAGAAAGAAAATACCATCTTATACGAGAAATCGTTAAGAGAGGAGACATAGAGGTGGCAAAGATTGCATCGGAAGACAACCTAGCAGATCCATTCACAAAGGGTCTGCCTCAGAATACATTCGAGAGACATATGGAAGGAATGGGTGTCAAGAGCAATGTCAATCTGCTTTGAGTATAAGTGGGAGAAATATTATTAGGTTCGTGTAGGTGACATTAGATGTCACGTAGAACACGATACGTGTTGTAGTATACTTAAAAGCAAACTTTGAGTATAAGTGGGAGATTGTTGAGGTTATACTTGAAAGTATGCTTTTTACTTTGTATAACCAAACTGAATTTCTTATTTATTTACTGAAACAAAATTATTTATCACTGTTGCATTAAATATGATTTAATGTTATATATATTTACTGCATACCTGTTCAATAAATAATACGTGTTACATTGTAGTTAATTTGGTGATACCAGATCACGGAAGATCAAATTAACAGTTCCTCGTAATTAAGTACAAAATTCACAATCTAGATGGAAATGAACAACCCATCATGAAATGTTGAAGTGTAAGGCTCAGATTGACTTGTCTTGACCAAGAGATTACACTAATGCATTATGATGCGATGAATATGACCTACAAGAGGATAAATTCTTTAGTACAGAATATAGAAGAATTAGACATCAGTGGTTCGTGTTGGGAGATGAATTTAATAGAGATATATGATTTTGATTACATCCCAAAACCCCTGAGTATGACATGTTCAGAATGATCTTGATAGTTGAGTCAGGATTCAGTTTTGGAGTATTCAGAATGTTATCTGCAAAATGTATAGTCTGCAGATATAGATCAGGATAGGTTTCAAGACTCAAGAACTCAAGATGTTTCAAGACTCAAGAGAAACCGAGTATCTCAAGACTCGGTGAAATCGAGATATCAAGACTCAAGGATCTTGAGGAATCAAGACTTCAAAGACGAAGATTCAAGTATCGGTCCAAGAGACTCAAGACTCAAGACTCGAAGACCTCAAGACTCGAAGACTCAAGACGCAAGATCAAGATCAAGATTGAAGATCAAGAATATCAAGGCACGAAAGAATTATCAAGACTCAAGAAGGTATCAATGCTCAAGATGAACCTAAATGTTCCGAGGCACTGAATATATCTATCCGAAGGATGCAATACTGAGAAGATCACGATTCCTTAGAAAATAGATATTTGCCAAGACATTCAAATGCAGACAAAAGGAACTAAGTCAGAAGTGTTGTTAAGGTTATATCAAACTCAGAGTTTGTAAACCAAAAGAGCCGTTGAAGATGTCTACCTTTAACTGGAGACAAAAGTCAAAAAGAGGAAGACGACATCGCATCATTAATCGACAATCGACAAAGGATGTGTCATTGAAAAAAGATGTCGATGTACAAAAGTTCCGCATCGCAAAAAAGTGAAGACCGTCTACATGAAAGGCTATTGCCTAAAACGTGTTAGGGAGTTTCAAACCCTAAATATAGCCGTTTCTCACACACCATAAGAGGAAACTCACCAAGCTATCTCTCCAACGGATAGTTTTCAAAAGTGACCTTGGTGTATGCCTATAAATACTGGTGACCCTCTACATTGTAAGGTTACGGGAAATTTATACGCAACTCAAGAGCTCAAACTTATTCTTGCAAAAGTTAAACCACTCAAAAAACTTAGAATTTCCCAAGTGCTTCTATATTGAAGAGAGCTCACTAAACTAAGCCTAGCTTGATAAGATTTATCCAAAGCTTAGTCGAGATATCCTAACCCTTTGCATTGTGCTTCATTGTAAAGGATATCTCATCCTAGTTGGAAACCAATCGAGAAACCCCAAACCCTTGAGAAGGTAGTTGGAGTGTGTTTGTTTGTGAGAAGAGTTGTAAAGAGTTAGTAAACTACGCGGAGTAGTCAGAAAACTCTAGAGGAGAAGTTAGTAAGCTACAGGGGTAGTCTGAAAGCTTGTGTGTGTTTGAGTAAGTAAACTACGGAGGTAGTCAGAAAGCTCAAGGTCGGGTTGAGTAAGTAAACTACGTGGAGTAGTCAGAAAGCTCAGGGCCGAGTTGAGTAAGTAAACTACGCGAGGTAGTCAGAAAGCTCAGAAGTGATTAGTGAATTTCTCTGAGGATCAGAGAGAGTGGACGTAGGAGCTTGAGTCTCTGAACCCCTATAATTGCTGTGTTGTTTATTGCTTTCCTTATCTGTACTTAATTGTTGCATCACTAAGTTTGAAAGCATACTTTTCACTGATATTCAGTTGGAATCAATCCACAGAAGTTGCATGTAATTGAATCACAGCCTAATCACTATTTCATAAAGGGAAGGTTTTCAGCAAAGCTTAAAACGAGTATAAACTAAAGGGCCAACCATTCCGCACGACTGAGTAGCTAGAACCGATAGTTACCAAACTGAACTTACTCTTCTGAGGGTTCAGTAAGTTAGTTATCTGATCCAAGCAACTCAGGATCTCTGACACTCAGGACTCAGTTGGGATTATCTGAGGTATCTAAAAGCAGCTCAGGATCACTGTCTCCGTAGACTTTGACTCAGAGCGATCTGTGCTTCTCAGAACCTAATCTTCAGGATTATCTGACCCAAGCTGATCTCAGTAAGAAAAAGTTTTAAAAACACTGAACACGTGTATTCCCCCCCATACGCGTGTAAGACTCGTTTGCACCAGGACCAACAAGTGGTATCAGAGCAGTGGTTCAACTTGACCACATGCTGTGTTGACCAAAGTTTTATTTTCAAAAATACTTGTGGTCTATCTGAACTGATCTTATTTGCTGAATTTTTTTCTTTTCAAAAGATCAGATAAAAATGTCTTCCAAAAAACTTCCCATGTTCTCAATGGATAACTATGATCTATGGAGACTGGGAATGCAGGCTCATCTGTATTCCAAACATGAGCGTATGTGGAGAGTGGTCTCTCAAGGACCATTCCAATTTACTGTGGTGAATCCCAGAGGAACAGAAGATGAGAGAATTTATCCTAGAGCAGAATTTCCTAAGTCTGATGACCAACTGACTCCTGAGGAGAGAAAGTTAGTCAATCTAGACTACATTGCAAAAGACACGCTATACAGTACAATTGATGATGGTGTGATGGGAATGATCTCTCACTGTAATACTGCTAAAGAGATTTGGGATACACTAGCTGTAATGTGCCAAGGCACAGATCATATAAAAGAAAACAAACTTTCAGTGGCAATTGGAAAGTTTGATAGTTTTGAAATGGATGATGGTGAATCAATAGACAAATTGGAAGTCAGGTTCACTAGCATCATGAATGATCTAAATGCACTTGGAAAGAAATATCCACAAAGAGAAGTTGCATTGAAAATTCTTAGAGGTCTTTCTAAGAAATGGGATATTCATGCGATTGGTGAATGAAAACACCAAGAACATTAATTCAATGCCATACCAACAAGTCTTCTCGAAATTTGAAGGCCTATGAATTTGTAATTGATAAGAAATCCAAAAAGGTCGATGAAAGAAAGATGATTCATCATCTAGTAAGAATGTGGCTTTAAAAGCCAAAGATAAAACACAATAAAAAAACTAGAGAGTCTCGAGAACCCCCATGCCAAAAAATCGGGATGAGCTTGAGGAAAAGCTAAGATCGATGGCAAGAAGGTTTGACAGACTTAATAGTAGATTTGGAAAATACAAAAGCTATTACAGGAACCACAGGTACCAGAAGAAACCTGAGGACAGATCAACTGAGAAGAAGAAGGACCTGAAAGCTGAAGGATCTTCGTCCAGAAAGAAGGACTCCAAGTCTAAGGAAGAAAGTGATCAGGATGATGATACCAACTGATGCTATAATTGCCATAAGAAAGGTCACTTCCAGTATGATTGTCCAGATTTGAGTGCTAAGGAGAGAAGAGAAAGACAAGCTAAAAGAGACAAGAAGTTCTCTAGCAAAAAGGCCATGGTGCAAAAAAAGAAGAACACTCGAGGAGGGATCTAGCTCTTCAGATGAGATATTCTCAGACAGTGAAAGTGATGACATTTGTCTGATGGCCATTGAGGAGGTAAACTCTTCTTTCTATGTTGTTGCTCCTACACTAGCACAAGAGTTTTCAAGTTCCACTGAAAACAGTCATTTTGACCTGATGGATTCTTTTGAGAATCTGATGAAGGACTATGCTGTTTTACAAGGACTGCTAAATAGAACTCAAGAGCAGAATAAGGAACTGAAAGCTAAAAATCTAAAATGGAAAGACTCTAGCAATACTGAAATCACTTCTCAATTAATGGGAGCTACTGATGAACTGGATGTTACGAAAAGTACAACTCTCGAGAGAAAGAGAAGTTGATAATGTCCCTAACTGGAAAGCTAGAGAAATCCACTGAAGAGATTCAGCTAATCAGGACTAAGTTCAATGACCTCTCTGAGAAGCATGAAACTCTACAGAACTGTGAGGATAGTGCACAGAAGAAGTTAACTCTATTGAATAATGCATCTAATGTAATAGATGAAATTCAGAGTTACCAGAGATCTGTCACTATAAAATCTGGATTGGGATACATTCCAGGGGGAACCTCACAAGGTCATCTAAATGCTGCATCAAGTAGCAAGAAGACAATCTTTGTAAAACCAGTGGCACCTACACTTCAAACTGAAGTAATGCCCAAGGTTGTAGACAAGGGAAAAGGACTTATGGTCTCAGTAAAACTGAATGATCAGGTTAGAAAGCCCAAACCTCAGGTGAAGGCTAGAAAACCTGAGCAGTCAGTTGGAAAATTTCAGGCAAGTACTTCAAAGCCTCAGGCTAAGAATGCAAACCTGAAAGGCTCCACACTGAACCATCAGAGGAATCCTCGGATGAGAAACACTCAAAGAGAGACATTCTCAATCAAGAGACCAAGTCCTCGAAGATACCGAAGACCAGTTTTCAAAGATGCATAACAACCCTGAAAAGGTTATCTAAACCCGAGTCATCAAAGATTTAGACCGGCTGCACAGAAGCCAAAGCAAATGAACAAAAGGCCCGAACCAAAGAAGAATTCAAAGGCACATGTTCATGCTAAAGCTAACACACATACACAGAAAACTGCTAAGGTACCCAGAGTAGTAGATGTGTATGTTGATGTTTATGGAAGACAAATTAGCCACTCTAAAGTGATTAGAGTTGTCAGGCCGATTTGGATTCCGAAAGGTACATCTAACCTTGTAGGACCCTACACAAACTGGGTACCAAAGAATTGATCTGTTTTTAAGGAGGAAAACAAGGGCACTGAACTGACTAAAGTTCACATGGCACTGATGAGCAGAGATGAAAAAGCTCCTGATATATGGTATCTTGACAGTGGATGTTCAAGACATATGACATGATACAAGAAGATACTCAGTGACTATGTTGAAGAAAGAGGCCCACATATCACTTTTGGAGATAACTCCAAGGGACAGACTGAAGGATATGGAACTTTGGAAATTGACTCAGTTCATATCCATGGTGTTTCATATGTATCTGGATTGAAGCATAACTTGCTTTCAATTAGCCAATTCTGTGATAAGGGTTTTAATGTTGAGTTCTCTAAGAACTTATGTTTTGTGAAAGATGATACATCACAGAATGTATTACTGACTGGTACAAGAAAAGGGAATGTGTATCTTGCTGATTGGAGTTTAACTCCTAAAGATACATGTTTAGTTGCTAAAAGTTCCACAGATACCAGTTGGTTATGGCATAAAAGAATGAATCACCTAAATTTCAAAACCCTGAACAAGCTTGCAAGATTAGCTCTTGTGAGAGGGTTTCCTAATGAAGTGTTCAGTAAGGAACATATTTGTGATGCGTGCCAGAAAGGAAAACAAATAAGAGCATCATTTAAAAGTAAAGTAGATGTTTCTACTGAAAGAATACTTCAGTTACTGCATATGGATCTTTTTGGTCCTATAACACCAGTAAGCACTAATGGCAGGAAATACACATTGGTAGTAGTTGATGACTACTCAAGATATACTTGGGTCATATTCTTACTCAAGAAGAAAGAGACTCGAGATAAAAGTTGCCGAAATTCATGAAAAAAGGCTCAAGATTGAGAAAAATGAAAGTGTGGTCAAAATCGATCGACAAAGGAACTGAATTTATAAATCATATCATATCGATTATTAGCAAAGAAATGGAATTTCACATGAAACATCGGTTGTAAGGACCCCCTCAACAAAATGGTGTTCTTTGAAAAGAAGAACAGGACTCTGAAAAGAAGTTCGAAAAGGACAATGATCATTTGAAGTTGACATTCCTAAAAGGTTTTGGGTTGAAGCTGTCAACACTGCATGCTACTCTCAGAACAGATCTATGCTGACCAAGATTCAAGGCAAAACACCCTATGAGCTTTGGAATGAAAGGAAGCCTCTTGTTTCTTTCTTTCGTGTGTTTGGTTGCAAGTGTTTCATACACAATAATGGTAAAGATCAGTTGAAAACATTTGATAGTAAAGCTGATGAAGGAATATTCTTAGGATATTCTGAAGTCAGTAAAGCTTTCAGAGTTTACAACTGTAGGACTCTTATTGTGGAGGAAACACCTCATGTTATTTTTTGATGAATCTACTTGTGTTCAGAAGAAACAGGAACATGATGCAGATGAACTGACTAAGAGGATCACCAGATTAAGCCTGAAACAGAAAGATAAATCATCCACTGAACCTGAAAAGAAGAAGTCAGTCACATCCTATGATTGGAGTGACTCGGACTCAGATAAAGAAGTTCAGGATGGAACTCAGGATGGTGAGACTCAGGAAAACCAGCACTCCAAAGGTGACCAATCTGAACAGACACTAGTTCAGACTCAGGTATGTGATGCCAATGAAGATGTAGTCACAGCTAAGGCAATTTCTGAATCTATCAACCAAAGGGGAACAAATGTCTCTGACAATGTTCTGAATAGAATTTCCCCCGAGGAAGATGATTCCCTTTCTCCTTTTCTGTTGTTCCCTGAGTTTACTGAATTAACTGAACCTAACATTTCAAATGTTGAGGATACTCCTGAAGGGGGAACATCAAGAAGGAAATGGTTAGATAGTCATCCTACAAGTCAGATTGTGGGTGATCTAACTGAAGGTGTTAAAACAAGAAGGTTCCATGGTGAGAGTGCACTATTCTGCTGCTTCCTATCAGAGAAAGAACCTACTGAGATTGGTGAAGCTCTACAAGATTCTCATTGGATTACTGCTATGCAAGATGAGCTGAATCAATTCTCAAGGAATGAAGTATGGGAGCTAGTAGATAGACCTGAAAGGCACAATGTCATTGGAACCAAGTGGGTTTTCAAGAATAAAAGAGATGAAAACAACAACATTGTAAGAAACAAGGCAAGGCTAGTTGCACAAGGTTATTCCCAAGAAGAAGGCTTGGATTATGATGAAACCTTTGCACCCTGTTGCAAGACTAGAAGCCATCAAATTGTTTCTTGCATATGCTGCCCACATGAAGTTCACAGTCTATCAAATGGATGTGAAAAGTGCATTTCTGAACGGTGTGCTTAAAAAAGAGGTTTATGTGGTTTCAAATAGAATGACCAAGTTTACAGGCTCAGAAAAGCTTTGTATGGTCTCAAACAAGCACCCAGAGCATGGTATGATACTCTTTCTCAGTTTCTTACTGACCATGGTTTTGTCAAAGGGACTGTTGATATAACTCTGTTCAGGATAAAGGATGGGGAAGATATCTTACTAGTTCAGATATATGTTGATGACATCATTTTTGGATCTCCAAACCATCAGCTGTGTGAAAAGTTTTCAACACTGATGAAAGGCAAGTTTGAGATGTCAATGATGGGAGAGATGAATTTCTTTCTAGGTCTTCAAGTGAAACAATCAAAGGAAGGAATATTCATCAACCAGGCAAAATACACCAGAGATCTGACTGCTAAGTATGGTGTACAAAATTGCAATGCAGTTAGGATTCCCATGAATACTAACTACAAGATGGATCCTGATTCTGAAGGCAAATCAGTAAGCCATACTGATTATAGAGGAATCATTGGATCGTTGCTCTATCTTACAGCAAGTAGGCCGGATATAACATTTGTTGTTGGGATATGTGCAAGATACCAAGCTAATCCTAAGGCTAGTCACATGGAGGCTGCTAAAAAGATCTTTGAAGTATCTTAAAGGCACAAATGAATAGAGGATTATGGTATCGTCGATGATAACCTTGAATTAACCGGGTTACTCGAGATGTCGATTATGGAGGTTCGAATTGACAGAAGTAAGTCGATATCTTAGTTTTGAAGAAAGCAGGACCTCGGTAGCAACAAGTACTCACCGATCTTTGAATACATGGTCGCAGGAATTGGCAGGCTCGATTCTTTGGCTCGCATAACAATTAAGGGATTATAAAGTTGTAGCCAATGAAGTACCAATATTTTGTGATAATAATAGTTCCATTGCTATTTCACAAAATCCCAGTATTGCACACTAGATGCAAGCATGTGGATATCGGACATCACTTCATCGAGATCATGTCGGAAGAAGGATATAAGGATGGAGAAAATTCATATCGATAAGCAGAGAGCTGATATCTTGACTAAACCTTTGGCTGAATCAAGATTTCAGGAACTTTCAGTTGAGTTAGGGATGTTAGAACCAGGTGTATAGAGTAAAATCTAAAAAATTGAAGATTTTCAGATGCATGAAATTTTTCGTAATTCTCCGAGAAGCTCGGGATAAAATGGAAATATCGAATCGAGTCTCTCGAAACTCGATTTCATTGAAGGTCAAGATTTCAAGAAAGCATCTTGAACCCATTCAAGATTTTCAAGATATATCTCGAAATTTTATCAAGGTCAGTACTCAGTAAGACTGATAGAGAGAAATTAGTCTGAAGAAGTAATGACTCATGCGACTCATTAATTGCTCAAGTAAAATTCTGTAATCATTCGCAATAAATACAAAACACCTGAGGAATGTTTTTGGGCGGGATCGTTTTAAATTCCAAAGAAGGTCAACAGTCATTTAATGCTTTGTTACATTAATGACCAATGAGGATGTTTTGGCGGCTTACTTTTCGGAGATCGTCGGTTCGTATACCTGATTAATCGGAGATTAATCACAACCGTTGCTTTTCACCTAACCAATGCGATTCCCCATGATTTCGAAGCTATATATACCCCAATAAGCCATTCAAGCCAAAATTTTATCAAACCCTTCGTTCCCAAATCCTCTGCAAATAAAAATTCCCTTTGCCCAGAAAATCCCAAACCCTAAATCTTCATTTCTCCAATCAATCTCTAAAATGGCCCCAACCTTGTTCGAGAGATTAGCCGAAACCAACAAGCCATGGTACGAGTTCGTTGTCTCACTCGAAAGCACAACCAACTCAAAACCAGAAGAGGAGGCTCTGCACATGATTCGACTGGCTAAACTCACCCATCTAGTCGCAAGCCGACCAGACCAGGAGTTTGCGAAAGAGGTAATCGAATTCATATATAACTTGAAGATAGATGAAGAGGATCAGATGCATTTTTAAGATTATTGTATCACATTTAGAGCAAATCGTCCAAATACATCGATTTTGAGAGGGATTTGTATATAGTTCGAAAAAATCAATGATGTTTTTGAGCTCTGTGATAGAGGAGAGGATCCTGCGATGTATATGTCAGGTAGAGAGCAGGAGTACTTAGATAGGATTGCTGAGAATCCTGTTAAATTTGAGGCGACATTGCATAAGAGACACTTGAAGCCACAATATCGAGTTTTGATGGATATTGTGAGCAAGAGCATCATGATTCTTGCGGGGAGTTTTGAGCAGATCAGTACCCCGAAGCTCAGATTGATGGCGGCAATCGAGGCCTCACCCACCACCGACTTCAACTGGCTGAAATTTTTGATTCAAGACGGTGAGTGAGCGAACCAAAGTTTTGAAGAAGGTTGACGGGCGATCTCAATAAAAGGCAAGATCCACCATGCCACCAAAATTGCTTATATTTTGGAGATGTGCAGAGAGGAGGAGGATATCTTCACCAATTCGACCCCATTCCCTAAGTCCAAAATTCTCTTTAAGCCCATTGCTGCAAAGAAGCAGGCCATCAGGGGGAAGAGAGAAAAGAAAGCAGAATCACCTAAAGCTGCTGCTGCTGAAGAGACTCAACAAACCAGGGGGAAGGTTTTGTTGGAAGCAAAGATGGAGCAGGGTGCAAAAATAATGAAGCAGAAGAACCTTGCCCCAAAGCGCAGAAGATTGGTGGTTCTCACCGATGAAGATGGCAGTGATTCTGAGGAGATTCAACCTGAGGGCCAAACCGCTCAGAGTTCGCCATTGCAAGTTTTGGCTCAAAGTTATCTCATAGGCACAAGAACGATCGAGGAGCGTGTCTTCCGAGGTGCTTGAGACATCTCTAAGTTCGCACAAAATTTCTCGGGAAATTTTCAAAGGAACTCAGCCTCAGAGATTCCCTTTCAAGAAGTCTTTGGCTGCATGTACCAGGCGCTAACTCGAGACTCAATCTAAGGATATATGCCTCGGGCCTCGTAACCCACTCAGATGCAAACCGAGGACTCGATTGCACCTTCAGAGAGGTCAGCCGAGACTCGGGAGCAGAATATTCTTGATGAGCTCTCGAGTGATCTACTTCTTGATCCTTAGCGTAAGCTTCAACTGAACCAGAGAGCCCGAGATGGAAGAAGGGCGAGGCTGAAGAAGGCGAGTGGAGGAGCAAGGGGGAACGGTTCATTCTTGACCGCTACCCTGAGCTCAGCTCATACCCTGATCTGCAAGATGTTTTCTTCAGATTAAGGACAACTGTGTTCATCCTCAATCAGACTCTTCCCGAGATGCTTGATATTGCTGCTTTCAGAGGGGAAGACTGGTGGAATGAGGAAAATTTTTTTTTGACCGACTTCTCGGTTCGGAAGGACAAAGCTCAGGATGAAAAACTCCGATTTTGATGAGCTGGTTCAGAGGAAGTTAGCTGAGAGAAAAGCTACTGAAGTTGGTGCCCCAAGCAGCGGAGACAAATCTCAAGATGGAGATGGGGACCAACAGGGAGATGCTGAGGATCAGTCTCAGATGGAAAAGGAGACTTCATTCATTGATCAACTCGAATTGGTCAACCTCAGACTGAAGCTAGCACTCTTCAGGTACCTTTTGGCACTATTAACAATTATGCCAAAGTTACTGAAAGTTCTATCTTTAATTCTGAATTGTCTGATAAACAGACTGAGGCTCAGTTGGAGACTGGAGCTCAGGATGATCAATCAGCACAGAAGGTGCAGAAGGTTCCTGAGATTGATCTCACTCCCTTGATGGAAAAACTTGAGAAGGTTGAGCCAATGATGAACAAGATTGCTCAAATGGAAGAAACATTGGCCAACCAAGCTCAGAAGATGGAAAGTCTAAGTCACTCTTCAGAGCTGGTGCAAATACAAAACACTATGACCTCTCAGATGACCTCCATGGAAGAAAAATTTGAATGAAAAGCCGGGAGGAGTCAAGGCCGAAAGTTGAGGGTTAAATGAAATGTATAGAAGCAGAGTCAATCTGCATTTCTAGAGGTGAAATTGGCAGAGAGGAATGAAGTGATGATTAAATATGCTGTTGAGGAAATGAGCTCAGTGCTCATGACCAAGATGACAGAGATGCTTAAGGAGGCTCTCTCTGGCCAGTTTGCCCAATTATCTGAAGAATTTTCTGTGGCCAAGAACCATCTAAGGAGGCCGGAAGATTTAACAAGATCGATAGCGAGAGAGGTTTTGTGTGAGCAAAGAACAATATCACATGGACACAGCACTCTCCAGACTTCTTCCAAATTACGGTGCCAAGAAGGCGGAAAAGGAAGGTGAAGACCTCAGGAAGTTCATGGCACGTACTTTGGAGAAGAAGGCTCAGAAAGATGCTAAAATGTATAACCTATCCAAAGCCTTAAGAGAAGTCGAAGCTACTGACAAGTTGAAGTTCGCTCAGGTGGAGAAGCCTATCTACACTCGAGTTTCTGAGCAAACCATGCTTGATGTTGCAAGAGAGAAACTGAGTGCTAGAGCAAAGGTTGGAACAAGCCAAGCTGCTGCTGATTTGCCTATAAAGAGGAAAGCCTTGGGCGTTGTTCAACCTGAAAGCAAGCGTGCAAAGGCTTCTAAGCCAATCCAGAGAAAGCTGATTCTGGATGATGAAGAAACGGAAGAATCTGAGTCTCAACCTCGTAAGAAAGTCTTCAACACGAGAGAGATGCTCAAGACACTCCAAATAGAACAAGCTAAGAAAGTCAGCCGCTTTGGGTCTCGGGAGCGCCTCAGGATCGAAAAGAAGATAGACGAAGAGCGCGAAGCGAAGGAGTGAATTCGTGAAGTTTTGCAGCAATAGGAAAGGGACATCAAAAGTTAATCGAAGTGGCCTCACGTTGATAAATGGATGCCTATCAAACTCAACGATATGTGGGAAGAGGTCAAGAGAACCTTCTGGTTCAATTATGATGTTCTCAGGGAATGGAGAGGGGAAAGCTCAGATCAGAATGAAGCATTCATTGAATGTCTCCTAACCTTCTATCCAAAGTATCTACAGAGCTGGATTAACCTTGCGGATGAAGGAGAGGTACAGATAGTAGCCCCTAGTTCATATTCCTATCCTCCTCCGAGACTTGGTAATGGCTTGGTAAATAAGAAGGCCATTACTCAAGAAATTGCTCAGTATGCTGGTCAGTTGGGTTTCACAGGAAACAGTCCGGATATTATTAAGGAGAGAAATGAGCTGAAGAAGAGATTTTTCGGAATGTTCGACCTGGAGGTGCCCGCTGATGAAGTTGAGAATGAAGCAAATTGAAGAGCAGAAGACTGAAGAGCCAAATCAAAAGACTGAAGACTCAGAAGATTCTGTAATCTTTAAATTTTTGTCTTTTTGATTTTGTTGATAAACTCATTGTAATCTGTAACTCAAACCAATCATCAATGAAGATTTATTATTATGCTCAAAAGATAATATCTCATTATCTTATTTACATCTCTTTTATTTTGATATGCCTGAATGAATGTCTCTGAACTGATTGTATGTTGTTAAGGGGGAAATTGTTTAAGTATTTGGTGATGAACTATTTAAGAAGATTCATTACTGAAGAAATTGTTGAATGATTTAAATTGTTGGGAGACTCTCTGAAATTGTTGGGAGTTTCTCTGATTTAGGAAAGTGTTGGGAGACAACCAATCTTGTAATAGGATAAACTGAAACCTGAGTATAGGTTATATGTTTGTAACAAGATAGGTTTTGGCATCATCAAAAAGGGGGAAATTGTTGGGAGATGAATTTAATAAAGATATATGATTTTGATTAGATCCCAAAACCCCTGAGTATGACATGTTCAGAATGATCTTGATAGTTGAGTCATGATTCAGTTTTGGAGTATTAGAATGTTATCTTGCAAAATATATAGTCGAAGAGATATAGATCGGGATAGGTTTCAAGACTCGAAGAACTCAAGATGTTTTCAAGAAACCGAAGTTTCAAGACTCAAGAGGGAAATCGAGTATTCAAGACTCAAAGCAGAAATCGAGATATCAAGACTCAAGAGATATCGAGGAAATCAAGACTCAAAGACGAAGATTCAAAGTATCACCAAGAGACTCGTAAGACTCAAGACTCGAAGACCCTCAAGACTCAAGACTCAAGACGCAAGATCAAGATCAAGATTGAAGATCAAGAATATGAAGGCACAAGAATTATCAAGACTCAAGAAGGTAATCAATGCTCAAGATGAACTCGAATGTTCCGAGGCAATCAATATATCTATCTCAAGGATGCAACATCGAGAAGATCGCGATTCCTTAGAAAATAGATATTTGCCAAGACATTCAAATGCAGACAAAATGAACTAAGTCAGAAGTGTTGTTAAGGTTATATCAAACTCAGAGTTTGTAAACCAAAAGAGCCGTTGAAGATGTCTACCTTTAACTGGAGACAAAAGTCAAAAAGAGGAAGATGACATCTGATACCACCGACATTATCGATGTGTCGCTAAAAAAAGATGTCGATGTACAAAAGTTCCAGAACGCAAAAAGTGAAGACCGGCTACATGAAAGGTTATTGCCTAAAACGTGTTAGGGAGTTTCAAACCCTAAATATAGCCGTTTCTCACACACCATAAGAGGAAACTCACGAAGCTATCTCTCCAACGGATAGTTTTCAAAAGTGACCTTGGTGTATGCCTATAAATACTGGTGACCCTCTACATTGTAAGGTTACGGGAAATTTATACGCAACTCAAGAGCTCAAACTTATTCTTGCAAAAGTTAAAGCACTCGAAAAACTTAGAATTTCCCAAGTGCTTCTATATTGAAGAGAGCTCACTAAACTAAGCCTAGCTTGATAAGATTTATCCAAAGCTTAGTCGAGATATCCTAACCCTTTGCATTGTGCTTCATTGTAAAAGGATATCTCATCCTAGTTGAAACCAACCGAGAAACCCCAAACCCTTGAGAAGTTAGTTGGAGTGTGTTTGTTGGTGAGAAGAGTTGTAAAGAGTTAGTAAACCACGCGGAGTAGTCGAGAAAACTCTAGAGGAGAAGTTAGTAAGCTCTGAGGGGTAGTCCGAAAGCTTGTGTGTGTTTGAGTAAGTAAACTACGGAGGTAGTCAGAAAGCTCAAGGTCGGGTTGAGTAAGTAAACTACGTTGAGTAGTCAGAAAGCTCAGGGCCGAGTTGAGTAAGTAAACTACGCGAGGTAGTCAGAAAGCTCAGAAGTGATTAGTGAATTTCTCTGAGGATCAGAGAGAGTGGACGTAGGAGCTTGAGTCTCTGAACCACTATAATTGTTGTGTTGTTTATTGCTTTCCTTTATCTGCATTTAATCATTTGCATCACTAAGTTTGAAAGCATATTTTTCACTGATATTCAGTTGGAATCAATCCACTGAAGTTGCATGTAATTGAATCACAGCCTAATCATTATTTCATAAAGGGAAGGTTTTCAGCAAAGCTTAAAACGAGTATAAACTAAAGGGCCAACCATTCCGCACGACTGAGTAGCTAGAACCGATAGTTACCAAACTGAACTTACTCTTCTGAGGGTTCAGTAAGTTAGTTATCTGATCCAAGCAACTCAGGATCTCTGACACTCAGGACTCAGTTGGGATTATCTGAGGTATCTGAAAGCAGCTCAGGATCACTGTCTCAGTAGACTTTGACTCAGAGCGATCTGTGCTTCTCAGAACCTAATCTTCAGGATTATCAGACCCAAGTTGATCTCAGTAAGAAAAAGTTTTAAAAACACTGAACACGTGTATTCCCCCCCCATACACGTGTAAGACTCGTTTGCACCGGGACCAACAGTTCGTTATTTCTTAATCTCCATTCCTTAAATAGGATCATGTGAAATTAATAATTATTGTTTTGACTTATGATGGGAAGAGAATCAACGTGATTCGATACCTTATATCTTGGGCAATATTATTAGTTACACAACGATTGCTAAGATTTAATACGGAGAATCGTGTGCAAGTACGTCTTGCTTGATTTGTCCCCTTGGTGGGCTCAGAAGCTTTATCATACTAAATCTTGCAAGTGGAAATTTATTTCCGGTATGGATAATAATGTTGAGCTGTCTTTACTCCAAGGATAAAGATATTAATTAATATAAAGCTTTTTCAGTGGCTTAATTAATTAGTGGACTAGATAATCTTAAACACGGAAAATAATAACCGGGAGCCATATTATTGAAGCATCATAATATGGATTAAGATGGATAGTTCAATATTAATTTTATAGTGGAGTAAATTAATATTAATTTGCTTGAATAATATTTTGGCTTAATATTAAAGTTTCATAGCCCATTGGAGGTTCAATCTTAATTCTCCTAAAGGCCCCTCAGATAGCCCAATTAAAGTCCAATTAATGAAAAGGAGAAGAAAATATTATTGCCCTATTTTTCCACATTATTTTCGAAAATAATTAATGAAGGAGAGAAAAGATTTTCTTGATTTTCTTGGAAAGATTTTATGGAATAAGTATTCTTGAGATACAAGTTTATCCCATAAATTCAAGAAAAATCAAAGATCTATTTCCTTCCCTATTAATTTGTATATTTTTTAAAATTCCTATAAAATATGGAGGTGGGATTTTGTGGAATATTTAATTATGGGAAAAAAAATATATGAGATATATTTAAGATTTCTTAGAGATCAAAAAAAAGATTTTCCCATCCTATTCTACACCAAAAAATCGGCCACCCTTATGTTATAAATAGGGGATGGATTTTTCATCTCCAATGCAATTCCATGTGTTGGAAAAATTAGAAATCAACAAAGGTGGTGGCATATATTTTTGCTTTTCTCCTTTATTAAAATCGTTCGTGAGAATCCTTCCACCGGATTACATTCGTGGACGTGGGACATATTTGAGAAGGCACTTTGGGTTGATCCATCGTCTCAACAGTTATCTCTACAAGAGGTATGTAATCTCGTAACTCCTAGATTCCGCATGCTTAGAATTTACGTGAATTACGTGTACGCATGATGTTGTTGCTTATTTAATTATCATGTTGAATTAATTTAGGATTGATTCATGTTAGTAATTAATTGAATAATTTGAATATGTATTTAAATACACCTCGAATAGATCCGGACACCCTGTATTTCCCAACAGATCGCACACCATTCTCAATTGCATCATCAATATCTCATTCTTGATGATCCTTGATCGGGGTCATTTGAGAATCATACTTAAGTCATCTGAGTTCTCACAACCTTAATGACAACAATGACTCATGGGAACTATAATATTAAATCAAACTGAATATCATCGAGTATTATGTCCTTACAATAGATTGTCTCTAGGACACTAACACTAACAATATCCCACTTGGACTAGAGTCAATCACCTACATGTCTAACTTCTAGACCATCAAATGTCTAGTGTGTACTTGAACACTCAGTGTTTTGGTGAAAGAACCTGCCAAATTAAATATGTGGGAATACGTTTTAATTATATTTCTCCTATCGTTATGATCTCTCGGATCAAATGATAAGCCTGGGTACATGCTTCTTTCTGTGTGTTGATCTTGGTTCCTTTGCTTGCGCAATGGCACCAGCATTGTCTCAATACAACTTTATTAGACAACTAGCACTCGGAGCTACCCCTAGTTCTCTTAAGAACTATAAAATCCAGACAGCCTCCTTGAGGCTTCTGATACAGCAATGTACTCAGCTTCGGTTGTTGAATCTGTGGTCGACTTGCTTGGAACTATTCCAACTGACTGCCTCATCATTGAGAGTGAAACTGTAATCTGACTGTGATTTGTAATCATCACAGTCGGATTGGAAACTTGCGTCAGCATAACCAGTTATTACTAGTTCTGACTGCCCACCATAGACAAGGAAACATTCTTTAGTTCGTCTAAGATACTTCAGAATGATCTTGACAGCAATTCAGTGATACTCACCCGGATTCTGTTGGTATCTACCAGTGATACTGACAGCGTAGGCACACATCGGGCCTAGTGCAATTCATAGCGTACATGATTGACCCAATTGCAGGTGCATATGGGGCATCCTTCATGTGCTTGATATCAGCTTCACTAGAAGGACAATCCTTATTTGACAGATTTATCCCATGATTTGCCGGTAGAGACCCTCTCTTAGAGTTCTCTAACACAAAACGCTTCAACACCTTATCTACATAGGTGGACTGTGACAGCCCCAACATCCTCTTGGATCTATCCTTGTGGATCATGATCCCTAGGATGTAGCAGGCTTCACCAAGACCCTTCATCATGAAGGTCTTTAACAATCAATCTTTAACGGACTGCATTAACGGGATATTGTTTTCCAAAATCAATATGTCATCGATATACACGATTATGAAAACAATATTCTTCCCGCTGCGTTTACGATAAACACAAGGATCTTCCGAGTTTCTAATGAAGTCAAAAGACTTGATAGCTTCATTAAATCGGATATTTCAACTCCTAGAAGCTTGCTTCAATCCATAGATGGATCTCTTTAGCTTGCATAGTAGATTAGAATTCGACTTAGATATAAAACCTTCTGGTTGAGTTATAAACACTTCCTTATCAATGTCTCCATTGAGGAAAGTTGTTTTGACGTCCATCTGCCAAATCTCATAATCATAGTGCGCTGCTATCGCAAGTAAAATTCGAATGAACTTGATCTTTGCAACTAATGAGAAGGTCTCGTTGTAGTCAATGTCTTTGCGTTGACTATAACCCTTCGCCACCAACCTAGCTTTGTAGGTTTGTACTTTACCATTTGTACCAGTCTTACGCTTGAAGACCCATTTGCAACCCATAGGTTTAACCCCATTAGGCAACTCAACCAAGTCCCAGACTTTTTTGTGTACATCGAGTCCATCTCGGATTCCATGGCTTCATGCCACTTCCCTGAATACATCGAGTCCATCTAATATTGCTTCAGAGTAAGTATTAGGATCATCCTTATCCGGTATATCTACATTATCGAGTTCCTCCAAGAGGTAACAGTATTTAATGGGGGGATTACGATTCCTAATTGACTTACGGAGTTGTGGTTGTGCAGGTTGTACATTCTAATCGTAAAAATTTTGTGGTGCATCGATTTCATCAATGTCCGGAGAGTCCTCAAGAGCTACACTTTCAGATGCCTCTTGGGCAGGAGTTTGAACTATGTTGTTCTCATTCAGTCCACTTGGAGGTTCTTGCACTGGCAAGCTTACTCCAATTACGCTCCCACTGGCTGAAAGACGATCACCTAGTAAAAGACTCCCACCCGTGAAAGTCGCTGAATGCTCCCACTGATTCCTTGTCATGTTGCTTTGACAAGATATCAATCTCTTTGTTAATTTGTGATTCTTGAATTTCTTCAAGTTCTATAATCTTACGGCCTTGTTCCTTAAAGACATAATCTTCTTCAAGGAACCTAGCCTGCCTAGAAACAATCACTATTTATTTCTCAGGTAGATAGAAGTAATATCCTTTAGTTTCCTTAGGATATCCCACAAAATATCCATTTTCACCTTTGGATTCCAATTTATCAGTCAACATCTTTTTCACAAACGCGGGGCAACCCCACGTTTTGATATGTGTAAAAGTTGGCTTCTTGCCACACCATTGTTCATATGGTGTATGCTCAACCGATTTAGATGGAATCCTATTCAGAATGTAAATTGAAGTTTGTAACGCGTATCCCCATAAGAATGTCAGAAGAGAGGAAAAACTCATCATGGACCTTACCATGTCTAACAGGGTTCGGTTTCTCCTTTCGAAAACTCCATTCATTTGGGGTGTTTCGGGAGGAGTCCATTGTGATTGGATTCCATGCAACTTCAGATAATCAGTGAATTCATGGCTAAGGTATTCACCTCCTCGATCCTATCGAAGATTTTTAATACTCTTGCCAAGTTGCTTCTCTACTTCAACTTTGTACTCTTTGAATTTCTCAAAAGATTTGGATTTGTGTTTCATAAGATACACTTATCCGTATCTCGAGAAATCATCAGTAAAAGTGAGGAAGTAGCCGAAGTGACCCCTAGCTAGAGTGGGCAATGGTCCACATAAATCACTGTGGATCAACTCTAGAACTTCTTTGCCACGAACCCCTTTTCCCAGAAAATGGTTTGTTGATCATTTTGCCCTTGAGACAAGATTCACAATTACCATAAGACTCTAAGTCGAACGGGGTTAAGTAGTCTAACATTCTTAACCTTACAATTCTATTCTCGTTTGCATGACCAAGTCTACAATGCCATAAGTAAGTCGAGTTTTCATGATTACTAAGTTTGAGTCTTTAATTTTGTATATTAAGAACATCATATCCAGAATGCAACAAATATATGTTGCGAGTATTAGAAAGAACTAGATGACAATCATTAAGTTCTAATCTAAAACCAAAGGGTAAGTCTAACACATAAGTCCCCACACGTTCAGTAGCATCTCTTGCTCCGTTTCCAAGTGTAAGACGACTTTACCTGCCCTAACTGCCCTAACACATATGAGCCCCTTCATATTCGTACAAATGTGTGAGCTACGTCCGGTATCTAATACCAAGCAGTTAGCGCTATTAGTGGACATGTTTATCTTAATAACTAACATACATGTTCTAGTGCCAGAAGCACCAAGTGCCTTCTTTTCAGCAACCAGAACCTTACAGTCCTTCTTCCGGTGCTCTCTTCTACTTACAGTAGAGGCACACATCCTTGTCTACCCGCTCTTTCTTTTGAACACCATCTTAGAGATAGTGAACTCAAAAGTCCTGAGCATGTTGTGAAGTTCAGGCATGGTCGCATCCGTCTTATTCATATTATAGTTCACAATGAAGCTAGAATATGAATCCAAGAGCGACTGGAGGATAGCATAAATGGAAACGTTGGTCTTTTTGCTCAATGTCTAAATTACCAAGATTCTCAATTAGGCCTATCATCATTAGCACATGAGGTGAAATCTTCCCTTCTTTATCTCACCGGCATGTAAACAGATCTCTCATCACTTCATAAATCTCAGAATGAGATTCAGAATCAAAGAGATCCTTCAGATGCTTGAGCATCTCGAAAAGACCCATTTTCTCATGTTGCCTTAAGCAATTCGGGAGTCATGCCGAAAAGCATCACACACTGCGTCTGAGAAGCATCCTTTTGATGCTTCTTCTGAGCCGCTACGTCAAACGTAGCTGTCTCAAGGAACCAGCTGGAAGGGTAACAGGGATTGGTGTGTCCTACACGTACTCAATCTTTTCTTGTCTTAGCACCAAACACACGTTTAGGTGCCAGTCCAGAATTTTTTGCCTAGCCAATTTGTTTATTTCCAAAATACATCTCAATAATAGTTATACATTTCAAATAACCAAGAGAAATAAAATAAAATAAAATGGGAATTAAACACATAATTCCTATGATCAATATTCAGCAATCAAAATAAACATGGTCTTTCTTTTATATTTATTTTGTCTCCATTAATTTCACATACTCAACGATCTCATCGGAAGAGTACGAATTTATATCAAATATAAGTTGTAATGGACTAGGATCCACATTCTTATTATTACAATATCTGTTTTGGCTGATTACTGTAATAATAAAGCTGGTAGGTCTCTAAACCAATTGCAACACTGCAATTCCTAGTTGATTGAACCTAGTTCAATCGGATGTCCCTTCACTTTCGTTTCCCTGCTTTGGCTGGTGAAACAAAGTTAAGTTAGTTTACAACCGTCAAGCGGCGATACTACGTGTTCCTATAAAAGTCCCGTTGAATGTAGATCCGAGCAAAAGACTTTGGTCTTAAATATCCATTGGAACGAAATCTCTGGTTTACTTTTAACTTTGATGGGAGACATCTTATCAAATTAATGAGAAAATCATATTTTAGTGATGAACGTTTTAAAAGCGGGGTATTAATTGCTTAATCAAGATGCAACATGTTAATCTACATCACATTTGAGCAATTATTGGGTGCCGCCTACCCAAACATGATTTCATACGGACTAACATTTATATGACCGTCGTTTACCCAAACAATAATACGGTCCGACAATTATTGAAATAATACCTACCCAAACAATTATAATGCGGTCGTAAAAAACGTTAACAGAATATGAAACACGCTAACCAAGTGAGAATTAATAATTCATTTAATTCTTTAAATCAGAATTTTAAAATCCAATTTTAAAATTAAATTTAATAATTAAACTCATTATTAATATTAGCTTTTAATTAATCCAATTAATTAAGTCCGTCATTAATCCAACTAATACGTTTTATGAAAACCTAAATTTTATTAATTCTAACAAATTAAATCCAATTAAATTTTAATTAATAAATATAGGGGCTCAAATTCAATTTCCAAAATTGCTCAAAAGGGCCTATTGAAAATCAAATTTTCGATTCAGCCACTCTTGCATCACAGCCCAGATTTCAACAGCAACTATTCTGCAAACCGGGACAACTGGTTCATAATCCAACAAGATTCATTAATCACTGTTCATCAAAATTAATCAAATTAACTCTTCAAAAGGAAAGTCCAACTTTGCAGTGACAAACAATCAGTGATACACCGTTTATTCAGCAAGGCAGAGGACGCGTTGCCCCCACGTCGCAACAATCAGTCGCGACACAGCAAGCTAAGACCGAGTCATCGCCGAGAGCACGTGAATCGTGACCATATTGAAACACGTGAGGTGGATTATCGTCGCATCGCACGAGCGCGTGCGAGCAACCGTCGCCGCTCAGCGCACGCAGGTGATATTTCCGCCGCCACAGAATCGCAACGAAATAGGTTGCGCCGCCACGAGTCCCAATGAAATATAGAAGCCTCCCACCGTGAAACGAAATGACACAGGGGAGAGCCGCCATGAATCGAAGCGATACAGCAACGCACAACCGTGAATAGAAGCAAAATCCGGAGCGCACTTGATGCAAATCGAATAGAAAACAGGAGCGTGCCCTCGCGAATCGTGACGAAAAACATTGGTGTCCCGCCGTGAATCGAAGAGAATAAGGGAACACCGCCGCAGATCGAAATAATGCAGGGGTGCGCCGTCGCGGATCGAATCCGCCGTCTCGCGCGATGATACGGGTCCGCGTGACTGCCGTGAGGCACGACGTGTTGCCACCGCCTCAAGCGACATCGCGGGCCAACTCCACAAGACCAGGCTGAGCTGGTTCGAAAAGGTGGTCGGTGGAGACTAGGGTTTCAAAACCAGAGAAGACAAAGTGGCACACGCAATATTACCCAGTAATTCGAAACCATAAACCAAGCTAAACTGGATTTAATCTGTGCGGTGGATGCCAAATCCTATTAATTCAATTTAATCGGCTTTTAAATTCCAAGGATTTATTTTATTGATAGCCAATATCAAAACATTCAAAAGTTTATGCGTATCAAAACAAATTAAGTGCACACCGGCACGAAATAATTAAGCAATTAAATCAAGAGCTTGTAGCTCTGATACCACTGTTGGAATTTAGAGGCACGTAAACACATAATACATGCACAGCGGAAATAAATAGTTCACCAACAACGAACATATAATTGTATAATTAAATACGGGTAAACATAAATAGAATTCTTACAGCAATTCGTACACAGATTTCTCAACAATGGTATCAACGTAACAGTCGTTTACCAATTTGCACAGATCTGTCAGCGTTGAATCCCCAAGATGAGAGATGAATTTGCTAGGAAAATTTTAACTTAGAGATTTTGTGGAGAAAATATGAAGTCTTGTATTATGAATTCCCAAGAGCTCACATATATAGGGGAGACATAGCTTAAAACTTAAGATAATCTGATCAGGAAATAAAATCCCTAATCTTGTAAATTAAATCTCATAGATTTAATTCCGATATACAAAAATCTCTACGGATTTGATTTCATATATATCAAATCCCATAATAATATTCCATATATTATTATTGGGAATCCTATTTCATTAAATCTAATTTAATTAAATAGTAATAATAATTAATTCTAAATATAATTATTATTATATTCTCCATAAATTAAATATTAATATCCAATATAATATTTAATCAACCAACTATAATTAGTAAACAACCGTTACTTGTTGTGTGACCCATAGACCCTCATATATCGAGCGATTAGTCAAACTAACGGTTTTAATTGAACCATAGATAATAAATCAGACATTCTCAATATATGAGGTACGTTGCGAGGAAATGTGCAACTACCTGTAACTGAAACATAGGTTATTACGATAACTTCCTTTCATTCGCGAATACTCGATTAAATATTGAACATGATGAAGTGTCTATTCAAATAACTTAATCATTTTATCTCCAATCACTAATTGATCACTTATGTCACATTTGGCCACAAAGTCCAAGTTGACGTGCATCGGCCGATGACTTAGATCCAATTATGATGAGAAGACGAGTATTCTCTCTAAATCCACATTGAGGAATGAATCATATTCTTGGCTCAACTACCACGCACATACATTTCGTGATGAACTCAATCCAAGCCATATCTACCCATGGAAGGGTGCAAGCGTCGGTCATGGTCAAAGTTCATCACTCCACACATGTCGTACGTATTGACCTCAAGTCAAAGGAGTATCGCATCGCTCCTGTTGGTCCCGGTGAAAACGAGTCTTACACGTGTATGGGGGGAATACACGTGTTCAGTGAATTTTAAAACTTTTTCTTCACTGAGGTCAGATGGGTCAGGTTGTCCTGATGATTTGGTCCTGAGAAGCACAGATCGCCCTGAGTCAAAGTCTATCTGAGACAGTGATCCTGAGCTGCTTTCATAAGCCTCAGATAATCCCAACTGAGCCTGAGTATTTTCAGAGATCCTGAGCTGCTTGGATCAGATAACTAACTTACTGAACCCTGAGTAGAGTAAGTTCAGTTTGGTAACTATTTGTTCTAGCTACTCAGATGTGCGGAATGGTTGGCCCTAAGTTTATACTCGTTTAAACCTTTGCTGAAAACCTTCCTTTTAATGAAACAGTGATTAAGGCTGTGATTCAGGTAGATGCAAGTTCAGTGGATTGATTCCAACTGAATATCAGTGAAAATATGCTTTCGAGTTAAAGATATGCAAATGATAATCAATGCAAAGATGTAAAGCAAATAACACAAAGCAAGTTATAGTGGTTCAGAGACTCAAGCTCCTACGTCCACTCTCTCTGACCTTTCAGAGAAATTCCTTAACCACTTCCTAAGGTTTTCTGACTACCTCAATGTAGTTTACTAACCTTTCTATTTTGAGCTTTCTGACTACCTCTGTAGTTTACTTACTCAAAACACACACAAGCTTTCTCGACTATCCAAGATAGTTTACTCACTTCTTCTCTAGAGTTTTTCGACTACCTCAATGTAGTTTACTAACTTTTTTAACTCCAACTCACCAACAATCACACTCAAACTACCTTACAAAGGGTTTGGGGTTTCTTGGTTGGTTTCAACTAGGATGAGATATCCTTTACAATTAAGTACAATGCAAAGGCTAGGATATCTCGACTAAGCTTTTGGATATATCTTATCAAAAACTAGCTTAGTGAATGAGCTCTCTTCAATGTAAAGCACTTGGAAAATTCTTGGGTTTTCGAAAGTGCTTCAACTTGCAATAATAAGTTTGAGCTCTTGAGTTGCTTACAAATTTCCGTAACCTTCAATGTAGAGGGTCACAAGTATTTTATAAAATACCAAGGTCACTCTTGAAAAACTATCCGTTGGAAGAGATAGCTTTATGAGTTTCCTCTTATGGTGTGTGATGAACGGCTATATTTAGGGTTTGAAACCCCCTAGCATGTTTTAGGCAAAATGCTTTTCATGCAACAACTCACCACTTTTTGCAGTCTGGAACATAGTACTACTGACATGCTTCAATGACCTGTCGCTTTCAAAGGTCGAAAAAATACGATCTTTGTCTTCTTCTGATTGGCTCTTGTCTTCAGTAAATGTAGACAAACATAACGGCTCTTTTTGGTCAATATCTCTGAGCGATATAACCTTAACAACACTTAGTTTAAGTTCCTTTTGTCTGCATGTGAATGTCTTGGGCAATATCTATTTTTCTAAGTATTCACGTTTTTCTCAGTATTGTATCCTTCAGATAGATATTATTCAGTGCCTCGGAACATTCAGGTTATACTAAACATTCAGTAGATTACTGAGTCTTCAGTAACTACTTGCCTTCAGTATCTTCTTTGTCTTGATATCTTGATCTTCAATCTTCGATTCTTGAGTCTTACGAGTCTTGATGTCTTTCGAGTCTTCGAGATATCTTTGAGATATCTCGAGTCCGATATACCGAGTCTTGATTTCTCGATCTCATCTTCGAGTCTTGATTTCTCGATCTCATCGAGTCTTGATTTCTCAGTTTCATACTGAAACTTCAGTTTCTTCGTTTCATACTGAAACTTCAGAAACTTCAGAAACTTACTGAGTCTTCAGAATCTTCATAATCTAACCTGATCTATATCTGCTGACTATACATGGTGCAGATAACATCCTGAACACTCTAAAACTGAATCCTGACTCAACTATCAAGATTATCTTGAACATGTCATACTCAGGGGTTTTGGGATCTAATCAAAATCTTCTTTATTAAATTCATCTCCCAACAGCTCCCACTAACCGAGACACCCGTAGACACATATTGTGGAATTACATCAAAAAGTTTCTCGGATGGGTATACCAATACCCTCTAAGGTATATGTGCATCCATCATGAGATACCTAGTATCTCATAGTAAGTGAGATCTTACTACACTCTCTAAGAGTATGATGCAGATCACACACCAATCTCAATTGCATCATCAATATCCCATTCTTGATGATCCTTGATCGGGGCAATTTGAGAATCATGCTTAAGTCATCTGAATTCTCACAACCTCAATGACAGCAATGACTCATGGGATCACTTGCATGAATAAATGCAAACAATCAAACAAAATATTCAAACAAGTGTATTGCCATACATTAATATTAAATGAACTATAATATTAAATCAAACTGAATATCATCAAGTATTATGTCCTTACAATAGATTGTCTCTAGGACACTAAGTTGTTAGGAAGTTGGTGTAGTTGGGAAGTTGGTGTAGTTGGGAAGTTGAGAGTTGTAAAGTTAGTAAGTTGAGTGTGTTCAGTCTTAAAGCTTGTTGTAGTAGTAGTTCTGAGTACTAGGACTCAAGAAGTAGTTCCAAGGGTTCAGATTGCTTTAGATAGGTAATTTGGTCAGTGTACCTTGGCACTATAAACCAAGTGAATTCCAAGTGATAAGGAATTCCCCTGAGGATCAGGGAGAGTGGGCGTAGGAACATGAGTCTCTGAACCACTATAAACTCTGTGCTGTTTGTTTTCTGTTTTGCATTACATCTTGCATACCTTTCACTAAGAGCATATAAAAGGTTTTGTTATTCAGTTTTGAACCAATCCACTGAAGTATTGCATTAACAAAAAAAATAACCTTAATCACAGGTTTATGAACTAAGAGAAAAGCTATTTCAGCAAAGTAAAACTAGTATAAACTTAGGACCTACACTTTCCGCATCTTAATAACTAGTGTAGGTAGCTACCAAACTGAACAACTCCCCTGAGCATTCAGTAAGATAGTTACCTGTGCAAAGCTATTCAGGTCTTTTGTAGTCTACATCAGTTGAGTCTATCTGAAGGACTGAAAGTCACTCAGAGATCTTGTCTCAATAGAATTGGACTCAGGGCATTTGTGCTTCTCAGTGCTTAAAATCAAGGAATCCTAACTCACTAATTGAAAGGTTTTGAAAAAGTTGAAAAACATTGTACACGTGTATCCTCCCCCCCCATACACGTGTGAGACTCATTACTTGGGACCAACAAATCCATATAACTCCCACTAGAGTGCCACATACGTCAATGAATCGTTACAACTCCCACTAAAATGTTTAATCTTCAGTGAATCATGACATATCTCAATTGAGTTCTTACTAATTCCAAATATTTCATGAAAATTCTTTAACTAAAATTTTCATTTGACTATAGATGCACATGCCACAAGTTCAATTTTAATAGTGGTCAATGCTATACAGACTTATTTTGTAATAACCCAAAACCAAAAATTAAGATTTAATTCATAATTCAATAAAGATTAAGTTAAATGGGCCAATAAGAATATATTTGTGCGAAGATTTTAATTTTGAAGGTGAAGAACGAGCGTTTTGAGCCAAAGCACTTACTAGCACTATCATGAATGATCAATTGAAGGTTCGATTAATAAATAAATGAAATAAATAATTATTAATTAAGAAATGATGAAGTTCAAAATAAGTCCTTAGTATGCCCTATTTTATCGCACGTTTTATTTAATTTTTGGAAACCAAAACGTGAAACAAAAATACCAAAATTTTTCACAACGAGATCCGCATCCCATCTACTAATGTGGGGCAACCACTTGACAGCCCCAAAAGCTAACAAAATATCTCACAAAATCATATAAAAATCAGCCCCTCCATGAATTGGGGGTTACATGTACTTTTTGTACTCTCTCCCCCAATTTTTCTTCCAAGATCAAAAATAAATACCAACACTCAACCTCATTCTCTCAATCAGCCGTCCACCTCCCCTCTACACCTCCCACACATCATTTTTTCCTCATTCCAATCATTTCCTAAAAGCTTAGAGAGATAAGTTAGAGAGAGAGTACGGGTTTTGAGAGTGGAAGAAGAGGAATTTCCTAAATGATGATGGACACCACCACCATGGCTAAGGAGGAGCTCTTCCTCCATCTTCTTTTAGCTAGGAAAATTCACTCCAATGGGTTATCAAAGAAGAAAGTAAATCAAGCCCCTAATCAATAAATGTATAAGCAAAACCCTAACTTTTCTTTCTTTTCTTCAAATGGATGAAAGATTGTTGTAATTGTGGTAGAAATGACAAGACTAAGTAGTTTTTCCCATAACCCCTTGAATTTTTATGTTTACTTGTTGATAAAATTGATGGTTGTGGTTGGTGATTAAAAGCATGTTTAGGGTATTAGAATGAATGTATGAACATGATAGATGAAAACCAAGTGGTTTTCCCGAATGCAAACTGTAAACCCTGTTTTTGTGGAAAATCATTGCTCTAGTTATACTTATTTTAAATTCTTGAAATTTTACATGATTGAACCTCTTGAAGCCTAGTTTAATCTGCAACAAATTTAGAATCATTTGGATTTATGACCTCGGAGAAAGAAATATTTGATAAATGTGTGGCAGAAACTCGGACAAAACTGTTGGTCCAAATATGTAGCTATATATCTCAATTTTGGTTTGTGTACAACTTGTGCTTAAGATTTTTTTTTCTACGTCAAGTTGTCTATAACATACTGAAAATTAGTACAAAATAGACTAGCCAAATAAAAGTTATGATTTTTACAAGATTATGTGGCAATCTGCTGTCTGTGAAACTGATAGTGTGATGAAACCTAATTAGGGAAATATTTTCTGTTGGGACAAATTCTATTATTCTCCTAAATGTATTTAAGCATTGTTCTGTGCTTTCTCATAAAATTATATAGTGTTTAAATATTTTATTTTGATTTTACAAACTTTCTGTACAGTTTTGTTATATTTAGTAAAACTTATGTTTAAGTTAGTCTTTTTGGAAAATGGTTGTTGGAATCACATTCTACACTTGATAAAGTATTGATCTGCAAGTCCTTAGATGTTTATTTGATATTTTGATATTTTTTCGTACATTTTAGAAGTCGCTGGGCAGTTTCTGAAAAACTAAAACTGTTCCATTATGACTTTATGAATTTCTTATCGAATCTGGTCTTTTTTGGAAAAAGTAGAGATGTAGTGTTGTTCTATAAGTGTGTAATTACATGCATGTCAAATTTTAGAACTAAATTCGAAGTCTAATTATTTTATTTGATTTTCTAAAGTTAAATAGCCTGTTTCCGAAAGAAAAATTATAGATAATACTTTTGGCAATTGTTTTGGTTAAAGTTGAAGATGAACATGTTCTATATGAATATGTGAATTTACATGTAAAGTTTTAGAATTAAATTCAAAGTTTAAATAATTTTAAGGTATTTTACAAACAACACGATCGTGAGAGTTGTAAGTACTTTTAATTGTTGAACTTGTTTTCACAATAGTTTTAAGACAATTTTTAGATAATGAACTTGGCCACTTTTCAATGGAAATAATTTCTAAAAATATTCAAAGGAGTATTACAGTGAATCTAGAATAATATAGTCAAAATTTGTAGTCTTTGAATCATCCAAACGAGAGAATAGATTTCTGGAACTTTATATGCGTCTGAACTTAGGCCAAAATGGGAATGATCACTTTGTCGAACGTTTTACCAACTTTTTAAAGATGAGAAAAATCTGGAAAATTCATGATATATTCTTTTTACAGTGAAGTATAATATATTTAAAATTGGAGCATTTTGATTAGCCAAATGAAAATCGTACTTCGTAGAATTCGTGTGCACAGTGTTGATGAAAAGGAAAACTGCTACTTTCAATAATTTATTTACCTTATTTATAAATTTCAAAATTTATGAAAATATTTAGAGATACTTTAAATGCAGTCTACTGTCACATATTTAAAAGTGGTAACTTATGCACGAGTTTACTGAAAGTTGTTGTAGGTCCCGAACGGGTTTTTGTGAGGGCAGAAATCTAGAGGGGAGAGATGAATAGACTTCTAAAAACTTTTGCGTGAGATCAGGTGTGCAAGGCATGTATGCCTGATCAGAGTGCGTGTGAATCAGTTTAGACTGATATTCAACTTACTGATCGCCTGATGGCAGATCAGTTCGGTGTCTATAAGTTTAACTGATGTGCGGAAGCTAAGTTAACCCGTGTGAAAAACCAGTTTGCTCAAAACAGATTCTGAGTGATCTGTTTTAGATCAGATGACAAAGTCTCAAACTGATCAGATCAGTTGCTTGGTACAAATCTGATCCAGACTCAGAATATGCGTGTAAAGTGAAACTCAGGTAGTGTGTACAGTATAAAGCAAATAAGAACAGATAAGGCACACCAGAATTTTATAGTGGTTCAGACAACTTGTCATACGTTCACTCTTCCCTATTAGCAGGGGCACCAACTTAACCAACTTGGACTTAGTTTAACGTGTTAGTCCAACATAGTGCAATCAGATGTTTCAAGAGTTCTCACTCAACCGATCCCAGAAATCAGAAACTAGAAACCCTAGTCTGAAATCTTGCTAAATAAACTTAACCTAACTTTGTGGGTTTGGGTATAAGATTTGTTGTGTTCCAACTGAAAATCTATCATAGTATTTGGGTAGCTTAAAGCTAGAGAATAAGATTTATGTGCTAAGAACTATGGGATAAACACTTAGAAATATTCTTCAATTTTTGTGTTCTTCATGCGGAAATTTGGATAACTTGAGCTTGATGATAATTTCTGTAACCTTACTATGAAGGTTTGATCCCATATTTATAGACCTTGAAATCAAAGAGCCGTTGGAGAAAAAATTGAATTTCAGGCTATTTTTGGTAGATTTTCAGGCTTGATTTGACGTGCTTCAGGGACGGCATGGCCGAAAGCATGTATGTTTATCCTTTTTAGTCGTTTGATTGTGCCGCGCCGAATCCCACATTGTCAGCTCCGTACATACGTGTCTCGTTCTCATTGGTTAACAAGTACACTTGTTCAGTGTTTGCTTTACCAACTAAGGTTGACATTCTTCTTGTCTGATTGACAACATATGTTGGTCAATCTTCAGTTGTCACCTGGTGTGAGCTGACCTGATCAGATAAGACTGATCAGTCTACCTGATTGAGTCATCTGATGTAAGTTGTATTAGCACAACTTAACAAACTCTTCTTTATACTTCTGATGTATGTCTTCTGGTAGTCATCTGATCTTCAGCTTTATGTCTTCACCTGATCATTTGACTTATCTGATCTCGTCTGGTCTTCTGATCTTCAGACTCGTCTGGTCTTCTGATCTTCATCAAGACTTAAACCTATACATATTGAGTTCCCCCTCAATATGTGGCCTATCTACTACATCAGTTGTCTATACATCTCACCCGGTCATCCTATCTGATATTTAAATCATCAGTCAGGTAACATGTCTGACTGGTCCTATTACAAACTGTTTTGGAACTTCCATCAAAACTAACTACAAATTTCCCCCTTTTTGATGGAACCAAAACAGTTAATCAGAAAAACAGATAACCAAATAAAATGTAAACATCAGAAAAACAACAGAAATCAGAAGACAATGAGATGTTGTCTTAAGATCAGAAAGGTAACTCATTTCATTGAAAAGTGTTGAAATTTACAGCATACAAGAAATGATAAACAAAGATTACCTATCATCTGATCTAACATAAGCTCTTTTGACTTCTTCGAAATGAGAATCTCTGGAGATTGGCTGAAATGGCAAAAATCTTGTACATCCTCTGTAGCAAAGCTTCCAGTCTCTCTCTCTCAAATATATCTCCTCTTCTGGCAAAATCATAGAAGAGCTTCTTGAACTCGACTGGGTCAAGAGATTTATCAGCTCGGAGCGGTGGAATCATCGTTTCGAACCTGGATGCAGAAGGAATTAAAGACAAGATCTTTCCTTCATGCATTACCACCTTGCAGAATCTTTCGTACTTAGTCTCCAACTAGTTCAGAAACTCCGCGTCGAATGCTCCTTGGTCTGAGTGTTCTGGTATCTTTTACAGGATGTAGACATTGCTAAGCCAGTCGACCTTGATTCTTGTCTATTCTGGAATCAAGTCTTATCGAGCTACCAGAATTCCTTCAACCTCTTCAGGAAACGCCCGCTCTTCCCAGTCCATCTCTTCTGCTGTTGCTGCCTTCTTATTTTGTCGTCTGACATAATTTCGGTTCAGTCCGGCAGCTTCAGCAAACTTCTTCTTCTTAATAGTCGCTTCGATGACCCCCTGTCTCATCTGCTGTTCTTCCTTTTCTGCAGCTGTCATCTGCGATTGAGAACGGGTCACGATTGGCTTCTTGGTTTGCCTCTTCACCTGCTTGGATTTCTTTAGCTTTCTCTCCCCAGCTTCTGTCTCGGCAGTATCTTCTCCCTGCAGTTTCTTTGCCAATTCAAGACTTTTTGCCTGATCCTCCGAATCAAATCTTTTCTAAACAGTCGACGAGAAGTCTTCAATCTTGTCAACCCTTGTTATCAGCTCACCAAGGGAGGACTTATGTTCAGTAATGGCCTTGTCTTGACTATCTAACAACCTGTTGTGTTCTTCAATCGATTGGAGCATCTCAGCAAGCTCCGTATCAGGAGCCTCAACAGTTGTCTTCTCTGGCGCATCAAGTGTCAGACCATGACCAGATGACTCAACGTATTTTTTTGGTTCCTCTTGCTATTTTTCTGATCTTCCCTCTTCCCCCTTTTTGGTAGAATAAAAAAGGTTTGTTATTCTGATGTTCAAGGCATTGAATTCCTTTAACATCTCATCTTTCAGCTCTTCGACGGCAAGAGGGGTGATCTGAACTGTTGAAGCTGTGGGTTGCGGTCCCATTACCCGATTTAGAACAGACTTTAGAGCCTTCTGGGCCTTGCTGATGGAGCCTTCCAGTCTTCTCCAAACATCATCAAGGTTTGTGTCTGTCTTCTCCAAGGAGGAGTAAATGCTTTCCAGAAGGGTTCCGATGTCGGATAGAATGGAGACTTCTGCTGTAAGCTTATCTGATAGTGGATTAATGCAAGTCATCACTGTCTCAGATATCTTGTCATGTATATGCAGCAACTTTTCAATTGTCAGTTTCCTTTCGGCCTCGACCAAGGAACGTTGCTCCTCTATAAATCTGTCCATCAGAGTCTGAGTTAGTGTGTTGAATTGTTGATCGACAGATGCCTTGACCCCATCTTGAACAGTCTTCGAAATCAGATATAGGGTTTTGGCAGAAAGGATAACAACCTGACCAGATGTTGAAGCCTCGCCAGTTAGGGTCTCATCTGCAGCACCATTGACTTGTTCATCGACAGCTAGCTCATACTCAATGTGATCATGAGCAAGGTCTTCCTCTTCTTCAGCTATGCCCAACTTCTGGTGTACCAGCCATCTGATGTCTTCGTCTGAGGCTAATTATGCTGCACTTGATACACCGGCATTCTGCTTCACCCTCTTTTCCAAGTCAACGAAGTAATCAGACTCCAAGGCTTCCATCAATATCAGAAAGTCTTCAATGTCCTTGAGTCTGATGTTCCTCCAGAAGACAATCTCCTCCATTTGCTTTCTGATCCCAGGATGATTGATTAGCTCTAGGAAGTTCTGGTCCAGAAAGGCACTCACCTGTCTTTGCAGAAAATACACGGTAGAGTGTTCTTGTTCAGGCGATTCGAGGAGGGTCTTCTTGTTGAATGGATTGTGAGAGACGGAGATAAACATGTCTTCGTCCTCATCTTCTGCTTGCTCCTCTTGAGCGGGTTCTCGTGTAAGTTCTTGAGCAGAAGGGGTTTGTTCTGAAGATTCGGGAATGGGTGAGGGAATATGTGGTTCACTGGCTGTGGCTGTGGGCTGTGGTTCAGGCAAGGGTGATTTCTGGGCTGTAGGTGAGGGTGATTTGGATATTGGGGTAGGTGATCTGGGTAGGTGGGTGGCTTCTCTAACTTTGAACAGAGAACTCAGGTGAGCAGAATCTGATGGTTCTGACTCATCCTGGGCTTCCTCCATCTACTCCTCCTCCTTATCTCCACCTTCTCCTTCTACAGTAATCAGCTCCATGCCTGTACTGACTGTATGTTCAGAGCTCACAACATCCTCTCCACCAGTAATCTCCAACAACCGTTCAGCAGGCTGATCCTCACCAGACTCTAGGATCTCCACATCACTGTCTTCATCCTGAAGACCTCCAGAAGGCATTCCAGTCTTCTTCTGAAGCATGGAGGTCAGCTTCCTTTGTCTTTTCTCTGTTGCCTCCTCAACTTGCCTAGCTGGCTTTGTGGCAGGCTGCTTTCTCTTGACAACCCGTCTATGTGCTTCAGACTGCACAGATGGGGCTTGAGCTTTGGCCTTCTTCATTTTGGGCACATAAGGAGCAGGATCATCATCTCTTTGTCCAGGCAATTCTTCATTTCTGAAGAGGATGGCTTTGAATTTGGGCGTGTAAGGCTTCCTTCCTTTTTCTGACCATCTGTAGTATGGAATTTTGTCAGCAAGGATCAGGGACACCTTGTGTATGTTGCAGACCTTCTTTGATAGCACCACCTGATTGTGCCTCGATGATGGTAGCTATTGGGATATTTTAGTTTTGATGAATTATGCCAAAACATTATCAACTTGTGTTATTTAAGTTAATCTACAAATAACAAGTTGAGGGGGGAACAAGAAAACAAGTTAAGGGGGAACTCATAAAATCAGACGAAGATGATCGAGATCAGAAGAGGCTACAGACGAGGCTGATCGAGATCAGATGAGTAGGATGAGTTCCGAGTTAACTGATGTGCAGAAACTGATCACCCGTACACAAACTGAACTGATGTCTAGAAACTGACCTGCCGTGCAGTTTGCCGATGCAGTTTTGTGATGCAGTTTGCTGATGCAGTTTTCTGATGCAGTTTTCTGATGTTGTTTGCTGATGCAGTGCAGAAATCAGAAGACAGACCAGATTTCTGCAGACCAGATTTCTGCAGACCAGAAATCTGCAGACCAGATTTCTGCAGATCAGATTTCAGGTGACCAGAATCAGAAGAGATGAACAGTAAAATCAGCAGACCAGAAATCAGGCGAGCTGAAATCAGATCCGTTAGACACACAAAAAGCTGGCCAATGAGAAGATGACAACACATATATGGATGTGACATAAAGCTGCAAGCAACAGTGCAAAATGACAAAGAAAAGCTGGAAGACTATTAGTATGGATTTGAATTTACTCTCCAACGGTAATATTCAAATCCACACTATAAATACATTAATTGCACTATCTTCAAAAGAAGACAATGGAGGATGCTACAAAGTGAAGATTAAAGACAACTATTCAAGCATCTCCATTCAAGAACACAAAACATTAAATATCCAGATTTACCCAAGAGTGTTCTTCATTATATCTAAGCATAAATGCCATATCATAAGTTTAGAGAGATTTTCCCAACCTTAGCTTAAAGGCTAAAACAATGTAAGGGAAAATCTCACCTAGTTGGAAATAACACCAAACTCAAACTCTTTCTTGAGTGAGAATTAGTGGTTAAGTAAGGTAGTTAATAGGCAATCCCGTGAGGGAGATAAGTCCCGAGAGAGTGAGAAATCATTAAACATCTATACGTAATCCCGTGAGGGAGATAAGTTCCGTTGAGTGAGAGCTCGATAAATATCTGTTGGTTTAGTTGGTGCCCCATGAAGGGAAGAGTGGATGTAGGAGTTGGACTCCGAACCACTATAAAAATACTTGTGTTCTTACTTGCTTTCTGTTGGGAAATCTGTATTATTAGTTTTGATGGAAGTTCCAAAACAGGTTGTAATAGGACCAGTCAGACCTGTTAGCTGACTGATGACTTAGAATCAGATTAAGATGACCAGCTGAAATGTATAGAAAGCTGATGTAAAAGATAGGTCACATATTGAGGGGGAACTCAATATGTATAGGTCAGGTCGAAGTATCAGATGACCCAGATAAGGTCAGATGATCAGAAGACTAAGAACAAATCAGAAGACAAGAAGTCAGAAGATCAGGTGAAGACAGAAGACACTGAAGACTCAGATGAACCTGAAGACTCAGATAAACCTGAACTGAAGACTCAGATGAACCTAAAGACTCAGATAAACCTGAAGACTCAGTAACAAACCTGAAGACTCAGTATGACTGAAGACACTGAGGCTCAGAGTCACCTGAAGATCAGAAGACTACCAGAAGACCTGAAGACCTATATCAGCGGAGTCTGCATATTGTGCTAAGACAATCTGCATCAGAAGACTCAACAAGGTAGACTGATCATTTATTTGATCAAGTCAGCTCACACCTGGTGTCAATAAAAAAGATACACCAGAAGTGCCGCCTCGCGAAGCCAAGGAGAAAGCGACTCGTGCACAAAAAGAGCTGACATTACGGGATTCGACGCTGCGGACATAAACAACGCTAATGATGCCTACGGCCACACCGATATTCGGAGCACGTCACAATCATATCCTACAACCTACCTAATATAGCCCAAAATTCAAATTGCTCTCTAACGGCTCTTTGATTTCGTGGTCTATAAATGGGATTGCTCGTCAAGAAAAAAAAAGGACCAATACATGAACTATTGAGAAAGCGGAACAACAATATTCACGCAAATTATCAAGAAGCAAATTCAAGAAGAATTTCCGCTCGAAGAACACCATATTTGAAGATTATTCTTAGAGTGTTCATCCCATAGTTCTTAGCAAGAAATTCTATCCACTAGCATTTGGCTACTTATACACCAGGATAGATTTCGAGTTGGAACCCTCAAACATTCTTTACCCAAACACAAAGTTAGGTTAAGTTTGTCACCGCAAGATTTCAGACTAGGGTTTCTAGTTTTTGATTTCTAATCGGCTGAGTGTGAACTCAATAAATATCTGTTGGGTGTTGGTCTAACACAATAAACTAAGTCCAGTAGGTTAAGTTGGTTAAGGTTCCCCTGTGTTAAGGGAAGAGTGGACGTAAGACGGGTTTCGTCTGAACCACTATAAAAGTCTTGTGTTCATTTACTTGTTTTCTTATTGCTTTACACTATTCACACAACTGAGTTTAAAAGTGCATACATATTCTAAAGTTAAGCTCATTCTGCACCAAACAACTGATCTGATCAGGTTGACACCTTAGTCAGCTGATTGAAAACTGACTTGAGAATCCAAATTGATAAAACTGGTTTTTCACACGGGTAAAAACAAGCTTCCGCACTCTCAGTTAAACTGACAGATATCAAGCTGATCTGCCCTTAGGCACTCAGTAAGATTGAACATCAGTCTAAACTGATACACTAGCACTCTGATCAGGAAATCTGCAAATCACACCTGATCCGCACGAAAAGTTTTGGAAGTCTATTCACCCCTCCCCTCTAGACTTCCACCCTCACAAAACCCGTTCGGGACCTACAAGTGGTATTAGAGCGGTGGTTCTACAGACCACTGGCTTTGAGTATCATTGATTCTTGAGGAAGAATCTTTGTGGTCATTTGAACAGATCTTGAAAAACCGTTTTCAAAACTCATTCGTTTTCAAAAATCACACTCAGCATGGATAATACCTCTGGTATGTATCATGATCTGCCTAAGTTTTCAATTGATGAGTATGCAGATTGGACTATATACATGTGCAATCATCTGGGATCGATAAGATGCAGAATGATGGAAGTCATTGAACGAGGACCCATCATCATATATCACGACAACCCAGCAGTTGGAGGAGATCCAGATCATGCACCGGGAAGTCTTGTATGAAAAAGCCCAGCCCTGATGGATGCAGAAGAAAGAAAGCTGTATACTCTAGATACAATCGCCAGGCATATAATCATGAAGACGATGTATAAAGTCACCAAGGAGAAGATAAAGTATCTCAAAACTGCGAAACAAATGTGGGATACTCTTTCTGAGATGTGCAAAGGTAATGATCAGATCAAAGATAGCCGACTAGAAGCTGAACTGGTGAAGTTCGAAAAGCTCAAAATGCTACCCAACGAAACCATCAACGAACTCGATGGGAGGATCACTATGTCAGTAAACAAGCTACGAGAACTTGGACGAGAGATGTCAGACAAAGATATCAACTACAAGATCCTGAGATCTCTCACCAAGAAATGGGACATGAAAGTCACGGTAATCAAGGATTGCCAAGACATTGCAAAGATGAAGCCAAGTAGCTTGTTCCTAAGCCTTAAAGCCCATGAGTTCGATTTAATCGAAAGAGGGCAAGCAGATGAAGAAGAGACACCTGCTGAAGCCTCAACCTCCACATCTAAATCAGTTGCATTCAAAGCAACCGGCAGCAGATCAAAGGCCACTGAACCTGTTGGAAACATCATAAGCCAAGCAGAACAGATCGCTCTGCTTACCAAGAAACTTGAAAGATCAAATATTCAACTTGGTAAGTATCGCAGATACTACAAAGATTATCAAGATAGAAGGAACAGGAGGCCAACTGACAGATCACCAGAAAGATCCAGATCAGACGACCGAAGGGATCACAGTGATGATAAAAGAGATGATCAGTTAGATGAGAGAAGAGATAACAGATTTGACAGAAGGAGTTCAGATTACTATCAGAAAGGAAAGTCACCTGACAGATCCTACAGACGGAGTGACTCACCTGGCAGAGGAAGTTCCTTGGATCGTGGATCATACTTCAACTACTTGAAACCAGGTCACTACAGCTCCGACTGCCCAGACCTGACTCCCAGAGAAAGAGAAGAAAAGCGGAACAAAAGAGAGCTACGTTTCAAGGACAGGAAAGCCTTGGTAGCTGACACATCAGGAATTGATGATTCCTATTTGCCTTCTGAGGACTATGGCTACTCATCTGTAGAAGATTTCTGTCTGATAAGCAGTGCTGTTGACTTTCTCGAACAGGAAGATCTGATATTCTCTTCAGATGACGATGAAATCTGACTGATGGCCAAGGAGGAAGACCAATCTGAGGTAACCTCCAAACCTTCTGCTTTTTCAATTTCCACACCAGCTATTATTAGCACACCTGCTGGAGAGATTGACTTGCAGCTCTACTCTGAGCAATTGCTTGATGATCTCTCTGATGCAGTAGACACTTACACAATAGTGGAAGCTGAAAATGACAAGCTAAGGATTCGAAATAATCAACTTGTTAAAGAGAACGCGGTCAGTAAAGCTACTGAACTGAAATCAGCTGAAACTGCTCAGAAGGTAACTGAGGAACTTAATGTTCTGAAAGTTAAAACTTCTGATCAGGAGAAGCAGATCAAAGATCAGCTAGCAATCAACAAACAACAAGCTGATGATTTCAAAATCCTTCAAGCTAAATTTGATGAGCTATTCCGACTTCATGAGAGTCTAAAATCTACTGAGGATAGTTTGCACAAGAAAATAGAGGTTTTCACGAAGTCATCAAAAACCGTTCAAGAAATGAACACCTATTTTCGAACGCCGACTAACAAGAAGGGAATTGGGTATGAAAACCCTTCTACATCCTCAAAAGCCCCGTTTGATTCACTTCAGAAGGGTGTAATCAAACGAGTCTCTGACAAAGATACACAAAAAGCTAAACATGTATCTGATAAGGGAAAAAGACCTGCTGAGCAAGTAAGGCAAGTGCCTAATCAGAAAGGGAACAGAAATGGACCCCAACTGATTAAGCATCAGCCGAGGAATCAACAGAAGAATCCAGTTCTTCTGAAGAAACCTCAACCTGATCAGCAGATTAGGTATCAGAAGAGGCAACCTGTAAAAAGGAAATCTAATCTTAGACCCAATCAAGGTCAGCTGCCTAACAAGCAAGCTATAGGTAAACTGCAAAAACCATCTATGCCAAGAAGATATGAATCTTTCGATGGTAGCAGTCGTACCTACCCTTATAACCAGAGATCTAGGGCTACTGCACCTGAGCCACACTGGATTAAAAGAAGACAAAATATAAAGAAAAATCCCAAGTCTTCTAAGTCACTCAAGGCTCACACGAATAATCATATTAAACAGAAAGCATATAAAGAGACGTATGATTATGTTGATATGTATGGGAGACAAATCAGACCTTTTAATTTATTTGATTTTCATAGAAGTGCTCTGTTTGTGTGGATCCCTATATCCACCACTAACCCCCCAGGACCCAATTCCAAAGGAGTACCTAAAGCCTGATTCGATTGCAGGTTCGCGTGGGACTGTCCAACAAAGGAGGTGCACAAGCAACTATCTGGTACATCGATAGTGGATGCTCAAGGCACATGACTGGAAGCAAACATCTCCTTAGCTCTTACAAAGAACAAGAGGCCCACGTGTACTCTTCGGTGATGATAACTTTGGTTTTACCAAAGGATTCAGAACCTTAGAGAATGATGATGTACAAGTGACTGGAGTCTCGTATGTCGAAGGATTAAAGCACAATCTTCTATCAGTATCACAATTCTGCGACAACGGATTCAGCGTTGAGTTCTCGAGCGACAAGTGTACGATAAGGAATCGAGCTACTCAACAAATTTTGCTAATTGGTTCAAGGAAAGGCACGATCTACACAGCAGATTGGAACAGTTGCCCAAGAAATGCATGCTTAATTGTTAAGAGTTCCAAGAGTTGCAGTTGGCTCTGGCACAAAAGAATGAGTCATCTGAACTTTAAGACTCTTAACAAGATAGCTAGGGTGCCTTTGGTAGAGGGACTTCCGAATGAGATATTCTCCAAAGATCAGACATGTGCCGAATGTCAGAAAGGAAAACAAGTTAAAGCCTCATTCAAGGGAATACCTGGACCAGCATCCAGTTACACCAGGCAGTCTCAGTGGACGCAAATATACTCTAGTAATCGTGGATGATTATTCCAAGTTTACTTGGGTTGTATTCTTATACAAGAAGAACGAGACAACGACAAAGATACCCGAGCTGCTCAAAAAGCTACAAAACGAGAAGGGTCTCAGCATAGTAAAAATCAGATCAGATAAAGGTACAGAGTTCCTGAATTCCTTTATTACTGATTTTTGCACCGAGTTTGGTATACAACATGAAACGTCAGCTACAAGAACGCCACAAAAATATGGAGTAGCAGAACGGAGAAACAGAACTCTCAAGGAAGCTGCTCGCACTATGTTAGCTGAACATGCGACACCAAGCCGTTTCTGGGCAGAAGCAATCAATACCGCATGCCATACTCAGAACAGATGTTCTCCGACTAAGACTCACTTCAAAACACCTTATGAATTGTGGAAGGGCAGAAAACCTCGTGTTTCATACTTTCATGTTTTTGGGTGCAAGTGTTTCATTCACAACAATGGGAAAAGTCAGTTGAAGACTTTTGAGGCCAAGTCAGATGAGGGCATATTCTTAGGATATTCCTCATCCAGCAAGGCTTTCAAGGTTTACAACAAACGAACTCTAGTTGTGGAAGAAACACCCCATGTGGTCTTTGATGAGACATCTTCTGAACAAGAGAAAGCTGCCTCAGAACAAGCCGTACCAGTTCAATCGTTACCTGATACGCAGAAAATGGATCAGCTAAGCATCAAGGAGAAAGAACCTGAACACGTAATAGTGTACATCCCAGAACTTGATCTTGCTGATTCAACAGGTCATTCAGACCCTAAGGTACGCACAACTGTCAGTGAAGAAGCTGTTACAGCTGAGACAGTATCAACTGAACCATCTGGTTCAGGGCGAACTCCTGAAGTTCCTATGAACAGACATCAGCACATGATGAGTCCAACATCAGCTGAGACATGTTCTTATCAAGTGGATCATAATTCCGCACCACTCCCAATCACTAGTAATGAACTACTATCAGAAGTGGATGATGTTCTCCAAACAGACCCACATCAGAAAAGAAGGACCTGGATTACCAGTCATCCAACTGATCTGATTATAGGAGACCCATCTGATAGAGTCAAAACTAGGCATCAGATTGGTGAAAGTGCCATGTATTGTTGTTATCTGTCTGTGAAGGAACCAACTAGAGTAGAGGAAGCTCTACAAGATGTAAGCTGGATTCTAGCCATGGAAGATGAACTGGAACAGTTTGAAAGGAATCAAGTCTGGAAATTGGTGGACAGACCAACTCATCAAGACGTGATTGGCACGAAGTGGGTATTCAAGAACAAGAGAGATGAGAAAAATGTCATAACCAGGAATAAGCAAGACTTGTTGCTAAGGGGTATTCACAATCAGAAGGAATTGATTATGATGAGACCTTTGCACCAGTCGCTCGCCTAGAAGCCATTCTGCTGTTTCTGGCATATGCTGCCCACAGAGGGTTCATTGTGTATCTGATGGATGTAAAGAGTGCATTCTTAAACGAGGTACTAGCAGAGGAAGTTTATGTCGAACAACCTCCAAGCTTTGAAAAAGGCAACCAAGTGTACCGTTTAAGGAAAGCTCTTTACGGCCTGAAACAAACTACTCGAGCTTGGTATGATACACTCTCTCAGTTCTTGATAGACAGCGGGTTCACTAAAGGAATAGTGGACAGAACCTTATTCAGAATAGAAGATGGAGAAGATATTCTGATGGTTCAGATTTACGTGGACGACATCATCTTCGGATCTCCCAACAAGAAGCTGTGTGAGAAGTTCAGCAAATTAATGCAAGGGAAGTTCTAGATGTCCTTGATGGGTCAGATGAATTACTTTCTGGGATTACAAGTCAAACAAAGTACAGAAGGGATATTCATCTGCCAGGCGAAGTACACAAGGAATCTACTGGCAAAGTTTGGAGTTCAACATTGCAAGGCCAGAATTCCCATGATGACCGGGTTCAAGATGGATCCAGATGAAGATGGTCTGAAAGTTAATCAGAAAGAATATAGGACTCTGATTGGATCACTACTATACCTGACTGCCAGCAGACCAGACATTACTTTTGCAGTAGGTGTATGCGCCAGATTTCAAGCAAATCCAATGCAAAGCCACCTAGAAGCAGCTAAGCGGATTCTCATGTATCTGAAGGGGACTGTAAATCTTGGTTTATTTTACCCATCAGATGATAATCTAGAGCTTAGTGGGTATTCTGATTCTGATTATGGAGGTTGCAGAATCGACAGTAAGTCAACCTCAGGTTCATGTCAGTTTCTGGGAAATAAACTGATCTCTTGGTTTTCGAAAAAGCAGACATCAGTTGCGACATCTATCTACTGCGGCGAATATATATTTTCAGCAGAAGTCGTTGTTCCCAATCGCCTCGTCTAAGTCAAGAAATTGAGGGATTACAACATCGTAGCTAAGAACATAACTATATTCTGTGACAGTAATAGTGCTATTGCAATCACTCAGAATCCTGTTCTACATACAAGATGCAAGCATGTGGATGTCAGACACCATTTTATCAGAGATCACATTGAAAAGAAGAATATCAGGATGGAAAAGATCCATACTAACAAGCAGAAAGCTGATATTTTAACCAAGCCGCTAGCTGAGATCAGATTCAGAGAGTTATGCAACGAGCTAGGGCTTCTGGATCTCGGAGAAAATGCACCAGAAATGATTGGTGGACTGATCTCCAGAACTAGTTGGTTAAAAGACTAACCAGGTTAAGAGAAATAAGTTGGGTTAGGAATCTCAACTGATCAGACGACCAGTCAAGGAGCCGATCTGAAGTTCAGATAAGGAGCAGATCAGAAAGTCAGATAAGGAGCCGATCTGAAGTTCAGATAAGGAGCAGATCAGAAAGTCAGATAAGGAGCCGATCTGAAGTTCAGATAAGGAGCAGATCAGAAAGTCAGATAAGTAGCCGATCTGAAGTTCAGACAAGGAGTAGATCAGTTCAAGACATATCAGATTAAGGGGGAACTGATCAGATTGGAAGATTACTTTATAAGACGATTAAAGCTGCAGTCAACAAGCAAGTCAAGTAAAGCTACAGATCACATAAGTCAGAAGAAGCAACACAGCAATGGAATAACAGAATTTTTTGTTGATAAAGACCCGGATGTCAGATTTACAAGTTACAAGTGATATCACAAGCTACAAGTGCTACAAGCTATCATCAAGTGGTATTACAAGTACAAGAAGACCCGGAGGTCGTTACATAAACCGTAAGCCCTAAGCCAACCCTAGGCAGGGAAGGAGAGAGAGAGTTCAAGGTATGATGCTCTCATTTTCCCTCGACCCTAGAAGGGGCGTCAGAGAGGCTTCTAGAATCCTGAGCCAATCTCAAAAAGCTTCGGAGTGAGGAGCGAGAGAGGCTTTGAAGGATGTCCAAGCCAGGAGCCCTCAGACGTGAAATCAATGGGCTCTCCAGCTGTTAAATGGGGCACAGTGCCACAGGTTTGGTCACAAGGATCAAACGGACACTAGTGTCGCATGCAAAAATTGAGCTTGATATATGAAGATCAGCTGTTGACTGATGCAAATCATATACCAAACTCACGTTTTGTTTTAGACTGAGTCTGTTGATGCTAATTCCGTCATCTCGATAGGCGCACAAGGTGCATACGGTTAGGAGAAGTGCCTTCTCATTTGCCTTAGCAGATCCGCCTCCATGGTGGTAAAGAAGCTTAGCATTGATCGTATGTGAAATCTTAGATGACGACGCAAAGGTGAAGGAACACACAGGGTTGATTTGAGAAGCTGAATTCATTGGAAAAGGGTTAAAGGTTCCCACCGGAAGTTTCACCGGAAATAAGGAACTCATCGGAAAAGCATGAAGTATATGCTAAAGAAGATAAATGGTTTATGTTGTATTGTTTTTAAAAAAACACCCTGTGCTAATTTATAGAAGGAAATTAGGGGTATAAATGCAAATTTATTTTCTCAGAAGATCTTAAGAGAAATTTGCATCGACAACGCGTAAGGAACATGCGACTAATGGTTGGATGAGTTGACGGTGTGAGTAATCACAACGTATCTATGCCATTATTACGGGATGTCAAATCGCGCCGATTTGGGAATCGAGGCGACTTTTTAACTCCCCGAAGTAAATGTTTTGGCGGGAGTTGACCTCAGTATATGCGGGCTAAATAGAAGAAAATTGAAGGATGAAGTGTATCAGATAAGAGGATCAGATAAGTAAAGAAGTGCTTCACACAAGAATCTGATCAGATGAGTGAGATATTGTTTGGAAATGCTTAAGGCTACCATCAGTAAAGTCAACAAGTACCAGATCAGATCACAAGTGGTAACTGGTTGATTACAATATCAATCAGTCAGATACGTTCTCTTATTTATCCCTTTCTGAATACCTTATATGCGTTATTTAAATAAATAATTTATTTTACTCTGTTTATGACGCATGCTCTGCAAAACTTTTAATGCGGACTTGGAAATGTGTTTTTAATGCGTTTTATTGCGAATTTTCGAGTCCGAAATACGAGAAGACTACTTTTCTCAACCGTGCGATCAAAATACTTTTTGGCCGACTAATCTCAGCCACTAATTTCAAAACACGGATACTTGAGTACTTTGGAAAGTTGTGCAAAAAGGTTTTCCCTCGTATTCTATAAAATCCAAATCTTTCTCAGAAAACTTCTTTCCACTACTTCGTCTTCTCAAAGTTCTTAAAAGATAAAAAATTTCAAAATCTTCAGAGAATTACTTTCGAAATCAATTGATTCTACTCTTCCGATTTCTAAATCATCCGAATCAATTTCTGGTAATTTCTCGTTTAATTATTGCATGATTTCATTTTCTCTCTGGTACCTAGGTTTACAAGTTGTGATGCTATGATTCTGTAATTTTTTATTAGATCTAAACGCTTAATTGCTAAATTGATGCTAAAATTACCAGTTTGACTGAATTTATTGAACTATCTTACTCAAACTAAACATCAATTTGCATATCGTACAGAAATGGCATATCTTGTTCCACGACCGGGCCAAGGGAAAAAGTTCTGCAATTTTGCATCGATGAAGAAAGACATCATTGATGAAAAGTACGTAGTCTTCACCATCACCTCGATCCTCGAATTCTTTGGAAATTTCGAGTGCCTACGGCGTGTGGGCGGAACGATATTGTTTCTACACATCGTAACATCATCCACACCCATGAAGCCCCGGAGTTTCTATATAATCTCTGAGAGGGATGAAGGCAATGATGTCGACCGATTTCTTCCGTTTGGAATTTGGAAGTTCGAGTGTCGAATGACGATCTCCAGAGGATATTCGCCTAACTCGAGGAAGCATCAATCCAGAGACCTACACGACCGATGTAGGAAAAAAGGAATTTCTTGAAGCCCGAGTTGTTGAGACACGCAAACAAGGAGAACACGATTTAACGCCAAAGCCTCCTATCTGAAGAGAAAATATCGCCTTCTTCTTGAGATCGTTCAGAAGGTGATCATGTGCTCAACTTACAGCCTTGATGCGGTCACTTCATATAAGATAAGTGTCATGGCTGCAATAATCAAGAAGGCTTCAGATATTGATTGGTTGGGTATGGTCAAAGCACGCTCACGAAAAAAAGACTCGGGAAGTTCGAACCGACCCAGAGCAATGAAGTGTGCTTATCTTCCAAGTGCTCCTTCATACACAAAATCTCTATCATTCTGTCAGATAAGCTGCCACAGAATTATGAATGGAACGAGAATGGAGCGAAGATATACCAAGCAAAGCACAAGGCCATATTGGGCAAGGATGAGTCCCTACCTGGACAAGCTGATGAAGATCCAACTCCTTATGTGCCCAAACCCAAGGGAGAAAAGAAGGGAAAAGATAAAGCAACTGCATTGTTTGAAGTGCAGGAAAAGGCCATTCCAGAGAAGAGGATGAAGAGGAAGGATCTGGCCAAGAAACCAGATGCTCAATGGAAACGCCGAAGAGAGTCTCATCTCCTCTGAAAACTGCTCCAAGTTCTGCCTAGCAAGTCAGCAGAACGAAGGATCTGATGCAAGTAAGATCAGAAGAAGAGATAGCAGTCCGCTCTGAGCCAACTATCAGAGAAGTAAGGGAAGAGCAGATGATCGCAATGAGGAAGGAGAGAAATTGGCCGAGGGATGTAAGTGGAGCAACTCGAGGAAGAATCACCATCGATTCCGCTTCTAACCAAGATCTTCCAGAGAGCAAGATCGCCAACGACCACTTCCAAATCAACATCACCCTCTCCTAAAAAATCATCACAACCACCCTCTCCCCACAAAACCTTTTCACCCTCACCCTCACCTATCAAAACAACATCTCCCACACCACCAATCAATGAACCCGTTCAGAAAACTGAACACCCTCAACACACTGAAAACGAACCTGAACTACAAACATCCCAATCCCCGATCAAGTCTCAAGAACCTGAGAGATCTGACAAGCGAGTGTTCATCTCTCATAATCCCTTCAACACTAGAAGAGTGCTTGCTTCACCTGCTCGAAAAGTTTTGGAAGTCTATTCACCCCTCCCCTCTAGACTTCCACCCTCACAAAACCCGTTCGGGACCTACACTTTCATATTAACTGTCATACATACTTTAGCAAATCTGCATAACACACATTAAAAAAAAATTAAAAGTCACCTCCCATTGAGATTTTACGAGTTTTAAATCGGATTTTTTGGGACCAACATGTTTGTTGGGAAATCTGTATTTTAATTTTGATGGAAGTTCCAAAACAGGTTATAATAGGACTAGTCAGACATATTAGCTGACTGATGACTTAGAATCAGATTAAGATGGCCAGCTGAAATGTATAGATAGCTAATGTAAAAGATAGGTCACATATTGAGGGGGAACTCAATATGTATAGGTCAGGTCGAAGTATCAGATGACCCAGATAAGGTCAGATGATCAGAAGACTAAGAACGAATCCGAAGACAAGAAGTCAGAAGATCAGGTGAAGACAGAAGACACTGAAGACTCGGATGAACCTGAGGACTCAGATAAGCTGAAGACTCAGATGAACCTGAAGGCTCAGATATACCTGAAGACTCAGATAAACCTGAAGACTCAGTAACAAACCTGAAGACTCAGTATGACTGAAGACACTGAGGCTCAGAGTCACCTGAAGATCAAAAGACTACCAGAAGACCTGAAGACCTTCATCAGACGAGTCTGCATATTGACCTAAGACAATCTGCATCAGAAGACTCAACAAGGTAGACTAATCAGTTACCTGATCAAGTCAGCTCACTTGGCGTCAATCAAAATAATACACCAGACAAGACGAATATTCTAAAAAAGGAATATCAATCGTCTAACGGATAAATTACTGAAGTGCCGCCTCGCGAAGCCAAAGAGAAAGCGACACGTGCACAAAAAGAGCTGACAATGCGGGATTCGATGCTGCGGATATAAATGACGCTAATCATGCCTATGGCCACGCCGATATTTGGAGCACGTCACAATCATATCCTACAACCTACCTAATATATCCCGAAATTCAAATTGCTCTCCAACGGCTCTTTGATTTCGAGGTCTATAAAATGGGATTGCTCGTCAAGTGAAGAAAGAGAGACCAACGACCAACATATGAACAATTGAGCAAAGCGGAACAACAACATTAACGCAAATTATCAAGAAGCAAAAAAGCCTTCAGAATTTCCGCTCGAAGAACACCAAAATTGAAAATTATTCTTAGAGTGTTCATCCCATTGGTCTTAGCAAGAAATCCTATCCACTAGCATTTGGCTACATAAAAACCAGGATAGATTACATTCTTTACCCAAACTCAAGTTAGGTTAAGTTTGTTACCGCAAGATTTCAGACTGGGGATTCTAGTTTCTGATTTCTGGTTCGGTTGAGTGTGAATTTGATAAACATCTGTTGAGTGTTGGACTAACACATAAAACTAAGTCCAGTCGGTTAAGTTCGGTTAAGTTGCCCCTGTGTTAAGGGAAGAGTGGACGTAAGACGGGTTTCGTCTGAACCACTATAAAAGTCTTGTGTGCATTTACTTGCTTTCTATTACTTTACACTATTCACACAACTGAGCTTAAAATTGCATACATATTCTAAGTTAATATCAGTTTGCACCAAGCAACTGATCTGATCAGGTTGACACCTTAGTCAGCCGATTGAAAACTGACTTGAGAATCTGATTTGATAAAACTGGTTTTTCACACGGGTACTTACAAGCTTCCGCACTCTCAGTTAAGCTAACATATATCAAAACCGATCGCCCTCCGCACTCAAGAAGATTGAACATCGACCCAAATCGACTCACTAGCACTCGATCGGAGAAATCGCAACCACACCGATCTGCGCAAAAAGTTTTTAAGTCTATTCACCCTCCCCTCTAGACTTACGCCTCACAAACCCATTCGGGACCTACAAGTGGTATCAGAGCAGTGGTTCTACAGACCACTGGCTTTGAGTATCATCGATTCTTGAGGAAGAATCTTTGTGGTCATTTGAACAGATCTCGAAAAACCGTTTTCAAAACTCATTCGTTTTCCAAATCACATTCAGTATGGATAACACCTCTGGTATGTATCATGATTTTCCTAAGTTTTCAATTGATGAGTATGCATATTGGACTATATACATGTGAAACCATCTGGGATCGATAAGCGACAGAATGATGGAAGTCATTGAACGAGGACCCATCATCATATATCACGACAACCCAGAGGTTGGAGGAGATCCAGATCATACACCTGGAAGCCTTGTTCAAAAAAGTCCAGCCCTGATGGATGCAGAAGAAAGAAAGCTGTATACTCTAGATACAATCGCCAGGCATATAATCATGAAGACGATGGATAAAGTCACCAAGGAGAAGATAAAGTATCTCAAGACTGCGAAACAAATGTGGGATACTCTTGCTGAGATGTGCGAAGGAAATGATCAGATCAAAGACAACCGACTACAAGCCGAACTGGTGAAGTTCGAGAAGCTAAAGATGTTGCCAAATGAAACCATCAACGAACTCGATGGGAGGATCACCATGTCAGTAAATAAGCTACGAGAACTTGGACGAGAGATGTCAGACAAGGACATCAATTATAAAATCTTGAGATCTCTCACCAAGAAGTGGGACATGAAAGTCACGGTAATCAAGGATTGCCAAGACATTTCGAAGATGAAGCCAAGTAGCTTATTCCTAAGCCTTAAAGCCCATGAGTTCGATTTAATCGAAAGAGGGCAAGCAGACGAAGACGAGACGCCTGCTGAAGCCTCAACCTCCACATCTAAGACAGTTACATTCAAAGCAACCAGCAACAGATCAAAGGCCACTGAACCTGTTGGAAACATAATGAGTCAAGCAGAACAGATCGCTCTGCTTACCAGGAAACTTGAAAGATCAAATACTCAACTTGGTAAGTATCGGAGATTCTACAGAGACTATCAAGACAACAGAAGAAATAGGAGGCCAACTGACAGATCACTAGAAAGGACCAGATCTGATGACCGAAGGGATCACAGAGATGAAAAGAAAAGAGATGATCGGTCAGATGAGAGAAGAGATAACAGATCTGACAGAAGGAGTTCAGATTACCATCAGAAAGGAAAGTCACCTGACAGATCCTACAGACGGAGTGACTCACCTGGCAGAGGAAGTTTCGTAGATCGAGGATCATGCTTCAACTGCGAGAAACCAGGTCACTACAACACCGACTGCCCAGACCTAACTCCCAGAGAAAGAGAAGAGAAACAGAACAGAAGAGAGCAACGCTTCAGAGACAGAAAAGCCATGGTTGCTGACACATCTGGAATTGATGATTCCTATCTGCCTTTTGAGGATTCTGGCCACTCATCTGTAGAAGATTTCTATCTGATAAGTAGTGTTATTGACTTCTTCGATCATGAAGATCTGATATTCTCTTCAGATGATGATGAACTCTGCCTGATGGCCAAGGAGGAAGACCAATCTGAGGTAATCTCCAAACCTTCTGCTTTTTCAATTTCCACACCAGCTATTATTAGCACACCTGCTGGAGAGATTGACTTGCAGCTCTACTCTGAGCAATTTCTTGATGATCTCTCTGATGCAGTAGACACTTATACAATAGTGGAAGCAGAAAATGATAAGCTAAGGATCAGAAATAATCAGCTTGTTAAAGAGAACGCTGTCAGTAAAGCAGCTGAACTGAAATCAGCTGAAACTGCTCAGAAGGTAACTGAGGAACTTAACGTTCTGAAGGTTAAATCTTCTGATCAGGAGAAGCAGATCAAAGATCAGCTAGCAATCAACAAACAGCAAGCTGATGATTTCAAAATCCTACAAGCTAAATTTGATGAGCTATTCCGACTACATGAGAGTCTAAAATCTACTGAGGATAGTTTGCGCAAGAAAATAGAGGTTTTCACGAAGTCATCAAAAACCGTTCAAGATATGAACACCTATTTTCGAACGCCGACTAACAAGAAGGGAATTGGGTATGAAAACCCTTCTACATCCTCAAAATCCCCGTTTGGTTCACTTCAGAAGGGTGTAATCAAACGAGTCTCTGATAAAGATACACAAAAAGCTAAACAAGTATCTGATAAGGGAAAGAGACCTGCTGAGCAAGTAAGGCAAGTGCCTAATATGAAAGGGAACATAAATGGACCCCAACGCATCAGCCGAGGAATCAACAGAAGAACCCAGTTCTTCTGAAGAAAACTAAACCTGATCAGCAGATTAGGTATCAGAAGAGACAACCTGTAAAAAGAAAATCTAATCTGAGACCCAATCAAGGTCAGCTGCCTAATAAGCAAGCTATAGGTAAACTGCAAAGACCATCTATGCCATGAAGATATTAATCTTTTGATGGTAGCAGTTGTACCTACCCTTATAACCAGAGACCTAGGGCTACTGCACCTGAGCCCCACTGGGTTAAAAGAAGACAAAACGTAAAGAAAAATCCTAAGTGTTCTGATTCACCCAAGGCTCACACGAATAATCATACTAATCAGAAAGCATATAAAGAGACGTATGATTATGTTGATATGTATGGGAGACAAATCAGACCTTTTAATTTATTTGATTTTCATAGAAGTGCTCTGTTTGTGTGGATCCCTATATCCACCACTAACCCCCCAGGACCCAATTCCAAAGGAGTACCTAAAGCCTGATTCGATTGCAGGTTCGCGTGGGACTGTCCAACAAAGGAGGTGCACAAGCAACTATCTGGTACATCGATAGTGGATGCTCAAGGCATATGACTGGAAGCAAACATCTCCTTAGCTCTTACAGAGAACAAGAAGGCCCACGTGTACTCTTCGGTGATGATAACTTTGGTTTTACCAAAGGATTCAGAACCTTAGAGATTGATGATGTACAAGTAACTGGAGTCTCGTATGTCGAAGGATTAAAGCACAATCTACTATCAGTATCATAATTCTACGACAACGGATTCAACGTTGAGTTCTCGAGCGACAAGTGTACGATTAGGAATCGAGCTACTCAACAAATCTTGCTAACTGGGTCAAGGAAAGGCACGATCTACACAGTAGATTGGAACAGTTACCCAAGAAATGCATGCTTAATTGTTAAGAGTTCCAAAAGTGGCAGTTGGCTCTAGCACAAAAGAATGAGTCATCTGAACTTTAAGACTCTTACCAAGATAGCTAGGGTGCCATTGGTTGAGGGACTTCCGAATGAGGTATTCTCTAAAGATCAGATATTTGCCGCATGTCAGAAGGGAAAATAAGTTAAAGCCTCATTCAAGGGAATACCTGGACCAACATCCAGTAGGGTACTGCAACTGCTCCATATGGATCTATTCGGACCAGTTACACCAGTCAGTCTCAGTGGACACAAATATACTCTGGTAATCGTGGATGTTTATTCCAAGTTTACTTGGGTTGTATTCTTATAAAAGAAGAACGAGACAACGACAAAGATACCAGAGCTGCTCAAGAAACTATAAAACAAAAAGGGTGTCAGCATAGTAAAAATCAGATCAGATAAAGGTACAGAATTCCTGAATTCTTTTATTACTGATTTTTGCACTGAGTTTGGTATACAGCATGAGACGTCAGCTGCAAGAACGCCACAACAGAATGGAGTAGCAGAATGGAGAAACAGAACTCTCAAGGAAGCTGCTCGCACTATGTTAGCTGAACATGCAACACCAAGCCGTTTCTGGGAAGAAGCAATAACAACTGCATGCCACACTCAGAACAGATGTTCTCTGACTAAGACTCACTTCAAAACACCCTATGAACTGTGGAAGGGCAGAAAACCTCATGTTTCTTACTTCCATGTTTTTTGGTGCAAGTGTTTCATACACAACAATGAGAAAAGTCAGTTGAAGACTTTTGAGGCCAAGTCAGATGAGGGTATATTCTTAGGATATTCCTCATCCAGCAAGGCTTTCAGGGTTTACAACAAATGAAACCTAGTTGTGGAAGAAACACCCTATGTGGTCTTTGATGAGACATCTTCTGAACAAGAGAAAGCTGCCTCAGAACAAGCCGTACCAGATCAACCAGTACCTGATACACAGAAAATGGATCAGCTAAGTATCAAGGAGAAAGAATCTGAACACGTAACAGTGTATATCCCAGAACTTGATCTTGTTGATTCACCAGGTCAATCAGAACATAAGGTACGCACAACTGTCAGTGAAGAAGATGGTACAGCTGAGACAGTATCAACTGAACCATCTGGTTCAGGGGGAACTCCTGTAGTTTCTACAAACAGACATCAGCATATGATGAGTCCAACATCAGCTGAGACATGTTCTTATCAAGTGGATCATAATTCCGCACCACTCCCAATCACTAGTAATGAACTACTATCAGAAATGGATGATGTTCTCCAAATTGACGCAAATCAGAAAAGAAGGACCTGGATTACCAGTCATCCAACTGATCTGATTATCGGAGACCCATCTGATAGAGTCAAAACTAGACATCAGATTGGTGAAAGTGCCATGTATTGTTGTTATCTGTCATTGAAGGAACCAACTACAGTAGAGGAAGCTCTACAAGACGCAAGCTGGATTCTAGCCATGCAAGAGGAACTGGAACAGTTTGAGAGGAATCAAGTTTGGAATAGTGGATAGAACCTTATTCAGAATAGAGGATGGAGAAGATATTCTGATGGTTCAGATTTACGTGAACGACATCATCTTCGGATCTCCCAACAAGAAGCTATGTGAGAAGTTCAGCAAATTGATGTAAGGGAAGTTCGAGATGTCCATGATGGGTCAGATGAATTACTTTCTGGGTTTACAAGTCAAGCAGAGTACAGAAGGGATATTCATCTGTCAGGCGAAGTACACAAGGAATCTACTGGCCAAGTTTGGAGTTCAACACTGTAAGGAAGCCCGAATTCCCATGATGATTGGGTTCAAGATGGATCCAGATGAGGACGGTCAAAAAAACTAATCAGAAAGAATATAGGGCTCTGATTGGATCACTACTATACCTGACTGCCAGCAGACCAGATATCACTTTTGCAGTAGGTGTATGTGCCAGATTCCAAGCAAATCCAATGCAAAGCCACCTAGAAGCAGCTAAGCGGATTCTCAAGTATCTGAAGGGGACAGTAAACCTTGGTTTATTTTACCCATCAGATGATAATCTAGAGCTTAGAGGTGGTATTCTGATTCTGATTACGGAGGTTGCAGAATCGACAGTAAGTCAACCTCAGGTTCATGTCAGTTTCTGGGAAATAAACTGATCTCTTGGTTTTCGAAGAAGCAGACATCAGTTGCGACATCTACTACTGAAGCAGAATATATGGCTGCAGGAAGCTGTTGTTCTCAACTGCTTTGTGACAGTAATAGTGCTATTGTAATCACTCAGAATCCTGTACTTCATACAAGATGCAAGCATGTGGATGTCAGACACCATTTTATCAGAGATCACGTTGAAAAGAAGAATATCAGAATGGAGAAGATCCTTACTGACAAGCAGAAAGCTAATATTTTAACTAAGCCGCTAGTTGAGATCAGATTCAGAGAATTATGCAACGAGCTAGGGCTTCTGGATCTCGGAGAGAGTGCACCAGAAATGGTTGGTGGACTGATCTCCAGAACCAGTTGGTTAAAAGACTAACCAAGTTAAGAGGAATCAGTTGAGTTGGGTATCTCAACTGATCAGAAAGTCAGACAAGGAGCCGATCTGAAGTTCAGACAAGGAGCCGATCAGAAAGTCAGACAAGGAGCCGATTTGAAGTTCAGACAAGGAGCAGATCAGTTCAAGATATATCAGATTAAGGGGGAACTAATCAGATTGGAAGGTTACTTTGTAAGTCGATTAAGCTACGGTCAACAAGTAAGTACAAGTTTAAAGCTACAAATCGCATAAGTCAGAAGAGGCAACACAACAATGAAATAACAGAATTTTTCATTGATAAGGACCCGGAGGTCAGATTTACAAGCTACAAGTGATATCACAAGCTACCTACAAGTGGTATTACAAGCTACAAGTACAAGAAGACCCGGAGGTCATTACATAAACCATAAACCATAAACCATAAACCCTAAGCCAACCCAAGGTAGGGAAGGGGAGAGAAAGATTTTAAGAGCTTGATGCTCTCATTATCCCCCGACCCTAAAAGGGGCGCAGAGAAGCTTCAAGAATCCTGAGCCACCCTCAGAGCTTCAGAGTGAGGAGTGAGAGAGGGTCTTGAAGGATCTTTAAGCCAGGAGCCCCTAGACCTGAAATCAATGGGCTCTCCAGCTGTTAAATGGGGCACAGTGCCACAAGTTTGGTCACAAGGACCAAACGGACACTAGTGTCACATGCAAATATTGAGTTTGATACACGACATCAGCTATTGTCTGATGCAGACCGCGTATCAAACCCATATTTTGTTTCAGACTGAGTCTGTTGATGCTAATTCCGTCATCTCGATAGGCGCACAAGGTGCATACGGTTAGGAGAAGTGCCTTCTCATTTGCCTTAGAAGATCCGCCTCCATGGTGGTAAAGAAACTTTGCATTGATCGTATGTGTAATCTTAGATGACGACGAAAGCAATGTGAAGGAACACACAGGGTTGATTTGAGAAGCTGAATTCATTGGAAAAGGGTTAAAGGTTTTCGCCGGAAGTTTCACCGGAAATAAGGAATTCATCGGAAAGCATGGAGTATATGCTAAAGAAGATGAATGGTTTATGTTGTGTTGTTTGCTTAACACCCCAGGCCAATTTGTAGAAGAAAATTAGGGGTATAAATGCAAATTTACTTTCTCAGAAGACCTTAAGAGAAATTTGCATCGACAACGCGTAAGGAACACGCGGCTAATGGTTGGATGAGTTGACGGTGTGAGTAATCACAGCGTATCTATGCCATTATTACGGAATGTCAAATCGCGCCGATTTGGGAATCGAGGCGACTTTTTGACTCCCCGAAGTAAATGCTTTGGCTGGAGTATGACTTAAGTGCATAGTAAATGCGGGCTGAATAGAAGAAGATTGAAGGATGAAGTGGATCAGATAAGAGTATCAGATAAGTGGATCAGACAAGTGGATCAGATAAGTAACAAAGTGTTTCTAACAAGAATCTAATCAGATGAGTGGAATATTGTTGGGAAATGCTTAAGGCTACCATCAGAAAGGTCAACAAGTACCAGATTAGATCACAGTGGTAACTGGTTGATTACAATATCAATCATTCATATACGTTTTCTTATTTATCCCTTTTTGAACATCTTATATGCGTTATTTAAATAAATTGTTTTTACTCTGTTTTTCACTTTTATGATGCATGCACTGCAAAACTTTTAATGCGGACTTGGGAATGTGTATTTAATGTGTTTTATTACGAATTTTCGAGTCCAAAATACGAGAAGACTTCTTTACTCAACCGTGCGATTAAAATGTTTTTCGGCCGACTAATCTCAGCCACTGATTTCAAAACACAGATACTTGAGTACTTTGGAAAGTTGTGCAAAAAGCTTTTCCCTCGCATACTATAAAATCCAAATCTTTCTCAGAAAAATTCTTTCCACTACTTCGTCTTCTCAAAGCTCTTATAAGATCAAAACTTTCAAAATCTTTAGGAAATTACTTTCAAAATCAATTGATTCTATTCTTACGATTTCTCAAATCCTCGAATCAATTTCTGGTAATTTCTCGTTTAAATACTGCTTAATTTTAATTCACTCTGGTACCTAGGTTTACAAGTCCTGATGATATGTTTCTGTAATTTATATTAGATCTATATGCTTACTTGCTAAATTGATGCTAAGATTACTGGTTTGACTGAACTTATTGAAATATCTTACTCAAACTAAACATCAATTTGCATATCGTACAGAAATGGCATATCTTGTTCCACGACCGGGTCAAGGGAAAAAGTTCTGCAACTTTGCATCGATGAAGAAAGACATCATTGATGAGAAGTATGTAGTATTCACAATCATCTTAGATCCTGAATTGTTGGAAATTCTGGAGTGCTTGGAGCATGTGGACTTGAACGATATTGCTCTACACATCAGAACATCGTCCACACACATGAAGCCCTGTAGTTTCTATACAATATAAAGAGGGATGAAGACATTGATGCTGACCTGATTTCTTCCGTTGGTAGAATGGAAGTGCGAGTGTCGAATGATGATCTCCAGAGGATCTTCGGTTTAACTCGAGGAAGCATCAATCCAGAGACCTACACGACTGATGTAGGAGAAAATGAATTTCTTGAAGCCGAGTTGTTGAGACCAGCAAACAAGGAGAACACGACGAACGTCAAAGCGTCCTACCTGAAGAGGAAATATCGCCTTCTCCTTGAGATCGTTCAGAAGGTGATTATGTGCTCAACTTACAGTCTTGATGCTGTCACTTCGTATAAGATCAGTGTCATGGCTGCAATCATCAAGAAGGCTTCAGATATGGATTGGTTGGGTATGGTCAAGGCACGTCTATGGAAAGACTCGGGGAAGTTTGAACTGACCCAGAGAAATGAAGTGTGCGTATCTTCCAAGTGCTCCTTCATACAAAAAATCTCAATCATTCTGTTAGATAAGATGCCGTAGAATTATGAATGGAATGAGAATGGAGCGAAGATATATCATGCAAACCACAAGGCCATATTGGGCAAGGATGAGACCCTGCCTGGACAATCTGATGAGGATCCAACTCCTTATGTGCCCAAGAAAAGGCAACTGCATCTTCTGAAATGCAGGAAACGACCATTCTAGAGAAGAGGATGAAGAGGAAGGATCTGGCCAAGAAACCAGATGCTCAGAGGAAACGTCAGAAGAGAGTTACATCTCCTCTGAAGAATGCTCCAAGTTCTGCTCAGCAAGTTAGCAGAACGAAGGATCTGATGCAAATGGAATTAGAAAAGGAGATAGCAGTAAGTTCTGAGCCAACTGCCAGAGAAGTAAGGGAAGAGCAGATGATCATAGAAGAAGGAGAGCAAGCTGTCAGAAGGACAGGAGCAATCTGAGGAAGAATCAACATCTGATTCTCTGCCTCTCACCAAGATCTTCCAGAGAGCAAGATCGCCAACGCCCACTTCCAAATCACCATCACCCTCTCCTCAAAAGTCATCACCACCACCCTCTCCTCACAAAACCTTCTCACCCTCACCCTCACCTATCAGATCACCCAGATCTCCCACACCCCCAATCAATGAACCTGTTCAGGAAACTGAACACCCTCAACACGCTGAAAACGAACCTGAACCACATATATCCCAATCTCACTCCCAATCTCCAAACAAGTCACAAGAACCTGAGAGATCTGACAAGCGAGTGTCCATCTCTCATAATCCCTTCAATACCAGAACCGTGCTTGCTTCACCTGTTTCAGAAAGCCCCATCATAAGGATAATGAAGCAACAGATCAAGGAGTATCTGCTGGAACTGTGCCCTGAATTGGATCAAAATGCTAGCATCCAGCAACAGATAGAAGAAATTGTGTTCTGGAGGGATATCAGACTGAAAAGCATCGAGGAATTTATGATTCTCATGACAACTCTGGGATCAGATTTCTTTGTAGACTTGGAGATGAAATGCTTGAACAATGCTGGGATTGAAAGCGCTGTTGAATTGGCATCTGATGATGATATCAGATGGTTGATTCATGAAAGGTTCGGAATTGCTGATAACAGGAAGGAAACTGTTCAACCTCCTACAGATTATGAGGGAGTTGCCGATGAACCAAGAATGGGTGCTGTAGATGAGACCCGACTTGGCAAGTCTTCAACATCTGACCAGACTGCTATGCTGAGCTCCGATTCCCTAGATCTTTATACTGAGAAGATTCAGGATGGGATCAAGGCTGCTATTGAAGACAAATTCGCAGCGCCCACTGCAGATCTGATGAAGCGGTTTGAAGAAGAGCAAGCAAAACTGGTTGATAGAGAAAGAAGTCACACAGTTGGGATGCATAATGCCATCCTTTTTGAAGTAATGCAACTAGTAAATCCTCTTGCCGAGAAGCTCAATCTCCAGTCGGATAAACTCAAAGTTCAGACAGACATGCTCAATCAGACCCAGGTACTATTGGAGAATGTCTGGGCATCTTTGGAGAAAACTGACAACCACATGGATATGGGTTTGAAACACTTTGTAGCTTCTACAGAACGAGCAAGACAGGACATCGAATTTGCTCTCAGATGCTTTTTAAATCCTGCACCTTCTGCCACCGCTCAGATCACTCCTCTTGTTGTTGAGGAACTCAGAGAGGAGATCTCACGACAATTCATTGCTCTAAACCGCAGGCTGTCCAACCTCTTTGATGAAACCAAAAAGGGGGAAGGACAAGAGAATATAGAGAAGAAAGAAAAACAGACACAGTTGTTAACAATTGCATCTCTACCAAAAACCACTGTATCTGACTTGCCAGCCACTCCATCTACTGATCTCGTTGCTGAAGTGAAAGGAACTGTGGAGCAACATAGCAAAGAGATCACTGAGCAGAAGATTTCTCTTTCAGAGGTTATTGCCAGAGTCGACAAGATTGAAGACTTTTCTTCATTCGTACAGAAAAGAATGGAAACTGATGATCAGGCCAAGAGCCTTGAACTCGCTAAGAAATTAGCTGAAGAAGACGAACAAGATGAGCCTGAGCAGACTCTGAGGAGAAAGAAAGGCAAAGGCAAGATGGTGAAAGCTACTGCGAAAGATCAGAGACGAGGCCAATTATTCTCTACCAAAAGCCAGATGACTCCTGAACAAATTCAAGAGCAAATAAGACAGAGAATAAGAGAGGCCGCCATCTAGAAGCAGAAGTTAGCAGAGGCTAAGGGACTGAACATTGCATACATCTGAAGGAAGAGGAAGAACGAAGTTGCAGCAGAGGGGATTGCTTGGGAGAAGAATGCCCTTCCGGCACCTGTTAAAGACATCCTCTGTGCCCGGCTAGATCTGCTTCCAGAATGGGATCAGATCAGAGGAGAATGGTTGTGTGGCGTGTACATCCTGAAGAAGATTTCGATTCATCAAGATCAGACTGAAAATGATGATGAATTCCGGAACTGGTTAGAAATGAAGTATCCAGATTTCTACCAGACAGTGATGAAGGAAGGGAAGATCATGTCACTGATACCAGAAGCTCCACCCTTTGAACTACTCCTTCCACCTTTGCGTCCAGACAAAAAGCTAGATGCTGTAAAATTCAAAAATCCCTACTATGGATTTGTTGACAAAGGAGGGATCCATAGAAGAGAAGATCTGGACAAGCTGATGCAAAGGATGTACAAGATGTTTGGCATCCCCAAAGAGCTACAAATGTTCAAGTACACCTGACGAAGACAACTTGGAATCAGATGATAGGTACGCTTTTCATATATTCTATAATGCACACACCTATCTGAATGAAATATTCCATCTCTCTGATTCTAAGACAACATCTCATTATCTTAGTATGTACTCTTTTCCATTATCTGCATTTCTATTCATGGTATCTGTTTTTCTGATTAAGTGTTTTGGTTCCATCAAAAAGGGGGAAATTGTTGGAAAATCTGTATTTTAGTTTTGATGGAAGTTCCAAAACAGGTTGTAATAGGACCAGTCAGACCTGTTAGCTGACTGATGACTTAGAATTAGATTAAGATGACCAGCTAAAATGTATAGATAGCTGATGTAAAAGATAGGTCACATATTGAGGGGGAACTCAATATGTATAGGTCAGGTCGAAGTATCAGATGACCCAGATAAGGTCAGATGATCAGAAGACTAAGAACGAATCAGAAGACAAGAAGTCAGAAGATCAGGTGAAGGCAGAAGACACTGAAGACTCAGATGAACATGAGGACTCAGATAAGCTGAAGACTCAAATGAACCTGAAGGCTCAGATATACCTGAAGACTCAGATAAACCTAAAGACTCAGTAACAAACCTGAAGACTCAGTATGACTGAAGACACTGAGGCTCAGAGTCACCTGAAGATCAAAAGACTACCAGAAGACCTGAAGACCTTCATCAGATGAGTCTGCATATTGAGCTAAGACAATCTGCATCAGAAGACTCAACAAGGTAGACTGATCAGTTATCTGATCAAGTCAGCTCACCTGGCATCAATCAAAATGATACACCAGACAAGACGAATATTCTACAAAAGGAATATCAATCGTCTAACGGACAAATTACTAAAGTGTCGCCTCGCGAAGCCAAAGAGAAAGCGACACGTGCACAAAAAGAGCTAATAATGTGGGATTCGATGTTGCGGACATAAACGGCGCTAATCATGCCTATGGCCACGCCGATATTCGGAGCATGTCACAATCATATCCTACAACCTACCTAATATAGCCCGAAATTCAAATTGCTCTCCAACGGCTCTTTGATTTCGAGGTCTATAAAATGGGATTGCTCGTCAAGTGAAGAAAGAGAGACCAACGACCAACATATGAACAATTGAGCAAAGCGGAACAACAACATTAACGCAAATTATCAAGAAGCAAAAAGCCTTCAGAATTTCTGCTCGAAGAACACCAAAATTGAAGATTATTCTTAGAGTGTTCATCCCATTGGTCTTAGCAAGAAATTCTATCCACTAGCATTTGGCTACATAAACACCAGGATAGATTTCCAGTTGGAACCCTCAAACATTCATTACCCAAACTCAAGTTAGGTTAAGTTTGTTACCGCAAGATTTCAGACTAGGGATTCTAGTTTCTGATTTCTGGTTCGATTGAGTGTGAACTCGATAAACATCTGTTGAGTGTTGGACTAACACATAAAACTAAGTCCAGTCGGTTAAGTTTGGTTAAGTTGCCCCTGTGTTTAGGGAAGAGTGGACGTAAGACGGGTTTCATCTGAACCACTATAAAAATCTTGTGTGCATTTACTTGCTTTCTATTGCTTTACACTATTCACACAACTGAGCTTAAAATTGCATACATATTCTAAGTTAATATCAGTTTGCACCAAGCAACTGATCTGATCAGGTTGACACCTTAGTCAGCCGATTGAAAACTGACTTGAGAATCTGATTTGATAAAACTGGTTTTTCACACGGGTACTTACAAGCTTCCGCACTCTCAGTTAAACTGACAGATATCAAACTGATCTGCCCTCTGGCACTCAGTAAGATTGAACATCAGTCCAAACTGACTCACTAGCACTCTGATCAGGAAATCTGCAATCACACCTGATCTGCACGAAAAGTTTTCAGAAGTCTATTCACCCCTCCCCTCTAGACTTCTGCCCTCACAAAACCCGTTCGGGACCTACAAAGTGGTATCAGAGCAGGAGTTCAAAAGTTCACAAGCTTTTAATGTGACCACCTGAACTGATCTTTTTTGTTAAAACCCATTTAGTTTAAAATGCATAAATTTTATAAAATTCATGGAGGCTGACAATCATCTTCTCATCATTTTTTAAAAAAATGCATACAACATTCTTCATCATTTCATTTGTTTAACTAACACTATTTTTGTCGTATATTCTATTTTTATTGTTAGTTAGTTTTGACATCATTATCAAAAAGGGGGAAATTGTTGGGATATTTTAGTTTTGATGAATTATGCCAAAACATTATCAATTGTGTTATTTAAGTTAATCTACAGATAACAAGTTGAGGGGGAACGAGAGACCAAGTTAAGGGGGAACTCATAAAATCAGACGAGGCTGATCGAGATCAGATGAGTAGGATGAGTTCCGAGTTAACTGATGTCCAGAAACTGATCAGCCGTGCAGAACTGAACTGATGTGCAGAAACTGACCTGCCGTGTAGTTTGCCAATGCAGTTTTCTAATGCAGTTTGCTGATGCAGTTTTCTGATGCAGTTTGCTGATGCAGTTTTTTGATGCAGTTTTCTGATGTAGTTTGCTGATGCAGTGCAGAAATCAGAAGATAGACCAGATTTATGCAGACCAGAAATCTGCAGACCAGATTTCTGCAGACCAGAAATTTGCAGACCAGATTTCTGCAGATCAGATTTCAGGTGACCAGAATCAGAAGAGATGAACAGTAAAATCAGAAGAGCTGAAATCAGAAGAGATGAACAGTGAAATCAGCAGACCAGAAATCCGGTGAGCTGAAATCAGATTTGTTAGACACACAAAAAACTGGCCAATGAGAAGGTGACAACACATATATGGATGTGACATAAAGCTGCAAGCAACAGTGCAAAAGGACAAAGAAAAGTTGGAAGACTATTAGTATGGATTTGAATTTACTCTCAAACGGTAATATTCAAATCCACACTATAAATAAATTGCATTATCTTCAAAAGAAGACAATGGAGGATGCTGCAAAGTGAAGATTAAAGCCAAATATTCAAGCATCTCCATTCAAGAACACAAAACATTAAATATACAGATTTACTCAAGAGTGTTCTTCATTATATCTAAGCATAAATGCCATAACATAAGCTTAGAGAGATTTTCCCAACCTTATCTTAAAGGCTAAAACAATGTAAGGGAAAATCTCACCTAGTTGGAAATAACACCAAACCCAAACCCTTTCTTGAGAGAGAATTAGTGTTTAAGTAAGGTAGTTAATAGGCAATCCCGTGAGGGAGATAAGTTCCGAGAGAGTGAGAACTCATTAAACATCTATAGGCAATCCCGTGAGGGAGATAAGTCCCGTTGAGTGAGAGCTAGATAAATATCTGTTGGTTTAGTTGGTGCCCCATGAAGGGAAGAGTGGATGTAGGAGTTGGACTCCGAACCACTATAAAAATACTTGTGTTCTTACTTGCTTTCATATTAATTGTCATACATACTTTAGCAAATCTGCATAACACACATTAAAAAAAAAAAAAAAAGTCACCTCCCATTGAGATTTTACGAGTTTTAAATCGGATTTTTCGGGACCAACAACATCCATAACATTCATCTTCTGTTGTGTTACGGCGTCAGGACTGAAGGCGATCCCCAGGATTACCTTTGAGACAATCTCAAAGAGCAATCTGTATTTTCTCTTCAGGAATGAGGCTTTGACATTGGTGATGTTGTGCTTTTTTGCTGGTCTCAGAAGGACTTGTTGCAGATATTCTTTATCAGTCATCCCAGCTGTGAACTCATCTGGGGCATTCCTGCCTGCTGGGAGTGCAAATATCCTTTGTAGATCAGCATTACATACATCGATCCGTGTTCCTCCAATGAATGAATACAACTCCTTGTTGTCAGTCTCTTTTAATTTCCTTAGAAATTCCAAGGATTCGATTATAGCGATGGAATCCAGATGCCTGTAACAGAACTGCTCCAATCCACTCTGACGAAGATAGTCCAATATCTCCACTGATTCAGGATCTGTTGTTTTGGTAAAATCTACATACTTTTCATCAACAATCTCCTTCACCATGGAGGCATAGTTGCACACTTCAGGGGTTGCTCGTGAAGTTGCCATTTCTGCAAATACACATAATAAGTTAGGTTTGTCCAAACCCTATTAAACATTAAACTCTTGCTATGTACATTTAGACAATATAATTACAATTTACATAAGTAAAGACCCCAAATACACATATTGTTCATAGACTTGCATAAGCATGATTTTAACCGATGAACAATAAATTATCATATGCATATAAATTTTGTAACCCTAACACATAATATGTATGAAGCAATAAATACAAACTACGCAAATTACCAGAGAAGCGATTTGACGATTTTGAAAAGAAAGATTAATCGCTTGAATATTGAGTGTTAGGAGATTTCTGGAAATGATTGTGGTTTATGAGTTATAGAATTGCGAAAGGTTTTAGAAATAGGATATTAGGGTTTTAAATAGGTGGGAGGGAAAGTTTTGCACGAAAATTTTTGAAAGCACTTGAGTGGTCTTGAATTAATCGGACGGTCAAGATTTAGCGGTTGAAAAGTAATAAGATCGTGCGGTCAAGGATTTAAACCGGCAGACTTTTGGACTTAAAAACTCGCAATAAATATATTTAATACAAAAACCCCACGTCCACATTAAATGCATGCAGGCATGATGTCATAAAGTAATGGGAACAGTAATCGCTAGCATAGATTAAAATAGACATATGTAAAGAGAAATCAGAAAACGTATCTGACTGACTGATATTGTAATCAGTCAGTTACCACTTTGTTCAGATATGGTTTGCCTGATTACTGTTGACCTTACTGATGGTAGACTAATCCTTAGAATTTTTCCAACAATGTCCCACTTTTCTGGTCAGTTTCCTTCTGATCCAATCTGATCAGTTGAAGTTCCCCCTTCAACTGATATCCCTTTTCTGATTAGTCCTTTACTGGTCCTACCTGATCAGGTGAGGGTCCACTGCCCTTTCTTATTCTGGTCAGTTTCTTAACCAGCTGGTCTTGGATACCAGCCCACCAAAGATTTCTGGTGCACTTTCTCCTAAATCCAGAAGTCCTAGCTCATTACATAGTTCTCTAGATCTGACTTCAGCTAGTGGCTTGGTTAACATATCAACTCTCTGCTTATCAGTATGGATCTTTTCCATTATGATATTCTTCTTTTCAACACGGTCTCTTATGAAATGATGTCTGACATCCACATGCTTGTATCTTGTATGTAGAACTGGGTTCTGTGTAATTGCAATAACACTATTACTGTCACAGAATATGGGCGCATTCGTAGCTACAATGTGGCAACAGATGTCTGTTTCTTTGAGAACCAAGAGATCAACTTACTTCCTAAGAATTGACATGTACATGAGGTTGACTTTCTGTCTATTCTGCAACCTCCATAATCAGAATCAGAATACCCACTAAGCTCTAGATTATCATCTGATGGGTAGAATAAACCAAGGTTTATTGTCCCCGTCAGATACTTAAGAATCCGCTTAGCTGCTTCCAGGTGGCTTTGCATTGGATTTGCCTGAAATCTGGCACATACACCTACTGCAAATGTTATATCTGGTCTGCTGGTAGTCAGGTATAATAAATATCCAATGAGAGCCCTATATTCTTTCCGATTAGTTTTCTGACCATTCTCATCTGGATCCATCTTGAGTCCAATCATCATAGGAATTTTGGCTTCCTTACCATTCTGAATTCCAAACTTAGCCAACAGATTCCTAGTGTACTTTGCCCGACAGATGAATATCCCTTCTGTACTTTGCTTAACTTGAAGACCCAGAAAGTAATTCATCTGACCCATCATGGACATCTCGAACTTCCCTTGCATTAGTTTGTTGAATCTGTCACATAGACTTTTGTTGGGAGATCCGAAAATAATATCGTCCACATAAATCTGAACCATCAGGATGTCTTCACCATCTTCTATTCTGAATAAGGTTCTATCCACTGTTCCTTTAATGTCTATCAAGAACTGAGATAGTGTATCATACCAGGCTCTAGGAGCTTGTTTCAGGCCATAAAGAGCTTTTCTTAAACGGTACACCTGGTTGCCTACTTCAAAGCCAGGAGGTTGTTCAACATAGACTTCCTTCGCTAGTACCCCATTTAAGAATGCACTCTTTACATCCATCTGATACACAATAAACCCTCTGTGGGAAGCATATGCCAGAAATAGCCGAATGGCTTCTAGGCGAGCGACTGGTGCAAAGGTCTCATCATAATCAATTCATTCTGATTGTGAATATCCCTTAGCAACAAGTCTTGCCTTATTTCTGGTGATGACATTGTTCTCATCCTTCTTGTTCTTGAATACCCACTTGGTGCCTATCACATCTTGATGAGTTGGTCTGTCTACCTGTTTCCAAACCTAATTCCTTACGAACTGCTCTAATTCTTCTTGCATAACAAGAATCCAGTTGGCATCTTGCAGAACTTCTTCTATTCTGGTAGGTTCCTTCAAAGACAGATAGCAACAATACATGGCACTTTCACCAATCTGATGTCTAGTTTTAACTTTATCAGATGGGTCTCCGAAGATCAGATCAGTTAGATGACTGGTTATCCAGGTCCTTCTTTTCTTATTTTCATCTGTTTGGAGAACATCATCCTTTTCTGATAGTGATTCATCACTAGAGATTGGGAGAGGTACATCAATAGGATCCACTTGGCATGGACAAGTCTCAGCTGATGTTGGAATCATCATATGCTGATGTCTGTCCGCCGGAACATCAGGTGTTCCCCCTGAACCAGATGGTTCAGTTGTTACTGTCTCAGCTGTACCAGCTTCTTCATTGACAGTTGTACGTACCTGAGTGTCTAATTGACCTGGTGAATCATTAAGAACAAGCTTAGGGACATACATTGTTACATGATCTGACCCATTTTCTTTGATACTTAACTGATCCATTTTCTGAGCATCAAGTACTTGTTGATCTGGTACTGCTTGTTCTGAGGTGGATTTCTCTTCTGCAGAAGATGTCTCATCAAAGACCACATGAGGTGTTTCTTCCACAACTAGAGTTCGCCTATTGAACACCCTGAAAGCTTTGCTGGATGAGGAATATCCTAAGAATATACCCTCATCTGACTTGGCTTCAAAGGTTTTCAACTGACTCTTCTCATTGTTGTGAATGAAACACTTGCACCAAAAAACATGGAAGTAAAAAACACGAGGTTTTCTGCCCTTCCACAGTTCATAAGGTGTTTGAAATGAATCTTAGTTAGAGAGCATCTATTCTGAGTGTGATATGCTGTGTTGATAGCTTCTGCCCAGAAACGGTTTGGAGTTGCATGTTCAGCCAACATTGTGCAAGCAGCTTCTTTGAGTGTTCTATTTCTCCGTTCTGCTACGCCATTCTGTTGTGGTGTTCTTGCGGCTGATGTTTCATGTTGTATACCAAACTTAGTGCAAAGTTCAGTAATAAAGGAGTTCAGAAACTCTGTACCTTTATCTGATTTGATTTTTACAATACTGACACCCTTCTCATTTTGTAATTTCTTGAGCAGCTCAGGTATCTTTGTTGTAGTCTCATTCTTCTTATACAAGAATACAACCTAGGTAAACTTGGAATAATCATCCACGATTACCAGAGTGTATTTGCGTCCGCTGAGACTAAGTGGTGAACTGGTCCAAACAAATCCATGTGGAGCAGTTGCAATACTCTGCTGGATACTGGTCCTGGGATCCCCTTGAATGAGGCTTTAACCTGTTTTCCCTTCTGACATGCAACACATGTCTGATCCTTAGAGAATACCTCATTTGGGGGACCCTCAACCAGAGACATCCTTGCTATCTTGTTAAGAGTCTTAAAGTTCAGATGGCTCATTCCCTTGTGCCAGAGCAAACTGCTACTTTTGGAACTCTTAACAATTAGGCATGCATTTCTTGGACAACTGTTCCAGTCTGCAGTGTAGATCGTTCCTTTCCTTGAACCAGTTAACAAAATCTGTTGAGTAGCTCGATTCTTGATAGTGCATTGATCAGTCGAGAACTCAACGCTGAATACGTTGTCACAGAATTGTGAAACCGATAACAGGTTATGCTTCAAACCATTGACATATGAGACTCCAATAACCTGTACATCATCATTCTCTAAGGTTCCGAATCCTTTGGTAAAACCAAAGTTATCATCACCAAAGAGTACACTTGGGCCTTCTTGTTCTGTGTATGAACTGAGGAGATGTTTGTTTCCAGTCATGTGCCTTGAGCATCTACTATCGATGTACCAGGCTTTAGGTACCCCTTTAGGATTGGGTCCTGAGGGGTTAGTGTTACCTTTAGGAATCCATACAAACAGGGCACTTCTATGGTAATCTTCAAGATTAGAAGGCCTGATTTGTCTCCCATAAGCATCTACATAATCATACATCTCTTCATGTGCTTTCTGATCTATATGATTATGATTGTGAACCTTGGATGAATCAGAAGACTTGGGATTTTTCTGGTTAGTTTGTCTTCTTTTAATCCAGTGTGGTTCTGTGCAGGTGTCCTGGATTTCTAGTTGAAGGGATAGGCACGACTGCTACCATCAAAAGATTCATATCTCTTTTGCACAAATGGTTTCTGCAGTTTACCCTTAGCATGCTGGTTAGGCAGCTTGACCTGATTAGGTATCAGATTGAACTCTCCCTTGCGAGATTGTTCTTTCTGATTCCTAATCTGCTGACCAGGTTGAGGTCTCTTCAAAAGAATTGGGTTCTTCTGTTGATTCCTCGGCTGATGCTTGATCTGTTGAGGTCCATTTATGTTCCCTTAATGATCAGGCACTCGCCTTACCTGTTCAGCAGGTTTGTTTCCCTTCTTTGATACATATTTGGTATTTCGTGTATCTTGACCAGAAACCTTCCTAAATTCACTTTTGGACTGTGAACCAGGTTGGACATATGAGGATCCAAAAGGGCTATCAAACCCAATACCCTTCTTATCAGTTGGCTTCCAAAAGTAGCTTGTTATTTCATCAACAAAGGCTTTTCCAAAAATCTCTACTTTCTTTCGTAAATTGTCCTCACTTTGTTTTAAACTCTCATGCAGTCAGAAGAGTTCATCAAACTTAGCTTGGAGGATTTTGAGATCATCATCTTGCTACTTGTTAATAGCTTGTTGTTCCTTAACCAGTTTACCCTGATCAGAAGAACAGACTTTCAGAAACTCTAGTTCTGTAGTCATCTTCTGAACAATCTCAACTGATTTTAGTTCAGTAGCTTTACTTATAGCATTTTCCTTGACAAGCTGATTGTTCTCTGCCCTCAGCTTATCATTCTCAGCTTCCACTATTGTATAAGTGTCTACTGCATTAGAGAGATCATCAAGCAATTGCTCATTGTAGAGCTGCAGTTCAATCTCTCCAGCAGGTGTGGAAATAGAAAATACAGAAGGTTTAGAAGTTAACTCAGATTGATCAGCATCATTGGCCATGAGGCAGATGTCATCATCAGATGAGAACATCAGATCGTCGAAGTTGTTGAAATCATCAGCAGTGGTCATCAGGCAGACGTCTTCTACAGATGAGTAACCAGAATCATCTGAAGGCAGATAAGAGTGATCTATCACAGATGTATCAGCAACTATGGCTTTTCTGTCTCTGTATCTTTGCTCTCTTCTGTTCCGCTTATCTTCTCTTTCCTTTGGAGTCAGGTCAGGGCAGTCTGCACTGTAGTGACCTGGTTTCTGACAATTGAAACATGCTCCAGGTTCCATGAAATTTCTTCTGCCAGGTGAATCATTTCTTCTGTAGGATATGTCAGGTGACTTCCCAGTTTGCCTGTAATCAGAATTTCTTCTTTCTGATCTGTTGTCTCTTCTATCATCAGAACGACCATCTCTCTTCTTATCTTCTCTGCGATCATTCTATGATCATCTCTTCTATCATCAGATCGATTCCTTTCTTGTGATCTGTTCGAAGATCTCCTATCTCTTCCTCTGCTGTTCTGATAGTCTCTATAAAAATTTTGATATTTTTCCAGTTGAATATTTGACCTTTCAAGCTTTCTGGTCAGCAAAGCAATCTGTTCAACCTGACTTACAATGTTTCCAATAGCTTCTGTAGGCTTCGAACTGCTGCTAGCTACCTTAAATGCAACTGCTTTTGATATGGCAGGTGTGGTTTCAGCAGGTGATTCGTCTCCTTCTTCTTGGCCTCTTTCAATCAGGTCAAATTCATGAGCCTTCAGACTGAGAAATAGGTTGCTTGGCTTCATCTTCACAATATCTTGACAATCTTTTATAACTGTTACTTTCATATCCCATTTCTTGGTTAGGGATCTCAAGATCTTATAGATGATGTCTTTGTTGGGAAATGAATTTAATAAAAAGGATTTTGATTAGATCCCAAAACCCCTGAGTATGACATGTTCAGGATAATCTTGATAGATGAGTCAGGATTCAGTTTTAGAGTGTTCAGGATAATATCTGCACCGTGTATAGTCGGCAGATATAGAACAGGTTAGATTCTGAAGACTCAGTATGAAACTGAGAATCGGAAGACTCAGTATGAAACTGAGAATCTGAAGACTCAGTATGAGACTGAGAAACTTGAAGGCTCAGAGAAACCTGAAGGCTCAGTATGTCTCTAAAGACAATGAGACTCAGAGAATCCTGAAAGCACAGTAATTACTGTAGACTCAGTAATATACTGAATGCTCAGTATATCCTGAATGTTCCGAGGCACTAAAGCTGAGGAATATAACCATTGGAATCCAGCTGATGTGGACCAACGAGAGGAAGACAACCAGCCTGGAAAAGCTGCAGAACTTACAGAGAATAGTATGGATTTGAATGTGATTCTCTCCAACGGTAACATTCAAATCCACACTATAAATACAAGATCTTCCATCAAATTAAGTGTGGAGATTATGCACAAAATGCTACAGAGCCAAGAGCGTTATAGTCAAAGCATTCCCACCATAGAACACAAGTCTGTAGATATACAAATATATTCAAAGAGTGTTCTAGAACCCAACCTAAGCAACCCACGATGTATCATAAGCTTAGAGAGATTTTCCCAACCTTAGCATTGAGGCTAAACAACTGTAAGGGAAAATCTCACCATAGTTGGAGACAACACCAAACCCAAACCCCATTCTCGTAAGAGATAACCAGTGGTGGAGTGAGGTAGTTGTTAGGCAATCCCGAGAGAGGGTGATAAGTCCCGATTGGAGTGTGAACTCGTTAAACATCTAGAGGCGAGCCCGAGAGGGTGATAAGTCCAGAGGCTTTGAGTTAGTAAACTACAGAGGTAGTCAGAAAGCTCAAAGTAGAAAGGTTAGTAAACTACAGAGGTAGTCAGAAAGCCTAGGATGTGTTTGAAGGAATTTCCCTAGGAACAGGGAGAGTGGATGTAGGAGCTTGAGTCTCCGAACCACTATACATTGTTGTGTTCTTTACTGCTTTACGTTCTTATCTTGTCGTACGCATTCGATCATAAGCAAGACACAACACATGAGCTCAAAAAGAGAAAAATCTGGAATCACCATTCCTTCACCCCTGTTTTATATGCACCGCAATGAAATGTTTTGCTTCCGCACGCGCAAAATGGGTTTTCCCACTAGGACCAACAAGTGGTATCAGAGCGGGAGTTCAAAAGGTTCACTAATTTCAGAGTGACCACCTGAACAGATCTTTTTAAAGAAAAACCCGTTTCTTTAAAAATGCATATATACTAATGTTTTGGCATCTTTATCAATTGAGAAATTGTTGGGATATTTTAGTTCTATGCCAAAACATTATCAACTTGTGTTATTCAAGATAATTTCTGAGATAACAAGTTGAGGGGAACGAAAGAACAAATTGAGGGGGGAACTCATGGAATCAAGTATATGATCAAGATCGACGAGGTCAGCGATTTTAGACCGACGAGATCGATGAGTTAGATGAGTTCGAGTCAATCGATGTCTGCCGGCAAATTTGAGGAAGAGAATAAATGCTAAAGCCAGCAAATCAGAAGAGAAGGTTGCAAACAGAAGATGAGCAGAAGAGACTGATCAAGATCAGACGTGATCGAGATCAGATATGATAAAACCTGATATGCTAACTCGATATGATGACCGACGCTTATTCGATATATTGATCTGAAGATGTGTTGATCTGATTAGTCGAGCTGATCAGATCAGGCAAAGAAGAAATCGATAGCCCGAGTTAAAAGTGATCTGAGGCTCAATAAGTAAAGTGAACTGAGACTCAGTATAGGTCAAGTGACCCGAGGGGTCGTAAAGTAAAAAATACCGAGGGTTAGGATGTCAAGTCGGAAGAATCGAACTCGGTCAAAGATGAGTGTTAGTATGCCTGATCAGACAAGGTCCGTGGAAGAGGAATGAGGAGACGAGCTGAAGATCAAGAAGACTGAAGACCAAGACTGGAGACTTGTAATTCTTTATGATTTTGTCTTTATCTTTTGAAAAGTTCATTGTAAACTGTAATAGACTATCATACATCAATGAAACTTTATCTTTATGCTCAAAGATAATACCTCATTATCTTTTTACATGTCTTTATATTTGAAATGCCTGATTATTGTTATTTGGTGATGAATTTGTTGGGTGATTCATTGCTGAATTGATTGTTAAGAGATATACCATTCTTGTAATAAAAAAAAAAACTGAAACCTGAGTATAGGTTAAGAGTATTGTAACAAGATGGTTTTGGCATCATCAAAAAGGGGGAAATTGTTGGGAAATGAATTTAATAAAAAGGATTTTGATTAGATCCCAAAACCCCTGAGTATGACATGTTAAGGATAATCTTGATAGATGAGTCAGGATTCAGTTTTAGAGTGTTCAGGATAATATTTGCACCGTGTATAGTCGACAGATATAGAACAGGTTAGATTCTGAAGACTCAGTATGAAACTGAGAATCTGAAGACTCAGTATGAGACTGAGAAACCTGAAGGCTCAGAGAAACTTGAAGGCTCAGTATGTCTCTAAAGACAATGAGACTCAGAGAATCCTGAAAGCACAGTAATTACTATAGACTCAAGAATATCTTTGAATGCTCAAGATATATCCCGAATGTTCCGAGGGCAATCAAGTCGAGGAATATAGCCGTTGGAATCCAAATTGACGTGGACCAACGAGAGGAAAACAACCAACCGAAAAAGCCGCAGAACTTCATAGAGAATAGTATGGATTTGAATGTGATTCTCTCCAACGGTAACATTCAAATCCACACTATAAATACAAGATCTTCCATCAAATTAAGTGTGGAGATTATGCACAAAATGCTACAGAGCCAAGAGCGTTATAGTCAAAGCATTCCCACCATAGAACACAAGTCTGTAGATATACAAATATATTCAAAGAGTGTTCTAGAACCCAACCTAAGCAACCCACGATGTATCATAAGCTTAGAGATATTTTCCCAACCTTAGCATTGAGGCTAAACAACTGTAAGGGAAAATCTCACCATAGTTGGAGACAACACCAAACCCAAACCCCATTCTCGTAAGAGATAACCAGTGGTGGAGTGAGGTAGTTGTTAGGCAATCCCGAGTGAGGGTGATAAGTCCCGATTGGAGTGTGAACTCGTTAAACATCTAGAGGCGAGCCCGAGAGGGTGATAAGTCCAGAGGCTTTGAGTTAGTAAACTACAGAGGTAGTCAAAAAGCACAAAGTAGAAAGGTTAGTAAACTACAGAGGTAGTCAGAAAGCCTAGGAAGTGTTTGAAGGAATTTCCCTAGGAACAGGGAGAGTGGATGTAGGAGCTTGAGTCTCCGAACCACTATACATTGTTGTGTTCTTTACTGCTTTACGTTCTTATCTTGTCATACGCATTCGATCATAAGCAAGACACAACACATGAGCTCAAAAAGAGAAAAATCTGGAATCACCATTCCTTCACCCCTATTTTATTTGCACCGCAATGAAATGTTTTGCTTCCGCACGCACAAAATGGGTTTTCCCAATGAATTTAATAAAAAGGATTTTGATTAGATCCCAAAACCCCTGAGTATGACATGTTCAGGATAATCTTGATAGATGAGTCAGGATTCAGTTTTAGAGTGTTCAGGATAATATCTGCACCGTGTATAGTCGGCAGATATAGAACAGGTTAGATTCTGAAGACTCACTATGAAACTGAGAATCTTAAGACTCAGTATGAAACTGAGAATCTGAAGACTCAGTATGAGACTGAGAAACCTGAAGGCTCAGTATGTCTCTAAAGACAATGAGACTCAGAGAATCCTGAAAGCACAGTAATTACTGTAGACTCAGTAATATACTGAATGCTCAGTATATCCTGAATGTTCTGAGGCACTGAAGCTAAGGAATATAGCCGTTGGAATCCAGCTGACGTGGACCAACGAGAGGAAGACAACCAGCCTGGAAAAGCTGCAGAACTTACAGAGAATAGTATGGATTTGAATGTGATTCTCTCCAACGGTAACATTCAAATCCACACTATAAAAACAAGATCTTCCATCAAATTAAGTGTGGAGATTATGCAAAAGATGCTACAGAGCCAAGAGCGTTATTGTCAAGCATTCCCACCACTAGAACACAAGTCTGTAGATATACAAATATATTCAAAGAGTGTTCTAGAACCCAACCTAAGCAACCCACGATGTATCATAAGCTTAGAGAGATTTTCCCAACCTTAGCATTGAGGCTAAACAACTGTAAGGGAAAATCTCACCATAGTTGGAGACAACACCAAACCCAAACCCCATTCTCGTAAGAGATAACCAGTGGTGGAGTGAGGTAGTTGTTAGGCAATCCCGAGTGAGGGTGATAAGTCCCGATTGGAGTGTGAACTCGTTAAACATCTAGAGGCGAGCCCGAGAGGGTGATAAGTCCAGAGGCTTTGAGTTAGTAAACTACAGAGGTAGTCACAAAGCTCAAAGTAGAAAGGTTAGTAAACTACAGAGGTAGTCAGAAAGCCTAGGAAGTGTTTGAAGGAATTTCCCTAGGAACAGGGAGAGTGGATGTAGGAGCTTGAGTCTCCGAACCACTATACATTGTTGTGTTCTTTACTGCTTTACGTTCTTATCTTGTCATACACATTCGATCATAAGCAAGACACAACACATGAGCTCAAAAAGAGAAAAATCTGGAATCACCATTCCTTCACCCTTGTTTTATATGCACCGCAATGAAATATTTTGCTTTCGCACGCGCAAAATGGGTTTTCCCACTGGGACCAACAGTCTTTATCAGACATTTCTCATCCCAGTTCACGAAGCTTGTTGACTGACATGTTGATTCGTCCATCGAGATGATTTATGTTTCATTTGGTAGCATCTTGAGTTTCTCAAACTTTACCAGTTCAGCTTGCAATTTGCTGTCCTTAATGAGATCATTTCCTTCGCACATTTCAGCAAGAGTATCCAACATCTGTTTGTCAGTCTTGAGATACTTGATCTTCTCACGTGTTATCTTGTCCATCGTCTTCATGATGATGTGTCTGGATACAATATCCAGATTGGACAATTTTCTTTCCTCAGCATCCATCAGTGAAGGGCTTTTTCTGATTTTGGCTCTAGTAGGAAATTCTGGATCACCTCCTTCTGCTGGGTTGTAGTAGTAAATGATGATGGGTCCTTGTTCAAGAAATTCCATCATTCTGCTGCTTATCGCACCAAGATGGTTGCTCACGAGTATGGTCCAGTTAGCGTACTCATCAATGGAAAACTTAGGCAGATCATGATACATACCCGAGGTATTATCCATGCTGAATGTGAGTTTTGGAAACTAATGAGTTTTAAAACAGGTTTTTCAAGATCTTTTCAAGTGACCACAATGGTTCTTCCTCAAGAACCGATGATACTCAAAGCCAGTGGTCCGTAGAACCACTGCTCTGATACCACTTGTAGGTCCCGAATGGATTTTCGTGAGTGCAGAAGTCTAGAGGGGAGGGGTGAATAGACTTCTGAAAACTTTTGCGTGAGATCAGGTGTGCAAGGCAAATATGCTTGATCAGAATGCGTGTGAATCAGTTTGGACTGATATCCAACTTACTAATCGCCTGATGGCAGATCAGTTCGGTGTCTATAAGTTTAACTGATGTGCGGAAGCTAAGTTAACCCATGTGAAAAACCAATTTGCTCAAAACAGATTCTGAGTGATCTGTTTAAGATCAGATGACAAAGTGTCAAACTGATCAGATCAGTCGCTTGGTACAAATCTGATCCAAACTCAGAATATGCATGTAAAGTTAAACTCAGGTAGTGTGCACAGTGTAAAGCAAATAAGAACAGATAAGGCACACCAGAATTTTATAGTGCTTCGGACAACTTGTCCTACGTTCACTCTTCCCTATTAGCAGGGGCACCAACTTAACCAACTTGGACTTAGTTTAACGTGTTAGTCCTACACAGTACAATCAGATGTTTCAAGAGTTCTCACTCAACCGATCCCAGAAATCAGAAACTAGAAACCCTAGTCTGAAATCTTGCTAAACAAACTTAACCTAACTTTGTGGGTTTGGGTATAAGATTTATTGTGTTCCAACTCGAAATCTATACTAGTATTTGGGTAGCCTAAAGCTAGACAATAAGATTTCTGTGCTAAGAACTATGGGATGAACAATTAGAAATATTCTTCAATTTTTGTGTTCTTCGTGCGGAAATTTGGATAACTTGAGCTTGATGATAATTTTTGTAACCTTACTATGAAGGTTTGATCCCATATTTATAGACCTTGAAATCAAAGAGTCGTTGGAGAGCAATTTGAATTTCAGGCTATTTTTAGTAGATTTACAGGCTTGATTTGACGTGCTTCGGGGATGGCATGGTCGAAAGCATGTATGTTTGTCCTTTCTAGCCGTTTGACTGTGCAGCACCGAATCTCGCATTGTCAGCTTCATTACATACGTGTCTCGTTCTCATTGGTTAACAAGTACACTTGTTCAGTGTTTGCTTTACCAACTAAGGTTGACATTCTTCTTGTCTGATTGACAACGTATGTTGGTGAATCTTCAGTTGTCACCTGGTGTGAGCTGACCTGATCAGATAAGACTGATCAATCTACCTGATTGAGTCATCTGATGTAAGTTGTCTTAGCACAACTTAACAGACTCTTCTTTATACTTCTGGTCTTGATCTTCTGGTAGTCATCTGATCTTTAGGTCTTCTAATCTTCAGCTTTATGTCTTCACCTGATCATCTGACTTATCTGATCTCGTCTGGTCTTCTGATCTTCAGACTCGTTTGGTTTTCTGATCTTCAGACTCGCCTGGTCTTCTAATCTTCAGCTCGTCTGGTCTTCTGATCTTCATCAAGACTTAAACCTATACATATTGAGTTCCCCCTCAATATATGACCTATCTACTACATCAGTTGTCTATACATCTCAGTTGGTAATCCTATCTGATATTTAAATCAGCAGTCAGTTAACAGGTCTGACTGGTCCTATTACAAACTGTTTTGGAACTTCCATCAAAACTAACTACAAATTTCCCAACAGTTGTATATTTTATTTGTAAAGTTTGTACAGTTTTTATGAACACTGAAGTAGAATGTGTTATTTATTAAATTTAGGAAAATTCGTAAAAATATCAACTAGAATCCTTAATGAACTTTGACCTATGCTAAGTGTGTTACAACATATGTGAACTTTATAATTTTTACACGAGTAAATGTATTTATTTGTTTATTGCATGTAAATTAGTCGTTTTTATCGAGTAAATGAGTTTTACCATGAAAGTTTAGCTAAGTTTGTGAAATGTGCATAATATAGTTAATGGAATGATTGATATTTTATTTGAAACTTTCATGACAATGTGTCTTACCTGAATTTTGAGAGAAGTGAGAATCCAAAGGATTCAAGTCCCGAACTACGAACTTAAACATGTTAAAAGGTTTTATCGATTGAAAATAGTTTAAGGAATACACGATTGATGCCCCCATCGAACTCACTAACGACTTTTAATAAATGAATAAGACTAAGTATGATACAAATTGTGCTATATAGAGTGCGGCTCGGTTCCAAGGCTCGGAAGTCATTGCAAGTCTTAAGCAATCAAGAAGTTTATAACTTTACTATTTAAAGTTACCAGTGGGTGACACTATCTGTATCGCAGTGGTTAATGTTATATGGACTGTTGATGGTTTCTAAAGTAAAGGAAATAATTATAATTATGATGATAATTATGCTTAATCCAAAATTTATTAATATACAAGGGGACTATGTCCCACATGCATGGAAATGAGATGTAGGTTGTTTACGGGGATTTGATGTGGTATACGCTATCAATGCCGCCCCCAAAAGGAGTTGTAGGTTGTTTACGGGGATTGGATGCGGTATATGCTACCAGTGACGCCCCACATGAATGAAAAAGAGATGTAGGAATGATGAAGGGGATTGGATGTGGTATACGCTACCAGAGCCGCCCCACACGAATGCATAATATGAAACGAATCAAAAGGATTCCATGTTTAAGAAATAAGTTTAATATATGATAAAAGACTAAGAAGATGGGAAGGGGTAAAAGCTTCTAAATTTAGAATTCTGTCAATCTGTATAACAGCATACAGGTTGCCCACTGAGAATTTATTTCTCGCCCCAATTATAACATTTTTTTATTATGGTATGGAGGCCTGAGAGCTTTTATGTAGACGACCGTTTCCCAACATGCTTTTATGTATCTAAATAAATGATTAAATTACGAGTTAACTTTTGAACTTTATTTCATGAACTCCACTATCAATTCTCCCTAGAGTCGTACTTGAGACTCTTCAGTGATATTTTTATAAAACCATGAAATGATTATTTTGAACATGACTACTTTTGTTAAAATAATATATATTTTTCCGCTGCAAATTAATAGTCTTATGACCATGTATTTTAGTTTTAAAAGAAATTTTCTGGCTCAGTTTTCTAGTTCTCTAAGTAATAGCTTGGGTTTAGATCGTTGAGATCTCAAAAGGCGACTTTCTGAATTTCGGGGTGTTACATATTTCATGTTATACCACGAGATTGCTTCATTATTAAAAAAGAATACATAACTAGGATTTGATTTACTTGCATCTAAATCATAATTTCAGTTAGTGTCTGTATACTATCTAAATTTAAATTATCTCTTTAAGATAATAATCTACAGTACCCTTTAAATATCTCAAAAATCGCACACACTATCTTTTAGTGTCTTTTTTCGGATTTGCTGATATGTGCTAACCAAACCAACAACTTAAGAAATGTCAATATGTGCGCACAACTTTATCCGACTTTTTTCAATTGAATTTCCTTATGGTACAATTGACATTTCATATTTGATTCTTTTGACATTCATCATAGTTCATTGACTTGTCTTTTCGGAACATGAGAATCAACATGCTTTTACATTCATTAGAATCGTTTTAGAAGTCTCTCTACATAAGTCTTTTAAGATTATCCAAGTAACTTCTTTCAATGATTTTTATGAAGCTATTCACCAAAAATATTCTCATTGTTGTTTTTCCAACTAATAGTGTATCAACATATAATCATAGATTTACAAAATTATATTTGGATAGTTAAACATAAAAACACAATGGTCTTTGTCTAATAAAGTTAATACAATACAATTATAGTATGAAGTCTCAAGTACCAGTGTCTTGAGGATTTGTTTAAGTTTTTGAATCGACTTCTTCAATTTATAAACATTATCATCTTCTTTGAATTCTCCATTGAGAAAAATAGTAACATCCATTTTTTTTATGTAATTCTAAATCTATACTTGATAATATAGTCAAAAAAATGAACGAATCAAGGTAAATCTCACAACAGGTGAAGAAAGTTTATATACCCCTTTCTGAGAACAAGACATCATGTAGTATGAAACATTGATCATTGTCAATCTCAAGTTTACAAGTTCCTAGACTTCAACTCGAGCTTTGTTTCTACATAATTTCTATCTCGTCCCACTTGAAATATGATGAAGATGTAAAAATAAAATGTTCATTTGTCATTAGTCAATGGTCCGTGTTTCCTGAATCTCCAATCCACGAGAATAAGATTCAGTCATAAATACAACACCGTAGACAATTATGCTTAAACCAAAAAAATTACAATGAATTTCTTTGTCCCTCTTGAACTCAAGATATTCATGAGTAAAATGTTGCACGTGATGTGATCCATTTATGCGCCAAACCGCTATTAGTTATTTTAAAGAGCTTATAAGTTGTGTCAAACAGGCTCTACGTGATATTTGATGTAGGTCCCGAACGGGTTCAGTGAGACAGAAGTCTAGAGGGGAGGGATGAATAGACTTCTGAAATTTTTTGCGTGATCAGCATGTTTGGCAAGTATATATGTTGATATAGAGTGCGGGTGAGAATCAGTACGGACATATATCCAACTGATGTGCGGAAGCTTAAGTTAACCCGTGTGAAAAACCTTTTCTGAAATCAGTCTCAAGGTTTTCTGACTGATTAGTTGACAAAGCGCCAAACTGATCAGATCAGTAGCTTGATGATAAACTGATCCAGCTTAAGACATGCATGATTTTTATTACAGTTAAGTGCAAAGTGTAAAGTAGTAAATCACACAAGATTTTTAGTGGTTCAAACTAACTTGTACTACGTCCACTCTTCCCTATCACCAGGGGCACTTACTAACCAACTTACTTAGTTTAATGTGTTAGTCAACACAATACAAATAGTTTTTTATAGAGTTCTCACTCACAATCCCAGAAATCAAGACTAGAAACCCTAACTTGAAATCTTGCTAACAAACTTAACCTTTCAACAGATTTGGGTAAGATTTGTATGGTTTTCAACTGGAAATCTATCCTAGTATATGAGTAGCCTAAAGCTAAAGGATAAAATTTCTGCTAAGAAAATAAGGGATGAAAACTTGAAGATTTATGCTTCGCTTTGGTGTTCTTGCGGAAATGGCTTGAATGTTTAAGCTTGTAGAATTTCCGTAACCTTACTCTGAAGGTTGATCCCTTATTTATAGACCTTGAGATCAAAGAGCCGTTGGAGAGCAATTTGAATCTCAGGCTATTTTAGGTAGCTTGCAGGTGTGATATGACGTGCTCAAGAAAGGCCATGCCATTTTCGTTCAATCTTGTCCTTTCTAGTCGTTTAACCCCGATACTCCATATCCTATTTTGTCAGAACCGTACATACGTGTTAAATTCTCAGTGGCTAACAAGTACATATATTCCGTGCCTTGTAAAGCCAGCTGGGTTGACATTCTTCTTGCCTGATCTTGTTCGTATGACTTGGATATGTATATATGCTTTATGTTGGTCCTGAAAAACCCGATTTAAAACTCGTAAAATCTCAATGGGAGGTGACTTTAAAATTTTTGCGAACGTGTTATGCAGATTTGCTAAAGTATGTATGACAGTTAATATGAAAGCAAATAAGAAAACACGTATTTTTATAGTGGTTCGGAGAACTCCTCCTACATCCACTCTACCCTTCATGTGGCACTTCTTTAATCCAAAGGAAACTTTAGTTTACGGTGTTAGGCACACCACCAACAGATATTTATGGAGCTCTCACTCAACGGGACTTATCTCCCACACTGGATCGCCTATAGATGTTTAATGAGTTCTCACTCTCGGCACTTATCTCCCTCATGGGATCTCCTATTAACTACCTTGCTTAACCACTAATTCTCTCTCAAGAAAGGGTTTGAGTTTGGTGTTATTTCCAACTAGGTGAGATTTTCTCTTACATTGGTTTAGCCTTTAAGCTAAGGTTGGGAAAATATCACTAAGCTTAGGATATTACATTTATGCTTAGATCTAATGTAGAACACTCTTGGGTAAATTTGGATATTTAATGTTGTGTGTTCTTGAATGGAGATGCTTGAATATTTGACTTTAATCTTCACTTTGTAGCATCCTTCATTATCTTCTTTTGAAGTTAGTGCAATGTATTTATAGTGTGGATTTAAATATTACCGTTGGAGAGTAAATTCAAATCCATACTTATAATCTTCCAGCTTTTCTTTGTCCTTTTGCATCATTGCTTGCAGCTTTATGTCACATCCATATATGTGTTGTCATCTTCTCATTGACCAGCATTTTGTGTATCTAATGGATCAGATCAGCCCGACAAATTATTGTTCAGTTCTTTTGATTTCAGCTCGCCTGATTACTGTTTAGCTCTTCTGATTCTGGTTGCCTGATTTATGGTCTGCTGATTCCAGTTTTTTTATTTATGGTCGCCTGATCTGATCAACTCGCCTAATCAGATCAGCACAACATCAGCCTACATCAGAACTACATCAGCTAAACTTCATCAGCCTTTGTTCTTCACAAATCAGCATGCTTCTTCCTGTTCAGCTCATCAGTTTACATGGAACTCATCAGTCTCGTTTTGTTCTGATCAGCCTCGTCTTCTCTTGATGAGTTCCCCCTCAACTTGTTACCTGTAAGAATACAATTAAGTCTAGAAACACAAGCTTTCTATACAACTTAACTTGTCCTATTACAAGGTGTTTTGATATAATAATCAAAACTAAAATTATCCCAACAATTTCCCCCTTTTTGATCATGATGCCAAAACTAACTAACATCAAATAACTTATGAGAAAAACGCTGTTAGTTAAACAAGTGAAATGATGAAGAGTATTGTATGCATTTAAAAAAAATGAGAAGATGATTGTCAACCTCCATGAATTTTATGAAAGATATGCATTTTAAAATAAATGTGTTTTAATAAAAAAGATTAGTTCAGGTGGACACATTAAAACCTAGTGATCTTTTGAACTCCTGCACTGATACCACTTGTTGGTCCCGAAAAACGCGATTTAAAACTTTTAAAATCTCAATGGGTGGTGACATCAAAATTTTTGCGAATGTGTTATGCAGATTTGTTAAAGTATGTATGACAGTTAATATGAAAGCAAGTAAGAACACACATATTTTTATAGTGGTTCGGAGAACTCCTCCTACATCCACTCTACCCTTCATGTGGCACTTCTTTAATCCAAAGGAAACCTTAGTTTACGGTGTTAGGCACACCACCAACAAATATTTATGCTCTCTCACTCAACATGACTTATCTCCCTCACGGGATCTCCTATTACCTACCTTGCTTAACCACTAATTCTCTCTCTCAAGAAAGGGTTTGGGTTTGGTGTTATTTCCAACTAGGTGAGATTTTCCCTTACATTGTTTTAGCCTTTAAGCTAAGGTTGGGAAAATAGCTCTAAGGTTAGGATATTACATTTATACTTAGATCTAATGTAGAACACTCTTGGGTAAATTTGGATATTTAATGTTGTGTGTTCTTGAATGGAGACGCTTGAATATTTGGCTTTAATCTTCACTTTGTAGCATCCTTCATTATCTTCTTTTGAAGTTAGTGCAATGTATTTATAGTGTGGATTTGAATATTACTGTTGGAGAGTAAATTCAAATCCATACTAATAATCTTCCAGCTTTTCTTTGTCCTTTTGCACTATTGCTTGCAGCTTTATGTCACATCCATATATGTGTTGTCATCTTCTCATTGGCCAGCATTTTGTGTATCTAATGGATCAGATCAGCTCGACAATTATTGTTCAACTCTTCTTATTTCAGCTCGCCTAATTACTGTTCAGCTCTTCTGATTCTGGTTGCCTGATTTCTGGTCTTCTTATTTCAGTATTCTGATTTATGCTTGCCTGATCTGATCAGCTTCCCTGATCAGATCATCACAACATCAGCCTACATCAGAATTGCATCAGCACTGCATCAGCCTGCATCAGCACTCCATCAACTGTTGGAGAATGAGTTGCACAGATCTATTCAGGGTGAATATTTAAATACAAATTTAATTCATTAATTATTACTAGCATGAATTAATCCTATATTAATTCAAATAATAATTGCAACAACATATCATGCATATAAAAAGTCACGTAAAACCTACGCATGCGGAATCTACTGGTTTACGTGAACGTACCTCTCGGGATTGCAGTGGCTTTGGTCGGACGGACTAACCAAAAGGACTTCCCAAGTATTCCCTTAGCCCTTGCTCGACAATCCGGTGGAAGGATACTCGCGAACAATTAACAAAAGGAAAAAAAATAAACTTTGTTGCACCACTTATGTGGATTTGCTAATATTTCCAGCACATGGAATTGTACTTGGGAATGAACTAATCATCCCCTATTTATAAGAGGGAGGGTGGTCGAATTTTATGTGATATTTCAATGTGGGAAAAGACTTTTCTTGGTCACCAAGAAATCTTGAATATATCCCTTATATTCTTTTTCCCATAATTAAAATATTCCACAAAAAATCCCACCTCCTCTATAATAGATGAATTTCGAAAATTTAGGATGTCAAGAATCCAAGATTTGGATCTTCTTGAATTTATGAGATATTCTTGTATTTCAAGAAATACATATCTTCCATAATATATTTTCAAGAAAATCAAGAAAATCTTTCTTGCCCACTATATTTTCAAAAATTCAAAATTTAATATATAGATAAGTGGGAGATTTCTTGAATTTAATGAGATAATCTTGTATTCCAAGAATACATATCTTCATTCCATAACAAAATTCAAAGAAATCTTTCTCCCTCTTTTATCCATAATTTTCGAAAATTTTAGAGGAAATATAAGCAACAATATTTATTTTATTTTAATCACCTTTTCAGTTATTGGACTATATGTTGGGCTACTCAGGGGGCCTTTAGGAGAATTAAGATTGGACCTTCTAATGGATCTTGAATATCTAATATTGAGCCACAATATAATTCAAGCCCATAAATATTAATTAATCCCACTACATAATTAATATTGCACCATCCATCTTAACCCATATTACAGTCAATATGGCTCCCGGCCATTATCTCCCGTGTTTAAGATTATCTAGCCCATTAATTAATTCAAGTCACTGAAATAGCTTTCCGTTAATTAATATCTTTTGTCCTTGGTCGAGGAACGGTTCAACATTATTATCCATAACGGAAACTAATTCCACTTGCAAGATTTGGTATGATAAAACTTATGAACCTCCCAGGGGGGAAAATCAAGCAAGCGACTTGCACACGATTCTTCAGATTAAATCTTAGCAATCACATGTGACCAATAATATTGCCCAAGATAAAAAGTATTGAATCTCTCTGATTCGCTACCCATGATAAGTCAAAGCAATAGTTACCAATCCACGTGATCCTATTTAAGGGACGAAGGTTAAGAAACAACAAACCACTGAGGTCTAATTCTTCCTTGTTGAGTTTCAAGAATTTATCCTCCTCAGAGGGTCCTATTCAACAAGATCGGTCATGCACTAGTGTAATCTCTTGGTCAAGACAAACCAATCGAGCCTTACACCTCAACCTTTCGCGATGGTTGTTCATTTCCATCTAGGTTGTGAATGGCGACTTTTAGTTACAAGGGATCGTTAATTTAATCTTTCGTGATCCGGTATCACTAAATTAACTCTGATGTAACACGCATTTAATTATTGAAAAGTTATGCAAAGAAATATATATAACATTCAATCATATTTAAAGCATCAGTGATAAACAATTTATTTCAGTAAATAAGTCTGAAAATAAATCTGGACTTCCTGACTGATAAACCAACATTCTATCCCGAGTTCTTTTCACATACTTCAGAATGTTTTTAATCGCCATCCAATGCTCTTTTTTTCCGGGGTTACTTTGATATCTTGCCACCATGCCTACTAAGCAAAGCAGATATCCGGTCTCGCATCTGTGATTGCATACATAAGACTTCCGATAGCGAAGCATAAGGAATGCCTTTCATGTCATCTATCTCCTTTTTCGCCTTAGGGACATTTTTTGGATAGATGGATTCCATGCCCCGAAAGGTACTTAATCCTTTCTTGGAATCTTGCATACTCAAACGTTTCAAGACAGTGTCTATGTATGAAGCTTGCGATAAGCCTAACATCCTTTTCTTGCGATCTCGAGTGATCTTGATCCCAAGGACGTGCCCGGCTTCCCCTAAGTTCTTCATATCAAACTGTTTTGAAAGCCATGCCCTTACGTCTGATAACACCTTCACATCGTTCCCGATGATCGTAATGTAAATCTACGATAGTACTAAGAATACCAATGCGGTTCCGACACGCTATTTATACACACAACTTTCAAACTCATTTTGATCAAACCCATAAGACTTTATAACATGATCAAAACATTAGTTCCAAGCTCTGGATGCCTGTTTGAGTCCGTAAATGGACTTCTTGAGCTTACAAACAAGATGTTCTTGGCCTGTTTCAATGAAACCTTGGGGTTGTTGCATATAGATCTCTTCGTCAAGACTTTCGTTAAGGAAAGTTGTCTTGACATCGATTGTGATTTCAAAGTCGAAAATGCAAAGTAATCGATAAGAGAATACGGATGGACTTAAGCATGGCTCTTTGGCTAAAAAGTTTCCTCATAATCGATCCTTCTTTTCCGAGTATAACCTTTCGCCACTAGTCTTGCTTTGAAGGTTTCAACCTTCCCGTCCGGTCCTCTTTTCCTCTTATATACCCACTTGCATCCAATGGGTTTGACCCCATTAAGTGGTTCGACTAGCTCCCACACTCTATTATGAAACATAGAACCCATTTTGGCTTTCATTCTTTGTTTTGCCAAGAATGATCCTTATCTTGGAGTGCCTCGTCATATGTCCATGGGTGCGATTCGTCTTGTCCGGGAATCAAGTCCGAGGACTCTCCTATTCCCATGAATCTCTCGGGTTGTCTAACAACCCTCCCACTACTGACGAGGCTCCGGCCAGGCGTATCGTTTGGTATATCATCTAAAATACTGGTTAGCAATGAGGTTTGCCCTCTAAGCTCATTTAAGGTAATCTCACTTCTGGGTTTTCTTTGGTTCATATAGTCTTCTTCCAAAAATCTAAAGTGGGTGCTTATGACCACCTTTTGATCTTTAGGACCATAGAACATACACCCTTTTGTTCCCTCGGGGTATCCTACAAACAAATTTTTAATCTCGATCGAGGATCCAATTTCTGGCTTCCTTATCCAACACGTAGGCCGGACACCCCCAAATCTTCATGTGTCTCATACTAGGCTTGCGCCCGGTCCACAATTCTTTGGGAGTTTTGGGAACCGATTTGGATGGCACCAAGTTCAGAATGTAAGCAGTTGTTTCCAAGGCATGACCCCTTTAACGACTTGGGAAGATCCGCGATAACTCATCATTGATCTAACCATTTCCAAAAAGAGTTCTTTCTTTTCGCTCCGCAACCCCGCTTTTGTTGAGGGGTTCGGGTGCAAATGAGTCGATACAATCCCTTCATCGATAAGTAGTTCAAAAACTCATCACGAGGTATTCGCCTCCACGGTCGATCGTAGAGACTTGATACATTTTTCCCTATGATTCTCGCTTGAGCCTTAAATTCTTTGAATTTCTCAAAGGTCTCAGATTTATGCTTCATAAGGAAAATATAACCGCATACCTTGAGTAATCATCAATGAAAGTGATTTAAATACTCATAACCTCCTCTTGCTTTGGTTGACATTGGACCACATACATCTGTGTGAATGATCTCTAACACTTTTTTGGCCCTATTCCCCTTGGCTCCAAATGCCCTCTTGGTCATTTTACCCTCCAAACATGATTCGCAGGTTGGAAACGGTTCAACTTGGAGAAGTTCTAGTGAACCGTCTTTCACCAACCTTTGGATCCTCTTTGGATTTTATATGCCCCAATCTTAGATGCCAAAGAAGTGTCTCGTTCACGTCTGATGAACGTTTTCTTTTCTCGGAAATAGTTGATGTGTTATAGGATGCATTTCTTGAGTGGTGTGCACAGTTAATTGTATAGAGATTATTCGCCAACGTTCCATGACAGATAAATTTATCATAAAGAGAAAGGGTAACAACTTTATTAAAAGTAACCGAATATCCATCATGAAAAAGTTTAGAAACCGAAATCAAATTCTTTCTAAAACTCGGAACGTCATGTAACATCTCTTAAAATTAAAACTCGTCTTCAAAAGACAGTGCACTTCTCCCATCGCTTTGGCCGCCACTCGTGAAGATCGCCCGGTGTGATGAGGATCTCACTTCCACTTAGTTGTTCGGGTCCTTTTGAACCCCTCAGAACGTGAAACAAACATGATCGGTGGATCCAGTGATCCACCACCCATAAATGGGAGGCATACGCCGCTAAACAAGTTTCAACAACTAGTGAGTGAGGATTACCTTTCTTTCCTTTCCTTTTGGGATTGGAACAGTCGACCTCCAATGTCCTTTCTCCCCTGATTTTGAAACATATTCCTTTTGGTTCTTTCTTGACACCCAACCATTCTAACCGTCTTTTTTCTCACTTTTCTTAATGATGAGCTTGCTTTGGTTCTCGACCACTTTCCTTTTTTTGAGACTTGCCTTCCAATCGCCTAGATCTCGAGAAAAGACTTTTTGGTCACCAATGCTTCATCTTTCTTTCCTAAATGCTTCTCCACTTTCTCCAAGGCTTCTTCAAGATCATCCATGGTAAACATTTGATCACTCATCACAAAAAACCACAAAGAAAATTTATCGAAGCTCTCAGCGAGAGTAAGCAATAGAAATTGATTTGGGCCTCATCACAATACTTAGTTCCGAGATAAGCCGGTTTTAAAAAATGGTTTTGACTCGAGAACATGCTCCTTACTGTGTTTCCTCAACCATTTTCAGCCTAGCCACGTCGTCGTTTTTTTAAACCGACGATCATGCGGTCTTTTGTTGAAAACATTTCTTCAAGACTTTCAGATAATTTTCCGCAATGGACTCAACACCTTCATGAAGCGTGTTTCAAATCATCGACGGTGAAGTCAAGATTACACGTTTCATGGGTTCATTGGCTCGCTCCCAAATATTATACTCATGTCTTGCCGCATCAATTGATTCATCAAGAGTTTACGTGGCTTGGGTACATAGAATCCAATAATGTTTTTTGTAAAAGTTGGACATGCATCATATTTCGTTTCCAAACATTATAGTTTTCTCCAGATAATTGGTGTTCTTTGAGTGTATATAACGATTGGATTAAAAGGTTATTTACATGATGAACTCGAAATAAACAATAATATGCATAAGCACAAAAATATCACAAGGTTCGATCACATGCATCATATTAAAATCTCGAAAAAAAAATATGAACATGCATCGCCCAACATCTCAAAAGCAGTTTAAATAAGCCACGTGGGGTGGGTCATTATTTAAACACATTCAAAGGTGTTACAAACAAGAATGGTTACAAACCTTTAATATCCAGATTAATAGTTGGCTCCCACTTGACCAATATAAAATCGCGGGGACTTGAGGGGAAGTATATGCATATCAATTTTATACCTAAGTAATAACCATGATTAAATACAGATTACTATTTCGCTTTGATCGAGCCCTCGGGGGGAGGGTCATCGCCGCCACTAGTAATAACCCACAATCATCCGTTTGGAATTCATTCATGTGAAACCTATCTTTTGATCGTCTCCGTGGGGGAATTTCTCCAAAAGAATTCACAAATAAATAAATCACTTGAGGTCAAAAATTAATTCAATTTTATTATCCAGGAATAAAATTGTCATTTAATTATTTAAAACATACTTAGTAATTTTGAAGTTGAGATTTTTCAATTTGGCAACCCTCATGCAAACACATTTAAACAAATTAAATAAAGCATAAGATAGCTCAAATAAATCAAGCAAAATAGAAAAATAAACATATTGGGCACAAATTATCCAATTGTCATGGTTTGATTTTTTCTTGGCTTGATCTTTGAAGAAACACGTCTCAAATTTCTCCCACTCGTTCGTCTCTAAAAAATACTTTGTCTCGAACCGCCACGCCAAGCAAACTCACAAGTGAGGATGCACGCCAGATCCGCCGCCATATCGCTTGGGCCAGCTAAACATCACTTGCGTCAGGCCGTGCAATGGAGTCCCGCACGCCTCGGGAGGTATCGGCGGGCTCAAGAGGCGGCGAGCACCGCCCTACATCCGCATCACAAGACGCGCTTGCCGCCTCGCCGCCTGTGGTGGTCTCTCAAGAATACCACATCTCCCATGGCGCGGCATCCGCCTGCCCGCTTTCGGCACGGAAGACCGCCGTCTTGCCTCACCTCAGGCTGGCCACGACGCCCGCCTCAAGGCTTATCTTGCCATTTCACGCCGCCACGCCCGGGTTCTCGATTATTTCGCCTTTAATTCTTCGTCTCTTCGTTTCCCGATCCGATTTACAATTTATTTACAAAAAATAAATAAACCCTAGATCTAGACTAGTCTATTACATTGATCAAATCAAACAAATCCTAGTCTATTCGTGGATTTTCCCACGAGGCAAAACAAATCCGAATCTAATCCAATTAAAAAACCACAGTTTATATGCATGCAAAATAAAACATTAAATTCCATGACAATTGGATACCGCAAAACAGATCTAACATTTCTACTATCCAATTTCAAATTTAATGTCCATTTAATTAAATTACAATTTAAAAAATTGAGTCTAAACCGTGGCTCGATACCGATTGTTGGGGGAATGAGTTGCACAGATCTATTGGGGTGAATATTTAAATACAAATTTAATTCATTAATTATTACTAGCATGAATTAATCCTATATTAATTCAAATAATAATTGCAACAACATATCATGCATATAAAAAGCCACGTAAAAAACCTACGACGCGGAATCTACGGGTTTACGTGGAACGCACCCTCTCGGGACGGCAAAGTGGCTTTGGCCGGACGGACTAACCAAAAAGGACTTCCCAAGTATTCCTTAGCCCTTGCTCGACAATCCGGTGGAAGGATACTCGCGAACAATTAACAAAAGGAAAAAAATAAACTTTGTTGCACCACTTATGTGGATTTGCTAATATTTCCAGCACATGGAATTGTACTTGGGAATGAACTAACCATCCCCTATTTATAAGAGGGAGGGTGGTCGAATTTTATGTGATATTTCAATGTGGGAAAAGACTTTTCTTGGTCACCAAGAAATCTTGAATATTACCCTTATATTCTTTTTCCCATAATTAAAATATTCCACAAAAAATCCCACCTCCTCTATAATAGATGAATTTCGAAAATTTAGGATGTCAAGAATCCATGATTTGGATTCATGAATTTATGAGATATTTTTGTATTTCAAGAAATACATATCTTCCATAATATCTTTTCAAGAAAATCAAGAAAATCTTTCTTGCCCACTATATTTTCAAAAATTCGAAATTTAATATATAGATAAACAAGTGGGAGATTTCTTGAATTTAATGAGATAATCTTGTTTTCCAAGAATACATATCTTCATTCCATAACAAAATTCAAAGAAAATCTTTCTCCCTTTTTTATCCATAATTTTCGAAAATTTTGGAGGAAATATAAGCAACAATATTTATTTTATTTTAATCACCTTTTCAGTTATTGGACTATATGTTGGGCTACTCAGGGGGCCTTTAGGAGAATTAAGATTGGACCTTCTAATGGATCTTGAATATCTAATATTGAGCCACAATATAATTCAAGCCCATAAATATTAATTAATCCCACTACATAATTAATATTGCACCATCCATCTTAACCCATCTTACAGTCAATATGGCTCCCGGTCATTATCTCCCGTGTTTAAGATTATCTAGCCCATTAATTAATTCAAGCCACTGAAATAGCTTTCCGTTAATTAATATCTTTTGTCCTTGGTCGAGGAACGGTTCAACATTATTATCCATACCGGAAACTAATTCCACTTGCAAGATTTGGTATGATAAAACTTATGAACCTCCCAAGGGGGAAAATCAAGCAAGCGTACTTGCACACGATTCTTCGTATTAAATCTTAGCAATCACATGTGACCAATAATATTGCCCAAGATAAAAAGTATTGAATCTCTCTGATTCGCTACCCATGATAAGTCAAAGCAATAGTTACCAATCCCACGTGATCCTATTTAAGGGACGAAGGTTAAGAAACAACAAACCACTGAGGTCTAATTCTTCCTTGTTCAGTTCTGAAGAATTTATCCTCCTGTAGGTCCTATTCAGCGCATCAGTCATGCACTAGTGTAATCTCTTGGTCAAGACAAACCAATCTGAGCCTTACACCTCAACCTTTCGCGATGGTTGTTCATTTCCATCTAGGTTGTGAATGACGTACTTTTAGTTACAAGGGACTGTTAATTTAATCTTCTGTGATCTGGTATCACTAAATTAACTACAGTGTAACACATACGAATTATTGAACAGTTATGCAGTAAATATATATAACATTCAATCATATTTAAAGCATCAGTGATAAACAATTTATTTCAGTAAATAAGTCTGAAAATTCAGTTTCGATTATACAAAGTAAAAAGCATACTTTTCAGTATAATCCCAACATCAACTAAACTTCATCAGCCTTTCTTCTTCACAAATCAGCATGCTTCTTCTTGTTCAACTCATCAGTTTATATGGAACTCATCAGTCTCGTTTTGTTCTGACCAGCCTCGTCTTCTCTCGATGAGTTCCCCCTCAACTTGTTACTTGTAAGAATACAACTAAGTCTAGAAACACAAGCCTTCTATACAACTTAACTTGTCCTATTACAAGGTGTTTTGGTATAATAATCAAAACTAAAATTATCCCAACAATTTCCCCCTTTTTGATCATGATGCCAAAACTAACTAGAAACAAATAAAATACGAGAAAAACGGTGTTAGTTAAACATGTGAAATGATGAAGAGTATTGTATGCATTCAAAAAAAAAAGAGAAAATGATTGTCAACCTCCATGAATTTATGAAAGATATGCATTTTAAAATAAATGAGTTTTAATAAAAAAGACCAGTTCAGGTGGACACATTAAAACCTAGTGATCTTTTGAACTCCTGCACTGATACCATTTGTTGGTCCCGAAAACCCCGATTTAAAAATCGTAAAATGTCAATGGGAGGTGACTTTAAAATTTTTGTGAACGTGTTATGCAGATTTGCTAAAGTATGTATGACAGTTAATATGAAAGCAAATAAGAACACATGTATTTTTATAGTGGTTCGGAGAACTCCTCCTACATCCACTCTTCCCTTCATGGGGCACTTCCTTAATCCAAAGGAAACTTTAGTTTACGGTGTTAGGCATATCACAAACAGATATTTATGGAGCTCTCACTCAACAGAACTTATCCCCCTCACGGGATCGCCTATAGATATTTAATGAGTTCTCACTCTCGGGACTTATCTCCCTCACGGAATCGCTTATTAACTACCTTACCTAACCCTTAATTCTCTCTCAAGAAAGTGTTTGGGTTTGACGTTATTTCCAACTAGGTGAGATTTCCCCTTACACTGTTTTAGCCTTTAAGCTAAGGTTGGGAAAATCTCTCTAAGCTTAGGATATTACACTTATGCTTAGATCTAATGTAGAACACTCTTGGGTAAATTTTGATATTTAATGTTCCGTGTTCTTGAATGGAGATGCTTGAATATCTGGCTTTAATCTTCACTTTGTAGCATCCTCTATTATCTTCTTTTGAAGTTAGTGCAATGTATTTATAGTGTGAACTTGAATATTAACGTTGGAGAGTAAATTCAAATACATACTAATAATCTTTCAGTTTTTCTTTGTCCTTTTGCACTTATGCTTGCAGCTTTATGTCACATCCATATATGTGTTGTCATCCTCTCTATAACACCCCAAAATAAAACATACAAAATTTAATTATTAATTAGATATATATATATATATATATATATATATATATATATATAATGAACGTGACATATATATATTACTAAGTTAAGAATGTATATATATGTATGAATATGTGTGCACAAACCATATCTTAGGTGTGTATCTAGTTAGATATTTTCTTTTACAATTTAAGTTATAATAGTAAATATATTTACTGTAGCAATCTTGGGTAACAAAATTTGGATTGTTCGAGATCCACGTTTCAAAAATTTTTAACCACCAAATATACATTATACTAATAATAACTAGTTTTAGGTTGTTTATAGGGGTAACCATTTCAAGCAATTTGCTCTGCTATAAATAGGGGTTCTCCATAACAAAAATACAAGTACGTTAATCCATTTGCCTTATAAATTTTTTTTTTCATTCTCCTTGATTTCACTTGTTGTACAAGCTCAACAACTCTTCTTTATACCAAATTCATTTTATAAACTTTGAGTAACAAATGCTAGCAAGATAGGAACATCTTGGTGTTTTTTTTTTAAAAAAAAAAAAAAGATAAATAGATGAAAATGATAGAGCATTTGAAGTAACTCAATTTGATCCTGTTGGTACTGTCTAGGAGGTGCGAAGTCTCGTCTTAAGTCAAGAAACAGTGAGGAACGGAGCCTCGCCGGAAATTATTTTTTTCGAAACAGGGCAGCGACTGCCACTGATATTTTCAAAAATTTAAAGTGTTATTTTGGGTCTAAATTTAGGTGAAAATGGTTCCTATTGTCGTAAGGTTTCCGGCGGTGGTTTCCGTTCGTCAATCGGAGTTGTAGAACTCCGGAAAGGATCTTTTTGCTATCTTCTTAAAAGTTTAGTGGGTGTTAGAGAGAATTAGATGAATAGTAAGGATTAAATCAAAATTTTGAAAACATCAATTAAGTCCTGGTCAATTAAAAATTTAGTCAGTCAACATTCCGAAATTACAGTTTAACCCCTACGTTTTCAAATGCTCGTAAAATTTTTTTTTTACATCCGATTCAACCCAAACAAGCGGCAAATGATCCTAAATTTCAAACCCTACACGTTGATACTAAATAGAGCAGCGAATATTACTGTAAAATTACAGTTTTGCCCTTGACTTTAATCTAGACCTAAAAACCACATTTTATATCCTTTTAAATCAAAATAACTTTCTATTAAATTAATATACAATTTTGGTAATCACTTACATAATTTAATTACCTACTTTGTAGGTTTGGAAAGTCCGAAGAACTCGTAATTAATAAACTGCATCACTTAAGGTGGGGATTTACTTCAACTCTTTATTGAGTTTTAACAATACAATTATTATAATTGTCTTATTAATATTTTATTATATTTTTAATATAATTAAGTCTGGCCTCGCCAGCATCATTACAATTATTTCCGTCAGTTTGACTATGACAACACGGATTCATTACTCTAAGTCTGGCCCAGCCAGCACCATTATATTATGTTTAATTAGTTGCACACAAAACCATTATTATATTATGTCAAGTCCGCCCGGCCGGTACCGCTTATTATAATTATTTAAAGTCCGCCCAACCAAAGATCACTACAATTATATTTATACCGCTATGCCAACACAGATTCATTATACTAAGACTGACCCAGCCAGCACCATTTACATTTTTGATAGTTTGGCTCTGTCAATGCGGAATCATTATACTCAGTCTGGTTCAACCATCACCATTACTTAGGCCTCAGCCTACACTATTTATATTATTTACATTTTGTTATTTAATATGTGCAATTATGAAGTTATCTCACTGAGTGTTTTTCACACACTCACCCTAATTATTTTACCATTTTTAGATCAGGAGTTTGACAAGGGAGGATGATCCATAATGTTATGGCCAAGAAATAAAAGAATAGATTTATAAAGTTATTTAAGTTAATTTGCTTATTGTAATGCAAAAGAATTAGTACCATATTTTCATATGGATATTATGAAATATTTAAATAAATTTTGCTACACTTTTACATTATTGTTGTTTCACTTTTTATTAAATATTAATTATGTCATAATTAATTACTTAAAATAATAATAATAATAATAAAATTAAATAAAATATAATAAGAAATAAGGGATTAACACTTCGCTTTCTTATCGAATTTTTCATGGATGCATTATTTCAATTGAGTATCGTCTCCTGAATAAATAATATTAATAACTAACTTAATAAAAATCGAGGCGTTACATTCTCATTGGCTAGCATTTTGTGTGTCTAACGGATCATATCAGCCCGCCAGATTCTTTTCAAACTCTTCCGATTTCAAATTTTAATTAATTCTTGTTTTTCCGATTTCGTCCGATTTACGGTTCCTTTGATTTCCGGGTCCGATTTCCGTCTCCGATTTCGATTTCGATTTATTTCGATTTATGCTCGTTCGATCGATCAAGACAAAGATCACCAAGATCAAGATCAGATTAAGACAACATCAAGATCAATTACTCAAGATCAAGACCGCGATCAACACTACTTCAGCCCTTCTTCTTCACAAATCAACATGCATCTTCTTGTTCAGTTCAGTTTACATGGAACTCATCAGTCTCATTTTTTTCAGATCAGCCTCGTCTTCTCTTGTTGAGTTCCCCCTCAACTTGTTACCTGTAAGAATACAACTAAGTCTAGAAACACAAACTTTCTATACAACTTAGTTTGTCCTATTACAAGGTGTTTTGACATAACAATCAAAACTAAAATTATCCCAACACTTTATACTTTTCTGACTCTGCTAATCTGATCAGTATCCTACTAATCAGGCTACCTTTGAGTCTTCTGATATAAGTTGTCTTAGTTCAACTTATTGGCTCTGCTGATTTCTTCATTAAGATAGGTCTTCTGGTCTTCTGAGTCTTGATGTCTTCTAGTCTTCTTAACTTCGACACTTCTGATCTTGAGCCTTCTGATCTTCAAGTATTCTGATGTATAACTCTTTTGATCTGATCTTCTGATCTTCAAGACTTAACCTATACATATTGAGTTCTCCCTCAATATGAGACCTAGTCTATTGTATCAGTTGTCTAACATGTTTAGCTGGTTTCCTAACGATTCATCAGTCGACTAACAGGTTCGACTAGTCCTATTACAACTGTTTTGGAACTTCCATCAAAACTATAAATTTTCCAACATTTGTACCTGAGCTTGGATAAATTTCAGGATCCCAATTCCGTTGCAAACACTTAATATATAGAGTGATTCTATTGTGAAATATTGCACAAAAATCATATATGCAATATAATATATTTTAGGTAAATTTGTTCATATCTCGTGGGTCGGTCAGGCATGTCAGGCGGGTCGCTCCTTAAATTTGGTCTGGCGCCGTGATTGATATATATTTATAGAATTTATAGAAGTGATATCTTTATCAAATATTTTTTGTAGCCTAATGGTTTGTGTTTGTTGTTAATGTATTTAGTCGTAGGTTCGATTCTTACTGAAAACATGATTTTAAATATTGTTTATTTTTGTCAAGTTTTTGTGTGATACTACATCTATGTAGGGGTGTGCAGAATTTGGTGAAAACCGAATTAACTGACCGAACCAAACCGAATTTTCTAATATGGTCCGGTTGTTCAATTTTCGATTTGGTTACAATTTCTAATTTTATAAAATTCTAGTTTTCGTTTCGATTCGGTTCGGCTCGGTGACGGACAAAAACCAAATAACCAAAATATAATTATTAAATATATAATTATTAATTTATTATTAAATAATATTTTTTTATTACATGATTTATTAATTACATCGTATTCGTGTGTACTCGGTATGACTTTTATTTAATGATCTTGTGGGTTGTTGTTATTTAGTGCATAGAATTTATGGATTGTATTTTTCTATTAAAAAAATTATGTTATTATTATTCATGTACGACTTAAAAAGTCAATAAAATAAAAAAAATAAAAAATCACAAAATTTCGGTCGGTTCGGTTAAAAACCGAAACTGAACTGAATATTTTGGTTCGGTTACAATTCAGTTTTCACAGTTATTTGTTCAGTTCGGTTACCAATAATAAAATTTTGGTTTGGTTCGATTTTGCTTATTCGGTTCGGTTCGGTGACCAAACCGACCGATGCTCACCCCTACATCTATGTGTTACTACATGAAAAAATGTGATACTTAAATAAACAAAATGTATTACTACGTGAAATAAAAATTACATTATCATTTTTATAAAAAATAACTTATCATTCTCCACATGTTACTGAATGGATAAGTAAATGTTACTACATGTTATATTGAAAAAATTCATATCTTATGTTGGTCCCGGTGCAAACGAGTCTTACACGTGTATGGGGGGGAGAATACACGTGTTCAGTGTTTTTAAAACTTTTTCTTACTGAGGTCAGCTTGGGTCAGATAATCCTGAAGATTAGGTTCTGAGAAGCACAGATCGCTCCGAGTCAAAGTCTCATCGAGATGTTGATCCCGAAATGCTTTCAGATACCTCGGATAATCCCAACTAAGTCCTCGAGTGTCGAGATCCTAAGTTGCTTGGATCGAGATAACTAACTTCATCAATCCTCGTAATGAGAGTTCGGGTTTGGTAACTATCTGTTCTACCTACTCAGTCGTGTGGAATGGTTGGCCCTTTAGTTTATACTCGTTTTAAGCTTTGCTGAAAACCTTCCCTTTATGAAATAGTGATTAGGCTGTGATTCAATTACATGTAACTTCAGTGGATTGATTCCAACTGAATATCAGTGAAAAATATGCTTTCAAAAACAAGTCAATGCAACAGTTAAGCACAGATAAGGAAAGCAATAAACAACACAACAATTATAGTGGTTCAGAGACTCAAGCTCCTACGTCCACTCTCTCTGATCCTAAGAGAAATTCACTAATCACTTATGAGCTTTCTGACTACCTCAGAAGTTTATTTACTCAACTCGCCCCGAAGTTTTCTCGACTACTCCACGTAGTTTACTTACTCAACCCGACCTTGAGCTTTCTGACTACCTACGTAGTTTACTTACTCAAACACAAACAAGCTTTCAGACTACCCCTGTAGCTTACTAACTTCTCCTCTAGAGTTTTCTGACTACTCCACGTAGTTTTACTAACTCTTTACAACTCTTCTCACCAACAAACACACTCCAACTACCTTCTCAAGGGTTTGGGGTTTCTCGGTTGGTTTCCAACTAGGATGAGATATCCTTTACAACGAAGCACAATGCAAAGGGTTTGGATATCTCGATTAAGCTTTGGATAATTCTTATCAAGCTAGGCTTAGTATAGTGAGCTCTCTTCAACATAGAAGCACTTGGGAAATTCTAAGTTTTTCGAGTGCTTTAACTTTTGCAAGAATAAGTTTGAGCTCTTGAGTTGCGTATAAATTTCCCGTAACCTTACAATGTAGAGGGTCACCAGTATTTATAGGCATACACCAAGGTCACTCTTGAAAACTATCCGTTGGAGAGATAGCTTCGTGAGTTTCCTCTTATGGTGTGTGAGGAACGGCTATATTTAGGGTTTGAAACTCCCTAACACGTTTTAGGCAATAGCCTTTCATGTAGCCGGTCTTCACTTTTTGCAGTCTGGAACTTTTGTACATCTGACATCTTTTTTTTTTGACACATCCTTTGTCGATTGATGTGTATGGTACAATGTCGTCTTCCTCTTTTTGACTTTTGTCTCCAGTTAAAGGTAGACACCTTCAACGACTCTTTTGGATACAAACTCTGAGTTTGATATAACCTTAACAACACTTCTGACTTATTTCCTTTTGTCTGCATTTGAATGTCTTGGCAAATATCTATTTTCTAAGGAATCGCGATCTTCTCAGTATTGCATCCTTCAGATAGATATATTCAAAGTGCCTCGGAACATTCAGTTCATCTTGAGCATTCAAGACCTTCATCGAGTCTTGATAATTATCGTGCCATCGATTCTTGATCTTGATTCTCGATCTTGATCTTGAGTCTTGAGTTTTGTGGTCTTCTCGATTCTTGAGTCTTCTGAGTGTTTATAGTTATACTGACTGATATACTGAGTCTTCATGCTGAGTCTTCGCCTCATCGATTCTTCAAGATCTCGGCCATCGAAGTCTTGAGAACCGATTTCATATCGAAACTTCAGTTTTCTTAAACATATCGAGTTCTTCGAGTCTTGAACCTATCCTGAACTATATCTCACGACTATACATTTTGCAGATAACATCCTGAATACTCTAAAACTGAATCCTGACTCAACTATCAAGATCATTCTGAACATGTCATACTCAGGGGTTTTGGGATCTAATCAAAATCATATATCTGTTATTAAATTCATCTCCCAACATCTTACGTAACACGTATTAAAACATAACGTAACACATGAATGTTCACAAGGTAACACATTGTTGTTCATATGATAACACATCAGTATTCACATAGTATTACGAAGGCATGTATACAATATTACATATTACAAAAAAATCATGTGTTACTACATGAGCAAAAAAGTGTTACCCTATAAAGAAAAACATGTTAACACATGAACAAAAATAAGTACAAGCGCGAAGAAAAATCCTCAGTCCGAAATTACAGATTTAAAGAATAACGACGTGTTACTACATGAACAAAAAAATGTTGCCCTATGAAAAAAAATGTGTTACCACATGAACAAAAACTAGCACAAGTGCGAAAAAAATTCCCAGTCCAAAATTTCAGATTTAAAAAATAACGTGAGAAAAGTGCAGAAGGATCTGAAAGACTGCGTTAAAAAATCAAGAGGAAAAAGAACGGAAGTACCTGTAAATTTGCGAGGATGAGAAAACTGAAGCAAACGAAGTGAATATGGAAGAATTTGAATAAGAAAGAGAAAAAAAGAAAAATAAGAACAAAAGAAGAGAAGGAAAAAAACCTAAAGATGCACCGCTGTGAAATCTGGTTGGTTGCAAGGAAGACAAACCCTAAATCACAAAGGAAGAATAATTTGAAAGCGTAGGATTCATAACGAGCCTGGCTGACCCGCAAAAAATTAAAAGTACTTTAATTTGAGCTAATTCCAAGAATTTCACACTATGCAATATTACATATAAGTTTTTGTCATATATGTAGATTATGATGCATATGAGACTATTTAAATTGCACCGTACACATTGTATGTGAAACTCTCTCTTTCCACAAACTAATATTTAATAAGTTAATTTTTACTCTAATCAGTAGAGTTGATTAGAGTATCTACTTCTTCAATTTTAATCAAATGTATGAGTGTTTGCTTTGAAAAAATAAATATATGAGCTAATATGTAACGAGGCCATTAATTGAGAGCTTATTCTATATTTTCCTTATTTTATTTAAAGTAATAATACAACTTTATTTAATAATTATTATTTATGGACTACAAAAGTACGAACATGTAACAGTTTCCTTTCGAACAATTTTTATTGTTATATGTCATGAATTCAATGGAATTTTAAATTATAATTGGCAAAAAATTGTTTGCAATATTGCATACAAGTCATATGTGCAATTCGAGGTTAATTGGACTTTTTTTTTCTTTTCTCGCGCACCTGCAACGCACGTGGCGGACAAGGGCTTCTTCTTCGTCGCGCAGCCACCAGATTTATTCAATTTTGATTTTCACGCTGCTTCTTCAGGTTTTTTCTTCTCTTATCTTGTTCTTCTTTTTCTTTTTTCTCTTCTATATTCTTCTCAATTTCTCCAGTTCCTCACAAATTTACATGTCCTTCTCAGATTTTCTTCTCAATATTTGTTCTTTAAATTTATAATCTTGAACTGAGGATTTTTTTTCGCACTTGTATTGTTTTTTGTTCATATAGTAACACTGCTTTGTTCATAGGGTAACACTCTTTTGTTCATGTAGTAAAACATCAAGTTGTTCTTTAAATCTGTAATTTTGGACTGAGGATTTTTTTTCACGCTTGTACTAATTTTGTTCATGTGGTAACACGTTTTTCTTCATAGAATAACACTTTTTGTTCATGTAATAACACATGTTTTTTAGTAATATATAACATTGTACACATGTCGTCCTGATACTAAATGAATACTCATGTGTTACCATATGAACAATAATGTGTTACCATATGATAATGTATTTAAAAAAAATGATAATGTAATTTTTATTTCACGTAGTAACACATTTCGTTTCTATAAGTATCACATTTTATTCATGTAGTAACACATAAAAAAAATATTTAAAAAATTATGTGCTCAATAGGAATTGAACATGCGACCAAATACATTAACAACAAACCTAAACCACTAAGCTACAACACATATCTATTAAAGATATCATTCTATAAATATACATGTGTTCATCCAACCCACAACCCACAACCCTGCCCGCCCTGCCCGCGCCCGACCCGACCCGTGCGATAATGACCCATGAATTTTAAGCTAAATTATTTTAATTGTGATGTATTGCAGATAACATTAGTGTTCATTATTTCACACAAGACCTACTCATTATAATTTACATGTTTCACATGTGGTAAGATTTTTTTCCCCTTGCCTTGTGGTCCCGACTCCCGACTCCTTATGCGGTGACAAAATTGTAACCAGATTTAATGCAAGATGTATAATACTATATTAATTTACTAATGCTTTCCGAAAATGATAGTTGCCTTATTATTTATTAATAAATTTAATTAGACAAAGTCTAGTATAAAAAAATTTATACATGAAAAAACTTTAATTTACAATTAAATTCTGTAATTGGTGAAGGTAAGACAAAATTGAGTGGTTCATGGTTCACTCGGCCCAAGTGATTCATGGTTCACCCGACCCGAATAGATCATAATTTAAGGTTCATTATTTAGTGTTTAGGGTGTAGATGGTTGATTTATATCAATTTTACAAATTTTCATACATGAAAATTTTCACACAAAACCTACTCATTTAATTATTAGTAGTAATCATTTGATTCCATTTTCATGGTTTATTAACACACGTTCATTATGTCACCAAATATTTTAGATGTTCAAATATTATCTTAATTAATATATTAAATTCTATATTAATATCTTGTTATATTATTTTTATTCATAATAATAATATAAACCAAGATCTTGATATTTTAACATTGCATTTAATTTTATTCATAATAATAATATCGGTAAAAATTTGTGTGAATCGAGTTCATAGTGAATTTTGCTTTTTTAGTATCACTGTTATATATATGCACTATTACTGTTATATATAATTAACATCGCTGATTAAAATCTGCATTATTTTTAATCGGTGATAGTATTTAAGGATAACAGAGAGTTGTACATAACCGTGATAGAGTTCATGTATAGACCAGGTTCACAGGAGAGTTAACCAATAATATTTATCTTTTAAAGCTAATTATATGCAAAGAAGAAATAATATTAATATATACTTAAAAGTATACTTTTACATTAATTGTATTAATGTTATCATGTATCTATAACATGGATACATATATAATTACAACATATTACAAAGTCTTTTGATTTTTGACATATTTTTACTATATTAACAAATACTCCCTCCGTCCTGTTTTTGATTGGGCATTTCACTTTTGGCTCGTGTTTCAGCGAACGAGTTGTATGTTAGTATATGAAATGATAAAGTGACTTTTAAGGAGGCGTAGAATAGATGAGGAGTAGGACTATCATACCCCACCTTAAAAATCTCTTTATCATTTCAAATATTAATAAACAGCTCACTCGCTAAAATACGAGTCAAATAGTAATGGACAATCTAAATTAGGACGGAGGTAGTAACTTGTATCCCTATCTTGTTATACTATAAATATTCACAAAAGGTTAGGCCTTGTATGCACCCTGGTGCACCATGCACTCATAGTGCATTTTAGAAATGTACGACTTGTTATATTGAAAAGTACAACTTATTTACACTGAAGCATGCAACTATTTTTTTATTAATATCCAGAAAACAATGGATTTGTCAGCTTCATAATATCCTTCAAAGTAGTATCAAGATCTTCGATACAATATCAATTTAACATTGAAGATTCATCCCATATAATGAGATTGGTCTTAATTAAAGGCTAGACAAGATGACTTGCATGTAGAATTTTCAGTAGCATTAATTAAAATGACAAACATAGAATTAGCAATATGTTTGTCAAGATGAAGAAGTGAAGTTATACCACTTGCTGCTATATTAATAACAATCTTGTAATTAGACTTTAAACTTGCAGATAACATCTTTCATATAAATGTGTTTCCAGTTCCACTGTATCCATACACAAAAGATACCCCACCACTAACGAATGAATTGACTTGTGTATTGATTCATAAAGTTGTTCATGTCTAAGTTTACTTATCAAATACTCATAGTCAATCTTCAATTATGATATGTACGAATAATATATGATATAAAAGAAAAAGAACATAAAGCCATGAGACTACATGTTAGTCTAGAGGCCGGAGCCCCACTAAAAATATTTGTCGTGGGAAAAAAAAACCCCCTCTTTAGGGACAAAACCCCTGGTCAAAGAGAAAAATGGACACTCCTCAAAAAGATGATAAAAAACCAAACTAATGAGAGACACGAGTTTACTCATGGCATGTCTTAATATAATTGATCTATGAAAATCTCCAAACAACTACCAATACATGTCTCTCGAATGTGAAACTTAATAATGATGTTTGCCATTGGCGGACATACGTAGAGGCAAGGTGGGACAATTGCCCCACATCAATTTTTATTACGAAATACCATTTATACCTTTTTTTTTTAAATTTCATTAATATTTTTAAAATTACAAAAAATAGAGAATTGTCCAATAAAAGTAATTTTGTTTTTAAATAGTAGGATTGTCTACGACTTGTCTGCAAAATTTCCTAATCATACAGACATTTTCAATCCTAAAATTACAAATTACTCCAAGTAACAAGTGTAATTGTCTACAAAAATTTGCTCGTTGGTATTCATTTATCTTTAAGAATTCGTAGGCAATATGTACGCCTACTAGAATGTTAAAAATCCGTAGGTAATTCGTATGGTATTTAAAGACGAGACTATTTTGTTAAAAAAATTTGTTGCCAGAAAAGTCAATTCTTTAATTTTTTTGTGCTGGAAAAATTATACATGGTAATGAATGGATGAATAATAATTTATCAAATCGTCGTGATTTAAATTATTAATTAATTAAAACAAATTTGTTTATATTTTTTTATTTGTTCCGTTTTGCCCTGGCTTAACTACATTCCTGCGTCCGCCCCTGATGTTTGCAACCATATTAGCATCTCAAAAATATGTGACACCTTAATCTCCAAATCTCGCTTGAGCTCAGCAACGATGCTCTACAAAAGTCTTTGTATGTACCAAGGAACCGCGATCCTCCATCCTTAAAAGCCAGTTCCAAATCAGATTTGATCCAAAGATTCCTCCAGCCATTCTTTATTGTCATCCAAACAGCTAAAAGACCAGCCACCAGTTCTGCTTTCAAGAGATATTCTCACCCAACTGGGCTCGTGAAAGAAATAATAAAAAACCTCGATAATTTTGAAAAATACCATTTGGAAAAAAATAGGCAATAGGCCTCCATTTCACCATTAGAGTGTGAAAAGGAGGTCTTGTATGACCATGAACCCAAAGTTGATGCAGAATCTAAGTCTCAATAGGCAATCCATCCATAACACAACAAATCAAACTCTCAGACTACATTACCGCAGCCAGAGTACGAAGGATGTATCCTAAAATGGAAAGAGTGATATTCTAAATAAAATTCTTGTTTCTAGACCACCACAATACTCATACAATATTCATGAATGCCACCCGCCATAAAAAATGAAGTAAATGGCTAAAGTGGTTAATGAGCCTAAAGAAACATCAAGAAAGTCAATCTCATAGTGTAGGATAATACCAAAAAATTGTGTGACCTCACCCAAAACTTTCCTTAAGAAAGAACAATCTGCTAGATTGTGATCCAGATTATTCTCATCCGAGTAGCAAATTGGACATATGGTAGGACTAAGAACTCCAATGTTTAAAAGCTCTGTTGGTCCCGGTGGGAAAGCCCATTTTGCGTGTGCGGAAGCAAAACATTTCGTTGCGATGCATATAAAACAGGGGTGAAGGAATGGTGATTCCAGATTTTTCTCTTTTTGAGCTCATGTGTTGTGTCTTGCTTATAATCGAGTGCGTATGACAAGATAAGAACGTAAAGCAGTAAAGAACACAACAATGTATAGTGGTTCGGAGACTCAAGCTCCTACATCCACTCTCCCTGTTTCTAGGGAAATTCCTTCAAACACTTCCTAAGGCTTTCTGACTACCTCTGCAGTTTACTAACCTTTCTACTTTGAGCTTTCTGACTACCTCTGTAGTTTACTAACTCAAAGCCTCTGGACTTATCACCCTCTCGGGCTCGCCTCTTAGATGTTTAACGAGTTCACACTCCAATCGGGACTTATCACCCTCTCGGGATTGCCTAACAACTACCTCACTTCACCACTCGTTATCTCTTACGAGAATGGGGTTTTGGTTTGGTGTTGTCTCCAACTATGGTGAGATTTTCCCTTACATTTGTTTAGCCTCAATGCTAAGGTTGGGAAAATATCTCTAAGCTTATGATACATCGTGGGTTGCTTAGGTTGGGTTCTAGAACACACTTTGAATATATTTGTATATCTACAGACTTGTGTTCTAGGGTGGGAATGCTTTGACTATAACTCTCTTGGCTCTGTAGCATTTTGTGCAATATCTCCACACTTAATTTGATGGAAGATCTTGTATTTATAGTGTGGATTTGAATGTTACCGTTGGAGAAAATCACATTAAAATCCATACTATTCTTTGTATGTTCTGCAGCTTTTTCAGGCTGGTTGTCTTCCTCTCATTGGTCCACGTCAGTTGGATTCCAACGGCTATATTCCCAAGCTTCAGTGCCTCAGAACATTCAGGATATACTGAGCATTCAGTATATTACTGAGTCTTCAGTAATTACTGTGCCTTCAGTATTTTCTGAGTCTCAGGTCTTCAGAGATATCCTGAGTCTTCAGGTTTCTCTGAGTCTTCAGGTTTCTCTGAGCCTTCAGATTTCTCTGAGCCTTCAGGTTCTCAGTCTCATACTGAGTCTTCAAATTCTAACCTGATCTATATCTGCCGACTATACACGGTGCAGATAACATCCTAAACACTCTAAAACTGAATCCTGACTCATCTATCAAGATTCTCCTGAGCATGTCATACTCAGGGGTTTTTGGATCTAATCAAAATCCTCTTTATTAAATTCATTTCCCAACAATTTCCCCCTTTTTGATGATGTCAAAACCATCTTGTTTTGTAACAAGATGGTTTTGACATCATCAAAAAGGGGGAAATTGTTGGGAAATGAATTTAATAAAGAGGATTTTGATTAGATCCCAAAACCCCTGAATATGACATGTTCAGGATAATCTTGATAGATGAGTCAGGATTCAGTTTTAGAGTTGTTGGTCCCGGTGCAAACAAGTCTTACACGTGTATGGGGGGGAATACACGTGTTCAGTGTTTTTAAAACTTTTCTTTTACTGAGGTCAGCTTGGGTCAGGTTGTCCTGAAGATTTGGTCCTGAGAAGCACAAATCACTCTGAGTCAAAGTCTACTGAGACAGTGATCCTGAGCTACTTTCAGAAACCTCAGATAATCCCAACTGAGTCCTGAGTTTCAGAGATCCTGAGTTGCTTGGATCAGATAACTAACTTACTGAACCCTCAGAAGAGTAAGTTCAGTTTGGTAACTATCTGTTCTAGCTACTCAGATGTGCGGAATGGTTGGCCCTTTAGTTTATACTCGTTTTAAAGCTTTGCTGAAAACCTTCTTTAAATGGAATAGTGATTAGGCTGTGATTCAATTATATGCAACTTCCAGTGGATTGATTCCAACTGAAATGTCAGTGAAAATATGCTTTCAGATTAAGTCAATGCAACAGTTAAGCACAGATAAGGAAAGCAATAAACAACACAACAATTTATAGTGGTTCAGAGACTCAAGCTCCTACGTTCACTCTCTCTGATCCTCAGAGAAATTCACTAATCACTTCCTGAGCTTTCTGACTACCTCGCGTAGTTTACTTACTCAACTCGGCCCTGAGCTTTCTGACTACTCCACGTAGTTTACTTACTCAACCAGACCTTGAGCTTTCTGACTACCTCCGTAGTTTACTTACTCAAACACAAACAAGCTTTCAGACTACCTCTGTAGCTTACTAACTTCACCTCTAGAGCTTTCTGACTACTCCACGTAGTTTACTAACTCTTTACAACTTTTCTCACCAACAAACACACTCCAACTACCTTCTCAAGGGTTTGGGGTTTCTCGGTTGGTTTCCAACTAGGATGAGATATCCTTTACAATGAAGTACAATGCAAAGGCTAGGATATCTCGAATAAGCTTTGGATAAATCTTATCAAGCTAGGCTTAGTTTAATGAGCCCTCTTCAATATAAAAGCACTTGGGAAATTCTAAGTTTTTCGAGTGCTTTAACTTTGCGATAATAAGTTTGAGCTTCTTGAGTTGCTTACAAATTTCCCGTAACCTTACAGTGTAGAGGGTCACAAGTATTTATAGGCATACACCAAGGTCACTCTTGAAAAACTATCCGTTGGAGAGATAGCTTCGTGAGTTTCCTCTTATGGTGTGTGAGGAACGGCTATATTTATGGTTTGAAACTCCCTAACACGTTTTAGGCAATAGCCTTTCATGTGGCCGGTCTTCGCTTTTTGCGCCCGGAACTTTTGTTCCGACATCTTTTTTCAGTTGACTGTCATCCACCGTCCGTTGTCGATGGCATGCGATCTTGTCTTCCTCTTTTTGACTTTTGTCTCCAGTTAAAGGTAGACACCTTCAACGGCTCTTTTGGTTACAAACTCTGAGTTGATATAACCTTAACAACACTTTGTCTTAGTTCCTTTTGTCTGCATTTGAATGTCTTGGCAAATATCTATTTTTTTAAGGAATCGCGATCTTCTCAGTATTGCATCCTTCAGATAGATATTTTCAGTGCCTCGGAACATTCGAGTTTATCTGCGAGCATTGATGCATTCTTGAGTCTTGATAATTCTTTGTGCCTTGATATTCTTGATCTTGATTCTTGATCTTACATCTTACGTGTCTTGAGTCTTACGAGTCTTGGGGTTTTACGAGTCTTTACGAGTCTTGAGTCTTGAGTCTTGAGTCTTGAGTCTTCATATTCTACGAGTCTTGAGTCTTCTGAATATCTTGGTGATATATCGATTCTTCATCTTTGAGTCTTGATTCCTCGATTTCATCTTGAGTCTTGATATCTTAATTTCTGCTTTGAGTCTTGAGATCTCGATTTTTCTGCTTCGAGTCTTGATTCTTTCTTCTTGAGTCTTGAAACTTAGTTTCTTCTTGAGACTTGATTTCTTGAAACATCTTGAGTTCTTCAGAATCTTCAGATCCTAACACGATCTATGTCTGCGACTATACATTTGCGAGATATCATCGAGAATACTATAAACCGAATCCTCGACTCAACTATCAAGATTATCCTAACATGTCATACTCAGGGGTTTTTGGGATCTAATCAAAATCATATATCTTTATTTAAATTCATCTCCCAACAATTTCCCCCTTTTTGATGATGCCAAAACCTATCTTGTTACAACCATACAACCTAAACTCAAGTTTTAGTTTATCCTATTTACAAGATTGGTTATGTCTCCCATAATTTTCTGAACAGAGAATCTCTCAATAATTTCTGAGATTCTCCCAACAATTAGTCATTCAATCAATTTCTTCAGTAATGAATCTCTCAACGGATTCATCACCAAATACTTATAAACAATTTTTCATAAACAATTCATTCAGAGACACCATTCAGCATATCAAAAGTAAAAGACATGTAAATAAGATAATGAGATATTATCTTTGAGCATAAATGATAAATTTTCATTGATGATGAGTAGACTGTTACAGGTTACAATGAAATTTATCAGAACAAAAAATAAAAGACAAAAAGATAGAAAAATTACAAGTGTCTTCGTGTAAGTCTTGATCTTGATTTGGCTCTTCGTCTTACGCTCTTCTTCAACAGATCTTCTTCAATTTCATCAGCGGGTACCTCCAGGTTGAACATTCCGAAATACCTCTTCTTCAATGCATTTCTTTCCTTAATGATATCCGGATCGTTCTCGTCGGACCTAATCGCCCAAAGATATTGAGCAATTTCTTGAGTAATGGCTTTTTCATTCACTGTGCCATTATCAAGTCTTGGAGGAGGGTAGGTATATGGACGGGGCTACTTATATCTCGCACCTTTCCTTCATCCGCAAGGTTTATCCAAATTTTGGAGATATTTAGGATAGAAGGTTAGGAGATATTTAATGAATGCTTCATTAGGATCTGAGCTTTCCCCTTTCCATTCCCTGAGCACTTCATAATAGAACCAGAAGGTTCTCTTGACCTCTTCCCAAAAGGTTCTCTTGACCTCTTCCCAACTGGCCATTTCAGTGCTTTTGATGTCCCTCTCCGTTTGCTCGCAAACTTTTTGTAACCTCCTCCTTCGTTTACTTCTTCTTGACCTTTTTCCGATCACATGCACTTTGAGACCGGGCAGCTGACTTTTCTTAACTTGTTCTATCTGGAGTGTCTTCAGAGCATTCCTGGTGTTGAAAACTTTCTTCTGACATGCAGACTCTTCTAATTCTCCAATCAGCTTCCTTTGGATTGGCTTAGAAGCCTTAGCTCGCTTGCTTTCAGGTTCAACAATGCCCAAGGCTTTCCTCTTCATAGGCATTTCAGTAGCAGCCTGGCTTGTTCCAGCCTTAGCTCTAGCACTTTCGATTTCTCTCTTGCTACTTCAAGCATGGTTTCCTCGTAAACTTGAGTGTAGATCGACTTCTCCTTTGGTGAACTTGATTTTTTTCAGACTTCGACTTCCTTCAAGGCTTTGGATAGGCTATTCATTTTAAACTTCTTTTTTGTGCCTTTTTCTCCAAAGCAACGTGCCAATAACTTCCTGAAGTCTTCTTTGGTCTTTCCCCCTTCTTCGCACAAGAATTTGGAAGAAGTCCGGAGAGTGTTTGGTCCATGTGATATTGCTTTTGCTTACACAAACAAGACCTCTCCCGCTAACCGATCTTGTTCATCTTCCGGCCTCCCCGAGGTGGTTTTTAGCCATAGAAAAACTCTTCAGAGAGATGGGCAACCGCCGAGAGAGCATCTTTAAACATCTCGTTATCTTGGTCATGAGCATTGAGCTCATTTCCTCAATAGCAGATTTGATCAAGACCTCATTCTTCTCTCGCTTTCACCTCTAGAAATTCAAGATTCTCCGGGTGCTTTTTTAAGTTCTAAGACTCAAATTTCAAACCTTTGACTCCTCCAACTTCTCATTCAAATTTTGTCTTCCATGGAGGTCATCTTTGAGGTCAGAGTGTTTTGTAGTAGCACCAGGTCTGAAGATGAACTCAGATTCTCCATCTTCTTAGTTGGCTAGCCAATGTCTCTTCCATCTGAGCGATCTTGTTCATCATTGGATCAAACTTTTCAAGTTTCTCCAGAATGGGAGTGAGGTCGATCTCAGAACATTTCGCACCTTCGCGGCCGATTGATCATCCCGAGGTTCGTGACACAACCCGAGGGTCGGTCTACACCGAAAGCATCACTTACATCCCGAGCTTCAGCCCTAATCGAGCCTTAGTCCCGTTTCATCGGACAATTCAGAGTTAAAGATAGAAACTTCAAAGAATTTTGGCATAATTGTTAATAGTGCCAAAAGGTACCTGAAGAGTGCTAACTTCAGTCTGAGGTTGAATGATTTCAGGTTGATCAGCACCAGAATTTTCCTTCTCCATCTGAGACTGATCCTCAACATCTCCCTGTTGGTCCCCATCTTGAAATTTGTCTCGCCGCTAGGGGCACCAACTTCAAAGAATTTCTCCTCTCGCCTATCTTCTTCGAACTAGCTCATCAAAATCGCAATTTTCATCCCGAGCTTTGTCTTCCCGAATCCTCGAGAACTCAATCAGAATGTTGGTCTCCTCATTCCACCAATCTTCCCCTCGAATGCAAAGAATGTTAAGCATCTCCGGAAGAGTCCGATTGAGGATGAAAACCGCCGCCCTTAATCAAGAAGATATCTTGCAGATCGGGGTATGAAATGAGCCTCTGTGGTAGCGGTCAAGGATGAACCCCCTTGCTTCCTCCACTCGGTTTCTTCAAACTTCACCCTTCTTCCATCTCGGCTATTCGGTTCAATCAAGCATCACCAAGGATCAAGAAGTAGATCACCAGAGCTCATCCAAAATAAGTCGCCCCGAAGTCTCAAAAAGAATGTTTGTGATAACAGTCCTCGCCAGCATCCGAGTGGGTTCTGGGCCCGAGCCGGCACTTCCTCGATTGACTCTAAGTTGGCTCTTCTGGTTCGAGCCAAGCACATCTTTGGTAGGAATCTCTCGAGGCTCGAAGTTTCTTTAAAAATTTTCTCGAGAAATTTTGTCCGAATCGAAGCGATGTCTCAAGCACCTCAGAGAAGACCGCTCCTCACTGTTCTCGTGCCTTAGAGATAACCCGAGCCAAGACTTGTAATGGCTTAATTTTGAGCGGTTTGGCTCTCAAAGTTGAATCTCTTCGTAATCATCGCCATCTTCATCGGTGAGAACCACGGGTCTTTCAAGGCTTTGGGGCAAGGTTTTCGCTTTCTTCATCTTTCACCCCGCTCCATCTTGGCCTCCAACAAAACCTTCCCCTAGTTTGTTGGGTTTTTTTTTCAAGAAGCAAAGACTTGGTGATTCAAATTTTTTTTTTCTTTCTTCCCCCTGATGGCCTATTTCTTCACAGCAATGGGCTTGAAGAGCACCTTGGACTTGGGGAATGGGGTCGAATTGGCAAAGATGTCCTCCTCCTCTCTGCACATCTCCAAAATAAATGCTATTTTGGTGGCATGGTGGATCTTGCCTTTGATCGAGATCGCCTGGCCAACCTTTCTTATGACTTTGGCCTGTTCACTCACCATCCGAATCAAGAATCGAGCCAGCTTGAATTCGGTGGTGGGTGAGGCCTCGATCGCCGCCATTAATCTGAGCTTCGGGGTACTAATCTGCTCAAAACTCCCCGAATGACTAATGATGCATTTGCTCACAATATCTAACAAAACTCTATATTGTGGCTTCAAATGCCTCTTATGTAGTGTAGCCTCAAATTTTACAGATTCTCAAAGAATCCTATCTAAATACTCCCCGCTTCTCTACCCAACATATACACAGCAGGATCCTCTCCTCTATCACAAAGCTCAAAATCATCATTTAAATTTTTCGGAATAATGTACAATTCCCTTTCAAAATCGATGTATTTAGACGAATGCTCTAAATGAGATACAGTAATCTCAGAATGCATACCATCCTCTTCATCTATCTTAATATTACGATGAACTCGACACCTCTTTTTCACAGATTCTTGGTCCCATTAAATTATGATTTAGATGAGTGAGCTTGGCCAAATGGATCATATGGAGAGCCTCCTCTTTTCTCGGGTTTGGAGTTGGTTGTGCTATCGAGCGAGACAACTAACTCGCATTCAAGGTTTATTGGTTTTGGCTAATTTGTCGAAAATGGTAGGAGCCATTTGAGAGATTGAAGAGTTAGGGTTTAGGTTTTCTGGGCAAAGGGGATAATTTGCAGAGGATTTTGGGAACGAAGGGTTTGATAAAATTGGCTTGAATGGCTTCTTGGGGTATAAATAGTTTTGATATCATGGGAATTCGCGTTGGTTAGGTAAAAAGCAACGGTTGAGATTAATCTCCGATTAATCGGGTATACTTAACAAATGATCTTCCAAAAGTAAGCCGCCAAAATATCCTCATTGGTCATTAATGTAACAGAGCATTAAATGACTGTTGACCTTCTTCGGAATTTCAAACGATCCCGCCCAAAACCATTCCTTAGGGTGTTTTGTATTTATTGCAAATGATTACTGAGCTTCATTTAAGCAATAAATGAGTCGCATGAGTCATTACTTCTTCAGACTAATTTCTCTCTATCGGCCTTTATCGAAGTAATCGACCTTGATAAAATGTCAAGATAATACTAAGTAATCGAATGGGTTCAAGATAATCCCGAAGTAATCGACCTTCAAGAACTGAAGTTTTTCGAGACTCCGCCTTCAAGATTTCCATTTTATCCCGAAGTTTCTCAAGAGAATTTCGAGAAAACTTCATGCATCTGAAAACCTTCAATTTTTCAGATTTTACTCTATACACCTGGATCTAACATCCCTAATTCAACTGAAAGTTCCTGAAATCTTGATTCAACCAAAGGTTTAGTCAAGATATCAACTCTCGGCTTATCAGTATGAATTTTCTCCATCCTTATGTCATTTTTTTTTCAATATGATCTCTGATGAAGTTCCTTCTTCAGTTTGATTTCTCTTGAAGTCCATGAGGAAATTCATCTTCCAACAATGACATCTCAGATCTTCTTTCAACAGGGCTAATGATATCTTCATTCGATTCAAAGGTTCTTTTTCGCTTACCTAAAAAACAGATTAGATCTGTGGGTACCCATTTGGTATAGGGTCCTATCCGTTAACAGACCTTTTGGAATCCAAATCGCCTAACAACTCTAATCACTTTAGAGTGGCTAATTTGTCTTCCATAAACATCTACATACACATTTACTACTCGGGTGCCTTAGCAGTTTCTCGTATGAGTGCTAGCCTTTTTAAGATGAACATGGGCTTTTGAATTCTTCTTTGGGTCGACCTTTTGTTCATTTGCTTTGGCTTTCGCGGTAAGTTTTGGTCTAAATCTTTGTTGACTCGGGTTCGGATAACCTTTACCCTTAGGCAAGTGGGGGGTTCGGGTTGTCTCAGATCGAATTTGGGTCTTTCAAGATATCGAGGACTTGGTCTCTTCAATTGAGAATGTCTCTCGGCCGAGTGTTTTCTTCTCAAGATTCCTCCGATGGTTCAAATGTAGATCCTTTCTGTGTTTGCATTCTTAGCCCGAGGCTTTGAAGTACTTGCTCGAATTTTTTCCAATCGAAAGTGCTCAGTTTTCTAGCCTTCACCGAGGTTTGGGCTTTTCACCGATCATTCGGGTTTTTTTACCGGTACCATAGGTCCTTTTCCCTTGTCAAAGACCTTGGGCATTTCTTCGCTTTGAAGTGTAGGTGCCATCGATTTAACAAAAGATTGTCTTCATGCTACTTGATGCAAAGATTCAGATGACCTTGTGAGGTTCCCCTCGAATGTATCCCAATCCGCATTTTATAGTGGCAGATCTGGGGTAACTCAATTTCATCTATTACTTTAGATGCAGATTCAATAGAGTTAACTTCTTTACGTGGACTATCCTCACAGCTCAGAGAGTTTCATGCTTCTCAGAGAGGTCATTGAACTTAGTTCGATTAGTCAATCTCTTCAAAGATTTTTCTAGCTTTTTCGGGCCTAGGTCACTATCATCTTCTCTTTTTCTCGAGAGTTGTACTTTCGTAACATCCGATTCATCAAGAGCTCCCATTAATTGAGAAGTGATCTCGATTTTGCTAGAGTCTTTCCATTTTAGATTTTCAGCCTTTTCAGCCTTTATTCTCGCTTCTTGAGTTTCATTTAGCAGTTCTTGTAAAACAAAGATAGTCCTTCATCGACTCTCAAAAGAATCCATCAGTCAAAATGATTTTTATGAGATGAACTTGACAACTCTTGTGCTAGTGTAGGAGCAACAAATGAGATAGAAGAACTTACCTCTCCTCCTATGCCTAAGAGACAGATGTCATCACTGTCACTTTCTGAACATATCTCTTCTGAGGAGCTGGAGCTTTCTTCAGACTCCTTTTCTTCCTTAGCAATCTCAGCAAGTGTATCCCATATTTCCTTTGAATTCTCACAATGAGAGATCTTCCTCATAACACCATCATCAATAGTGCTATATATTGTATCTTTGGCAATATAGTCAAGATTGACTAACTTTTCTCGATCAGAGTAAGTTGATCATCCGACTTTGGCAATTCAAATCCTCGAATCATTTCTCTCATCTTTCAGAACTCTGGGATTCACAATATTGAATTGGAATGGTCCTTCAAGAACCACTCTCCACATTCTTTCATGCTTAGAATACAAATGAACTCAAGATTCTTAATTTCCACAAATCATATTTCTCAACCGAGAACATTGTAAGCTTTGTAGAAGGCATGATGTCCGAGATTTATAAAATTTCAAAGAATTACTTCGTTTTAGAAAAACCACTTGGAGTCTAAGCAATTTAGACTTTGGTCAACAAGGCTAGTGGTCAAGAGAACCACCGCAGAGACGGGTTTTAAAAATTTGGATCACCCAGTGATCACTTTTCAAATTGGTGATCTTTTGAACTCCCCGCCTCGATACCACTTGTTGTTCCTTGCAAAACGAAGTCTTACACGTATGGGGGGGAATACACGTGTTTAGTGTTTTTTAAAACATTTTTTTTATCGAGGTCACTTTTGGGTCGTTGTCCTAAAGATTTTGTCCCGAGAAGCACAAATCACTCGAGTCAAAGTCTCATCGAGACAGTTGATCCCGAAGTCGCTTTTTAAAACCTCGATAATCCCAACCGAGTCCTCGAAGTTTTAGAGATCTTGAGTTGCTTGGATCGGATAACTCAACTTCATCGAACCCTCGTAAGAGTAAGTTCGGTTTGGTAACTATCCGTTCTAGCTACTCGGATGTCTTGAATGGTGGCCTTTAGTTTATACTCGTTTTAAAGCTTTGCTGAAAATCTTCCTTTAAATGGAATAGTGATTAGGCTGTGATTCAATTATATGCAACTTCCAGTGGATTGATTCCAACTGAAATGTCAGTGAAAATATGCTTTCAGATTTAAGTCAATGCAACAGTTAAGCACAGATAAGGAAAGCAATAAACAACACAACAATTTATAGTGGTTCAGAGACTCAAGCTCCTACGTCCACTCTCTCTGATCCTCAGAGAAATTCACTAATCACTTCCTGAGCTTTCTGACTACCTCGCGTAGTTTACTTACTCATCTCGGCCCTGAGCTTTCTGACTACTCCACGTAGTTTACTTACTCAACCCGACCTTGAGCTTTCTGACTACCTCCGTAGTTTACTTACTCAAACACAAACAAGCTTTCGGACTACCCCAGAGCTTACTAACTTCACCTCTAGAGCTTTTCGACTACTCCACGTAGTTTACTAACTCTTTACAACTTTTTTCTCACCAACAAACACACTCCAACTACCTTCTCAAGGGTTTGGGGTTTCTCGGTTGGTTTCAACTAGATGAGATATCCTTTACAATGAAGTACAATGCAAAGGCTAGGATATCTCGACTAAGCTTTGGATAAATCTTATCAAGCTAGGCTTAGTTTAATGAGCTCTCTTCAATATAAAAGCACTTGGGAAATTCTAAGTTTTTCGAGTGCTTTAACTTTGCGATAATAAGTTTGAGCTTCTTGAGTTGCTTACAAATTTCCCGTAACCTTACAATGTAGAGGGTCACAAGTATTTATAGGCATACACCAAGGTCACTCTTGAAAAACTATCCGTTGGAGAGATAGCTTCGTGAGTTTCCTCTTATGGTGTGTGAGGAACGGCTATATTTAGGGTTTGAAACTCCCTAACACGTTTTAGGCAATAGCCTTTCATGTAGCCGGTCTTCACTTTTTGCGATCGAACTTTTGTACTTTCGACATCTTTTTTCAAATGACCATCGCCATCACAAGGTCAAGATGGTACATGTCTTGTTTTCCTCTTTTTGACTTTTTGTCTCCGGGGCTAAAGGTAGACACCTTCAACGGCTCTTTTAGTTACAAACTCTGAGTTGATATAACCTTAACAACACTTTGTCTTAGTTCCTTTTGTCTGCATTTGAATGTCTTGGCAAATATCTATTTTTCTAAGGAATCACGATCTTCTTAGTATTGCATCCTTCAGATAGATATTTTCAATTGCCTCTAACATTCAGTTTATATCGAAAGCATTCAATACATTATCGAGTCTTCAAAGAATTACTATGCCTTCAAGATTCTTGATCTTGATTCTCCGTCTTCCGCCTTCAGTGTCTTTAGAGTCTTTCGAGTCTTGAGTGGTCTTCTGAGTCTTCAGCGTCTTCTGAGTCTTCAGAGTCTTTTGAGTCTTCTGAGTCTTCAGAGTCTTCTGAGTCTTCAGAGTCTTCTGAGTCTTCAGATTCTTCTGAGTCTTCAGAGTCTTTACAGATATACTGACTGATATACTAAGTCTTCATGCTGAGTCTTCAATTCCTCAGTTTCATCTCGAGACTTCAAGAGATCTCGATTTCACATCGAAGTCTTCAAGATCTCGCCATTAATCGAAGTCTTGATTCTCGATTTCTTCTTGAGTCTTGTAAACTTAGTTTCATCGAGACTTTAGTTTCTTGTAAACATATCGAAGTTCTTCGTAATCTTCGGATCCTAACCCGATCTATATCTGCCGACTATACATTTTGCGGATATCATCCCTAATACTATAAAACCGAACTCGACTCAACTATCAAGATTATCCTGAACATGTCATACTCAGGGGTTTTGGGATCTAATCAAAATCATATATCTTTATTAAATTCATCTCCCAACAAGAGTGTTCAGGATGTTATCTGCACCGTGTATAGTCGGCAGATATAGATCTGGTTAGAATCTGAAGACTCAGTATGAGACTGAGAACCTGAAGGCTCAGAGAAATCTGAAGGCTCAGAGAAACCTAAAGACTCAGGACAACCTGACCCAAGCTGACCTCAGTAAAAGAAAAGTTTTAAAAACACTGAACACGTATTCCCCCATATACACGTAAAGCCTCGTTTTGCACCGGACCAACAAGTGGTATCAGAGCAAAGGGTTCAACTTGACCACCTGCTTTGTTGACCAAAGTTTTATTTGCCAAAAAAAAAAATACTTGTGGTCTATCTGAACTGATCTTATTTGCTGAATTCTTAAAAGACTCAGATAAAAATGTCTTCTAAGAAACTTCCCATGTTCTCAGTGGAGAACTATGATTTGTGGAGACTAAGAATGCAGGCTCATCTGTATTCTAAACATGAACGAATGTGGAGAGTGGTCTCGAAGGGCCATTCCAATTTCATCGCGGGTGAATCCCAGAGGAATGTAAAATGAGAGAAACGATCCTAGAGCGTAATTTCCTAAGTCCGATGACCAACCGACTCTGAGGAGGAGAGAAAGTTAGTCAATCTATACTATATTGCTAAAGACACACTATACAGTACAATTGATGATGGTGTGATGGGAATGATCTCTCACTGCAATACTGCAAAAGAAATTTAGGATACACTAGTCAGAATGTGCCAATGCATGATGATATCAAGGAAAACAAACTTTCGATTTGCAATAGGAAAGTTTGATAGTTTTGAATGGAAGAAGGTGAATCAATTGACAAATTGAAAGTCGATTCACCAAGATCATGAATGATCTAAATGCACTTGGAAAGAAATATCCACAAAGAGAAATTGCATTGAAAATTCTTAGAGGTCTTTCTAAGAAATGGGATATACATGCAAAGGGTGATTGAAAACACCAAGAACATTAATTCAATGCCCTATCAACAACTCTTTCTCCGAAATGAAAAGCCTATGAGTTTGTAATAGATAAGAAATCCAAAAAGGTCGACAAAGAAAGATGATTCATCATCTAGTAAAAATGTGGCTTTTAAGGCCAAAGATAAAATCAGAAACTAGAGAGTTCGAGAACTCCCTTGCTAAGAATCGGGATGAGCTTGAGGATAAGCTAGCAATCGATGGCAAGGAGGTTTGAAAGACTTAATAGTCGATATGGAAAATACAAAAGCTATTACAGAATCACAGTACCGTAAGAAACCCGAGGACAAACCAACCGAGAAGAGAAAGGACTCGAAAAATCAAGGATCTTCATCCGCAAAGAAGGACTCCAAGTCCAAAGAAGAAAGTGATCAGGATGATGATACCAACAGATGCTATAATTGCCAAAAGAAAGGTCACTTCCAGTATGATTGTCCAGATCTGAGAGCTAAGGAGAGAAGAGAAAGGCAAGCTAAAAGAGACAAGAAGTTCTCAAGCAGAAAGGCCATGGTTGCAGAAGAAGAACATTCTGAGGAGGGATCTAGCTCTTCAGATGAAATATTCTCAGACAGTGAAAGTGATGACATTTGTTTGATGGCAATTGAGGAGGTAAACTCTTCTTTCTCTGTTGTTGCTCCTACACTAGCACAAGAGTTGTCAAGTTCAATTGTGAACAGTCTATTTGACCTGATGGATTCTTTTGAGAATCTGATGAAGGACTATGCTGTTTTACAAGAACTACTAAATGAAACTCAAGAGCAGAATAAGGAATCAAGGTCGAAAAATCTAAAATGGAAAGACTCTAGCAAAACCGAGATCACTTTCAATTAATGGGAGCCATTGATGAACGGATGTTCTCAAAGTACAAATCTCAGAGAAAGAGAAGTTGATAGTGACCCTAACTGAAAAGCTGGAGAAATCCACTGAAGAAATTCAGCTGATCAAAACTAAGTTCAATGACCTCTCTGAGAAGCATGAAACTCTACAGAACTGTGAGGATAGTGCACAGAAGAAGTTAACTCTATTGAATACTTCATCTAAAGTAATAGATGAAATTCAGAGTTACCAGAGATCTGCCACTATAAAATCTGGATTGGGATACATTCCGTGGGGAACCTCACAAGGTCATCCGAATGTCGCATCAAGTAGCAAGAAGACAATCTTTGTAAAAACCAAAGGCACCCACACTTCAAATCAAGAAATGCCCAAGGTTGTAGACAATGAAAAGGACCCATGGTTTCAAAGAAACTGAATGATCGTAGGAAAGCCCAAACCTCGTGAAGGCTAGAAAACGTGAGCACTCGGTTGGAAAATTTTGCAAGTACTTCAAAGCCTCAAAGTTAAGATTGCAAACCCGAAAAGGATCCACATTGAACTATCGAGAGGAATCTTCGTAAGAGAAACACTTAGCAAAGAGACATTCTCAATCGAAGAGACCAAGTCCTCAAGATCTTCGAAAAGACCAAAATTTCAAAGATGCATAACCCGAACCCCACTTGCCTAAGGGTAAAGGTTATCTCAACCCGAGTCAACAAAGATTTAGACCCCGCAAGACAAAAGTTTCCAAGCATCCAACAAAAGGCCCGAACCAAAGAAAAATTCAAAAGCCCATGTTCATGCTAAAGCTAGCACACATACACAGAAGACTGCTAAGGCACCCAGAGTAGTGAATGTGTATGTTGATGTTTATGGAAGAAAAATTAGCCACTCTAAAGTGATTAGAGTTGTCAGGCAGATTTGGATTCCGAAAGGTACAACTAACCTTGTAGGACCCTATACAAACTGGGTACCTAAGAATTGATCTGTTTTTCAGGAGGAAAACAAGGGCACAAAGCTGATTAAAAATCACATAGCACTGATGGTATCTTGACAGTGGATGCTCAAGACATATGACAGGATTCAAGAAGATACTCAGTGACTATGTTGAACGAAGAGGCCCTCAGATCACTTTTGGAGATAACTCCAAGGATGATCAAGGATATGGAACTTTGGAAATCGACTCAGTTCATATCCATGGTGTTTCATATGTATCTGGATTGAAGCATAATTTGCTTTCAATAAGCCAATTCTGTGATAAGGGTTTTAATGTTGAGTTCTCTAAGAACTTATGTTATGTGAAAGATGATACAACATAGAAAGTTTTACTAACTGGTACTAGAAAAGGAAATGTGTATCTTGCTGATTGGAGTTCAACTCCTAAAGATACATGTTTGGTTACTAAAAGTTCCACAGATACCAGTTGGTTATGGCATAAAAGAATGAATCAATTGAATTTCAAAACCCCGAATAAGCTTTGCAAGATTAGCTCTTGTGAGAGGGTCATTTAATGAAGTGTTCAATAAGGAACATATTTTTGATGCGTGCAAAAAGGAAAAACAAATTAGAGCATCATTTAAAAGCAAAGTAGATGTTTTCTCGATGTAATACTTGAAGTTATCTGATATGGATCTTTTTGGTCCTATAACACCAGTAAGCACTAATGGCAGGAAATACACATTGGTAGTAGTTGATGACTACTCAAGATATACTTGGGTCATATTCTTACTAAGTAAGAAAGAGACTCGAGATAAAGTCGCCGTAATTCATCGAAAAGGCTCAAGATGAGAGAAAATCGAGTGTGGTCAAAATCGATCGATAAAGGAATTGAATTTATAAATCATATCATATTCGATTATTGTGCAAAGAAATGGAATTTCACATGAAACATCACCGCAAGGACCCCCTCAACAAAATGGTGTTCTTGAAAGAAGGAACATGACTCTTAAAGAAGTTCGCGAAAGGACAATGATACCGTCGTCGATATTCCTAAAAGGTTTTAATCAAGTCATCAACACCGCATGCTACTCACGTAATAGATCCATGCCGACCAAGAGTCAAGGCAAAACACCCTATGAGCTTTGCAATGAAAGGAAGCCTCTTTTTTTTTTCTTTTCGTGTGTTTGGTTGCAAGTGTTTCATACACAATAATTCAGAAAGATCAGCTTGAAAACATTTGATAGTAAAGTCGATGAAGGAATATTCTTAGGATATTCTCAAGTCAAGAAAGCTTTCAGAGTTTACAACCTGTAGGACTCTTATTGTGGAGGAAACACCTCATGTTGTTTTTGATGAATCTACTTGTGTTCATAAGAAACAAGAACATGATGCAGATGAACTGACCAAGAGGATCACCAGATTAAGCCTGAAAAAGAATGACAAAACATCCACTAAACTCGAAAAGAAGAAGTCACCACTATCTATGATTGGAGTGACTCAGACTTCGAATAAAAAAGTTTCGATGGAACTCGGGATGGTGAGACTCAGAAAACCAACACTCCAAAGGTGACCAATCGAACAGACACGATTCGGACTGTGTATGTGATGCCAATGAAGATGTGGTCACACGGTGAGGCAAATTTGAATCTATCAACCAAAGGGGAACAAATGTCTCGACAATGTTTCAATGGAATTTCACCGAGGAAGATGATTCCCTTTCTCCTTTTCTCGTTGTTCCTCGAAGTTCATTGAATTAAATGAACCTAACATTTCAAATGTTGAGGATATTTGAAGGGGGAACATCAAGAAGGAAATGGTTAGATAGTCATCCTACAAGTCAAATTGTGGGTGATCTAATGAAGGTGTTAAAACAAGAAGGTTCCATGGTGAGAGTGCACTATTCCGCTTCCTATCGGAGAAAGAGCCTCATCGAGATTGGTGAAGCTCTACAAGATTCTCATTGGATTATTCTATGCAAGATGAGTGAATCAATTCTCAAGAAATGAAGTATGGGAGCTAGTAGATAGACCGAAAAGGCACAATGTCATTGGAACCAAGTGGGTATTTAAGAATAAAAGAGATGAAAACAACAACATTGTAAGAAACAAGGCAAGGCTAGTCAGACAAGGTTATTACCAAGAAGAAGGCTTGGATTATGATGAAACCTTTGAACTACCAAAAAGACTAGAAGCCATCGATTGTTTCTTGCATATGTTGCCCACATGAAGTTTCATCTATCAAATGGATGTGAAAAGTACATTTCGAACGGTGTGCTTAAAGAAGAGGTTTATGTGGAACAACCTTCCGGTTTCAAACAGAATGACCAAGTTCTGTGCTCGTAAAAGCTTTGTATGGTCTTAAGCAAGCACCCGAGAGCATGGTATGATACTCTTTCTCGGTTTATAACGACCATGGTTTTGTCAAAGGGATGATTGATAGAACTCATTCGGGATAGAAGATGGGGAAGATATCTTATCGGGTTCAAATATATGTTGATGACATCATTTTGGATCTCCAAACCATCACCGTGGTGAAAAGTTTTCAACAATCGATGAAAGGCAAGTTTGAGATGTCAATGATGGGGGATGAATTTCTTTCTAGGTCTTCAAGTGAAACAATCAAAGGAAGGAATATTCATCAACCGTGCAAAGTACACCGTAGATCCGATTGCCAAATATGGTGTACATAATTGCAATGCGCTTAGGATTCCCATGAATACTAACTACAAGATGGATCCCGATTTCAAGACAAATCAAATGAGTCATACCGATTATAGAGGAATCATTGGATCACTGCTCTATCTCACAGCAAGTAGGCCAGATATAACATTTGTTGTTGGGATATGTGCAAGATACCAAGCTAATCCTAAGGCTAGTCACATGGAGGTCGCCAAAAGGATATCAAGTATCTTAAGGGCAATTGTGAATAGAGGATTATGGTATCCGGTGATGATAACCTTGAATTAACCGGGTTACTCGATGTCGATTATGGAGGTTGCAGGATTGACTGGAAGTCCACTACAGGAACTTGTCAATTTCTTGGAAGTAAGCTGATATCTTGGTTTACGAAGAAACAGACCTCAAGAGTTTGACAAAGAATAGTGAAGTTGAATACATGGTCTGCAGGAAGTCGCTGCGTTTCGATTCTTTTCGCTCATACAACAATTAAGGGATTATAAAGTTGTAGCCAATGAAGTACTAATATTTTGTGACAATAATAGTGCCATTGCTATTTCAATAAAAATCGGTATTGCACACCGATGCAAGCATGTGGATATCGACATCACTTCATCGAGAGATCATGTCGAGAAAAAGGACATAAGGATGGAGAAAATTCATACCGATATAAGAGAGTCGATATCTTGATTAAACCTTTGGCTGAAACAAGATTTCAGAAACTTTCAGTTAAATTAGAGATGTTAGATCCAGGTGTATAGAGTAAAATCTAAAAAATTGAAAGTTTTCAGATGCATGAAGTTTTCTCAGAATTCTAGTGAGAAACTCAGGATAAAATGGAAATACTGAACTAGGTCTCAGGAAACTCAGATTTATCAAGGTCAAGAGTCGATTATATCGAACCCATTCAAGATTTCAAGATTATAACGACATTTTATCAAGGTCAATTACTTTCAAGAAGACTGATAGAGAGAAATTAGTCTGAAGAAGTAATGACTCATGCGACTCATTTATTGCTTAAGTGAAGCTCAGTAATCATTTGCAATAAATACAAAACACCCAAGGAATGGTTTTGGGCGGGATCGTTTGAAATTCCGAAGAAGGTCAACAGTCATTTAATGCTCTGTTACATTAATGACCAATGAGGATATTTTGACGGCTTACTTTTCGGAAGATCGACTATTCGCATACCCGATTAATCGGAGATTAATCTCAACTGTTGCTTTTCACCTAACCAACGCGAATTCCCACGATCTCCAAACTATTTATACCCCAAGAAGCCATTCAGGCCAAATTTTATCAAACCCTTCGTTCCCAAAATCCTCTGCGAAAAATCCCCTTTGCCCAGAAAACCTAAACCCTAAATCTTCAATCTCTCAAATGGCTCCTACCATTTTCGATAAATTAGCCGAAACCAATAAACCCTGGTATGAGTTCGTTGTCTCGCTCGATAGCACAACCAACTCCAAACCAGAAGAGAAGGCTCTCCATATGATCCGTTTGACCAAGCTCACTCATCTCGTTGCAAGCCGACCGGACCAAGAATACGCGAAAGAGGTAATCAAGTTCATCTATAATATGAAGATAGATGAAGAGGATGGTATGCATTCTGAGATTACTGTATCTCATTTAGAGCATTCATCTAAATACATCGATTTTGAAAGGGAATTGTACATTATTCTGAAAAATTTAAACGATGTTTTTGAGCTTTGTGATAGAGGAGAGTATTTAGATAGGATTGCTGAGAATCCTGTAAAATTTGAGGCTACACTGCATAAGAGGAATTTGAAGCCACAATATAGAGTTTTCATAGATATTGTGAGGAAATGCATCATGAGTCATTCGGGGAGTTTTGAGCAGATTAGTACCCCGAAGCTCCGAATAATGGCGGCGATCGAGGCTTCACCCACCACCGACTTCAACTGGCTCAAATTCTTGATTCAAATGGTGAGTGAATAGGCCAAAGTCATAAGAAAGGTTGATGGGGTGATCTCGATCAAAGGCAAGATCTACCATGCCACCAAAATAGCATTTGTTTTGGAGATGTGCAGAGAGGAGGAGGACATCTTCGCCAATTCGACCCCATTCCCCAAGTTCAAGGTGCTCTTCAAGCCCATTGCTGTGAAGAAACAGGCCATTAGGGGGAAGAAAGAAAAGAAAGCAGAATCACCAAGCGCTGCTGCTGAAAAAGAAACCCAACAAACCAGGGGGAAGGTTTTGTTGGAGGCCAAGATGGAGCAGGGTGAGAAGATGAAGAAACAGAAAACCTTCGGCCCCAAGCGCAGAAGACTGTTGGTTCTCATCGATGAAGATGGCAGTGATTCTGAAGAGATTCAACTTGAGAGCCAAACCGCTCAGAATTCACCATTACAAGTCTTGGCCCAGGTTATCTCTAAGGCACAGGAACAGACTGAGGAGCAGGTCTTCTCTGAGGTGCTTGAGACATCGCTCAGCTCAGATAAAATTTCTCAGGAAATTTTTAAAGGAACTCAGGCCTCAGAGATTCCTACCAAAGATGTGTCAGCTCAGACAGAAGAGCCAACTCAGAGTCAATCTGAGGAAGTGCCAGCTCAGGCCCCAGAACCCACTCAGATGCAAACTGAGGACCTGACTGCACAACATTCTGACTGAGACTCAGGAGCAGCTTATTTTGGATGAGCTCCTGAGTGATCTAATTCTTGATCCTTCAGCTGATGCTTCGACTGAACCAGTTAGCCCGAGATGGAAGAAGAGCGAAGCTGAAGAAACCGAGTGGAGGAGCAAGGGGGAACGGTTCATCCTTGACGCTACCCTGAGCTTAGCTCATATCCTGATCTGCAAGATATCTTCTTCAGATTAAGGACGACGATTTTCATCCTCAATCAGACTCTTCCGGAGATGCTTAACATTGCTACATTCAGAGGGGAAGACTGGTGGAATGAGGAGATAGCATTCCTGACTGAGTTCTCAGGATTCAGGAAGACAAAGCTCAGGATGAAAGTTTCAGATTTTGATGAGCTGGTTCAGAAGAAGATAGATGAGAGGAGAACTACTGAAGTTGGTGCCCCTAGCAGCAGAGACAAATTTCAAGATGGGGACCAACAGGGAGATGCTGAGGATCAGTCTCAGATGGAGAAGGAAAATTCTGGTGCTGATCAACCTGAAATCATTAAACCTCAGACTGAAGCTAGCACTCTTCAGGTACCTTTTGGCACTATTAACAATTATGCCAAAGTTACTGAAGTTTCTATCTTTAACTCTGAATTGTCTGATGAACAGACTGAGGCTCAGTTGGAGACTGGAGCTCAGGATGAAGCTGATGCTCAGGTGCAGACCGACCCTCAGGTTGTGTCTGAACCTCAGGATGATCAATCAGCACAGAAGGTGCAGAATGTTCCTGAGATCGACCTCACTCCCATTCTGGAGAAGCTTGAAAAGGTTGAGCCAATGATGAACAAGATCGCCCAGATGGAAGAGACATTGGCCAGCCAAACTCAGAAGATGGAGAATCTGAGTTCATCTTCAGACCTGGTGCAAATACAAAACACTCTGACCTCAAAGATGACCTCCATGGAAGACAAGCTGAATGATAAGCTGGAGGGAGTCAAGGCTGAGCTGAGTGCTGAACTTAAACAGAAGCACCAGGAGAATACTGAGTTTCTAGAGGTGAAACTGGCAGAGAAGAATTAAATGCTGATCAAGTCTGCTGTTGAGGAAATGAGCTCAATGCTCATGACCAAGATGACAGAGATGTTTAAAGATGCTCTCTCTGGCCAGTTTGCCCATTTGTTTGAAGAATTTTCTGTGGCTAAAAACCACCTCAGGAGGCTGGAAGATGAACAAGATCAGTTAGCAGGAGAGGTGCGCTTCGTAAGCAAAGAGCAATATCACATGGACACAACACTCTCCAGGCTTCTTCCAAATTACGGTGCCAAGAAGGGGGAAAGACCAGAAGAAGACTTGAGGAAGTTATTGGCACGTAATTTGGAGAAAAAAGCACAAAAAGAAGCTGAAATGAATAGCCTATCCAAAGCCTTGAAGGAAGTAGAAGCTACTGAAAAACTGAAGTTCAGCCAGGTGGAGAAGCCGATCTACACTCAGGTTTCTGAGGAAACCATGCTTGAAGTAGCAAGAGAGAAACTGAGTGCTAGAGCTAAGGTTGGAACAAGCAAGGCTGCTACTGAATTGCCTATGAAGAGGAAAGCCTTGGGCATTGTTGAACCTGAAAGCAAGCGAGCTAAGGCTTCTAAGCTAGTCCAAAGGAAGATGATGGTTGAATTAGAAGAGTCTGAAGGTCCACATCAGAAGAAAGTCTTCAACACCAGAAATGCTCTGAAGACACTCTAGATAGAACAAGCTAAGAAAGCTGCTGCTTCAGTCTCAGGCGTGCCAGTGATCAGGAAAAAGGCTGAAGAAGAGCAGAAACGAAGGAGTGGTTACAAAAAGTTTGCGAGCAAACGGAGAGGGACTTCCAAAGCACTGAAATGGCCACACACTGACAAGTGGATGCCCATCCAATTCAACGACAGTTGGGAAGAGGTCAAGAGAACCTTCTGGTTCTATTATGAAGTGCTAAGGGAATGGAAAGGGGAAAGCTCAGATCCAAATGAAGCTTTTATTGAATATCTCCTAACCTTCTATCCTAAATATCTCCAAAGCTGGATAAACCTGGCGGATGAAGGAAAGGTGCAGATAGTAGCCCCGGCCCATATACCTACCCTCCTCCAACACTTGATAATGGCCTGGTGAATGAAAAAGCCATTACTCAAGAAATTGCTCAATATGCTGGACAGTTAGGTCTGACAGGGAACAATCCGGATATCATCAAGGAAAGAAATGCAGTGAAGAAGAGGTATTTTGGAATGTTCAACCTGGAGGTACCCGCTGATGAAATTGAAGAAGATGCAAACTGAAGAGCAGAAGACTGAAGAGCCAAATCTGAAGACTGAAGACTTACCTGAAGACACTTGTAATTTTTCTATCTCTTTGTCTTTTATTTTTGTTCTGATAAATTTCATTGTAACCTGTAACAGTCTACTCATCATCAATGAAAATTTATCATTTATGCTCAAAGATAATATCTCATTATCTTATTTACATGTTTTTTACTTTTGATATGCAGAATGAATGTCTCTGAATGAATTGTTTATGGGAAATTGTATAAGTATTTGGTGATGAATCCTTTGAGAGATTCATTACTGAAGAAATTGTTGAATGATTAATTGTTGGGAGAATCTCAGAAATTATTGAGAGATTCTCTGTTCAGAAAATTATTGGAGACATAACCAATCTTGTAATAGGATAAACTGAAACCTGAGTTTAGGTTGTATGGTTGTAACAAGATATGTTTTAGCATCATCAAAAAGGGGGAAATTGTTGGGAGATGATTTTAATAAAGATATATTATTTTGATTAGATCCCAAAACCCCTAAGTATGACATGTTCAGGATAATCTTGATAGTTGAGTCAGGATTCAATTTTATAGTATTCAGGATGATATCTGCAAAATGTATAGTCAGCAGATATAGATCAGGTTAGGATCTGAAGATTCTGAAGAACTCAGTATGTTTCTGAAGAAACTGAAGTTTCAGTATAAAACTAAGTTTCTGAAGACTCAGAAAGAAACTGAGAATCTGAAGACTCAGTGTGAAACTGAGATACTGAAGACTCAGTGTGAAACTGAGATACTGAAGACTCAGTATGAAACTGAAGAACTGAAGACTCAGCATGAAGACTCAGTATATCAGTCAGTATATCTGTAAAGACGCTGAAGACTCAGAAGACCCTGAAGACAGAAGACTGAAGAACTGAAGATCAAGAATACTGAAGGCACAGTAATTACTGAACACTCAGTAATGTACTGAATGCTCAGTATAAACCTGAATGTTCCGAGGCACTAAATATATCTATCTGAAGGATGCAATACTGAGAAGATCGCGATTCCTTAAGAAAATAGATATTGCCCAAGACATTCCGATGCAGACAAAAGGAACTAAGACAGAGTGTTGTAAAGGTTATATCAACTCAGAGTTTGTAACCAAAAGAGCCGTTGAAGGTGTCTACCTTTAACTGGAGATAAAAGTCAAAAAGAGGAAGACAACACTGTACCATACTGACACTGACAGTGACAGGTCACTGAAAAAGATGTCAGATGTACAAAAGTTCCAGACTGCAAAAAGTAAAGATCGGCTACATGAGAGGCTATTGCCTAAAACGTGTTAGGGAGTTTCAAACCCTAAATATAGTCGTTCCTCACACACCATAAGAGGAAACTCACGAAGCTATCTCTCCAACGGATAGTTTTTCAATAGTGACCTTGGTGTATGCCTATAAATACTTGTGACCCTCTACATTGTAAGGTTACGGGAAATTTATAAGCAACTCAAGAAGTTCAAACTTATTATCGCAAAGTTAAAGCACTCGAAAAACTTAGAAATTCCCAAGTGCTTTTATATTGAAGAGAGCTCATTAAACTAAGCCTAGCTTGATAAGATATATTCAAAGCTTAGTCGAGATATCCTAGCCTTTGCATTGTACTTCATTGTAAAGGATATCTCATCCTAGTTGGATACCAACCGAGAAACCCCAAAACCCTTGAGAAGGTAGTTGGAGTGTGTTTGTTGGTGAGAAGAGTTGTAAAGAGTTAGTAAACTACGCGGAGTAGTCAGAAAGCTCTAAGAGGAGAAGTTAGTAAGCTACAGAGGTAGTCTGAAAGCTTGTTTGTGTTTGAGTAAGTAAACTACGGAGGTAGTCAGAAAGCTCATGGTCGGGTTGAGTAAGTAAACTACGTGGAGTAGTCAGAAAGCTCAGGGCCGAGTTGAGTAAGTAAACTACGCGAGGTAGTCAGAAAGCTCAGGAAGTGATTAGTGAATTTCTCTGAGGATCAGAGAGAGTGGACGTAGGAGCTTGAGTCTCTGAACCACTATAAATTGCTGTGTTGTTTATTGCTTTCCTTATCTGTGCTTAACTGTTGCATTGACTTTAAATCAGAAAGCATATTTTCACTGAGATTTCAGTTGGAATCAATCCACTGGAAGTTGCATATAATTGAATCACAGCCTAATCACTATTCCATTCAAAGGAAGGTTTTCAGCAAAGCTTAAAACGAGTATAAACTAAAGGGCCAACCATTCCGCACATCTGAGTAGCTAGAACAGATAGTTACCAAACTGAACTTACTCTTCAGAGGGTTCAGTAAGTTAGTTATCTGATCCAAGCAACTCAGGATCTCTGAAACTCAGGACTCAATTGAGATTATCTGAGGTTTCTGAAAGCAGCTCAGGATCACTGTCTCAGTAGACTTTGACTCAGAGTGATTTGTGCTTCTCACGACCAAATCTTCAGGACAACCTGACCCAAGCTGACCTCAGTAAAAGAAAAATTTTAAAAACACCAAACACGTGTATTCCCCCCCATACACGTGTAAGACTCGTTTGCACCGGGACCAACAAGGTTTATCATATCTGATCTTGATCACGTCTGATCTTGATCAGTCTCTTATGCTCATCTTCTGATTTGCAACCTTTTCTTCTGATTTGATGGCTTTAGCTTTTCTTCTCATTCTGATTTTGCACAGCTTATCAGTTTAACTCCGAACTCATCTAACTCATCTGATCTCGATCAGTCTCGTCTGCAGCCTCGTCTGATCTCGATCATCTACTTTTGATTCCGTGAGCTCCCCCTCAATTTGTTCTTTCATTCCCCCTCAACTTGTTATCTGTAAATTAGTTTGAATAACACAAGTTGATAATGTTTTGGCATAGAACTAAAATATCCCAACAATTTCTCAATTGATAATGACGCCAAAAACATCAGAATATATGCATTTTCAAAGAAACAGGTTTTTCTTTAAAAAGATCTGTTCAGGTGGTCACTCTAAAATTAGTGAACCTTTTGAGCTCCCGCTCTGATACCACCTGTAGGTCCCGGTGGGAAAGCCCATTTTGCACGTGCGGAAGCAAAACATTTCTTTGCGATGCATATAAAACAGGGGTGAAGGAATGGTGATTCCAGATTTTTCTCTTTTTGAGCTCATGTGTTGTGTCTTGCTTATAATCGAGTGCGTATGACAAGATAAGAACGTAAAGCAGTAAAGAACACAACAATGTATAGTGGTTCGGAGACTCAAGCTCCTACATCCACTCTCCCTGTTTCTAGGAAAATTCCTTCAAACACTTCCTAAGGCTTTCTGACTACCTTTGTAGTTTACTATCCTTTCTACTTTGAGCTTTCTGACTACCTCTGTAGTTTACTAACTCAAAGCCTCTGGACTTATCACCCTCTAGGGCTCGCCTCTTAGATGTTTAAAGAGTTCACACTCCAATCGGGACTTATCACCCTCTCGGGATTGCCTAACAACTACCTCACTTCACCACTCGTTATCACTTACGAGAATGGGGTTTTGGTTTGGTGTTGTCTCCAACTATGGTGAGATTTTCCCTTACATTTGTTTAGCCTCAATGCTAAGGTTGAGAAAATCTCTCTAAGCTTATGATACATCGTGGGTTGCTTAGGTTGGGTTCTAGAACACTCTTTGAATATATTTGTATATCTACAGACTTGTGTTCTAGGGTGGGAATGCTTTGACTATAACGCTCTTGGCTCTGTAGCATTTTGTGCATAATCTCCACACTTAATTTGATGGAAGATCTTGTATTTATAGTGTGGATTTGAATGTTACCGTTGGAGAGAATCACATTCAAATCCATACTATTCTTTGTATGTTCTGCAGTTTTTTCAGGCTGGTTGTCTTCCTCTCATTGGTCCACGTCAGCTGGATTCCAACGGCTATATTCCTCAGCTTCAGTGCCTCGGAACATTTAGGATATACTGAGCATTCAGTATATTACTGAGTCTTCAGTAATTACTGTGCCTTCAGTATTTTCTGAGTCTCAGGTCTTCAGAGATATCCTGAGTCTTCAGGTTTCTCTGAGTCTTCAGGTTTCTCTGAGACTTCAGATTTCTCTGAGCCTTCAGGTTCTCAGTCTCATACTGAGTCTTCAGATTCTAACCTGATCTATATCTGCCGACTATACACGGTGCAGATAACATCCTGAACACTCTAAAACTGAATCCTGACTCATCTATCAAGATTATCCTGAACATGTCATACTCAGGGGTTTTGGGATCTAATCAAAATCCTCTTTATTAAATTCATTTCCCAACAAGCTCAACAGACATGAGAAGTTTCCTCCTAATTTTTCTCCAAATCAAAGTACTCCTACATTATGCAATAAAAGAATCTCAAGTCCAAGAAGACAAATTGACCTTCGGGAAGAAAGGTCTCAACATGAAATAGACAACTTTAGAGGAAAGCTCACCCAATGAAATAAAAGGTCAAATTTTTAAATCCTCATCAAAAGCAACATATCTTTCAAAGAGGAGGCTAATAATTTCGGGACACCAATTTTATCCACAATGCAATACTCAAGTAAATTGTGTTGGGGTTATACATCAAGTATACTTTTACTTTGTATAACCTATGTATTAAACACTTATTTACTGAAATAAGGTATTTATCACTGTTGCTTTAAATATGATTTAATGTTACATATATTTATTGCAAACCGTTCAAAGCACAAATTACATTGTAGTTAACGTGGTGATACCAGATCACAGAAGATCACGTTAACAGTGCCTTGTAAACGAGTGCGTGTTTCACAACTTAGATAGATTCGAACAATCTATTGGTAGAAGTTGATGTGTAAGACTCATATTGCCTTGTCTTGACCAAGAGATTACACTAGTGCATTCGATGTGCTGAAGCGGACCTGCAGAGAGGATAAACTCATTTGCACTGACTTAAGGGATGAAGAGTTAGACCTCAAAGGTTGTTGATTCCTTAATCTCTGTCACTTAATAAGGACTGTGTACGATTAGTAGTTATTGCTTTGACTTATAAATGTGAAGAGAATCATTGCGACTTTGATACACTATATCTTGGGCAATAATATTAATTGCACGACAGTTGCTAAATTAACAAAGAGAATCGTGTGCTTGCTATGTACGGAGTCCGAAACCTTTATCATACCAAATCTTGCAAGTGGAATTATTTTTTCGGTATGGATAATAAAGTTGGGTTGTCATTACTCCAAGGATAAAGATATTAATTGTTGGGAAATTTATAGTTTTGATAAAAGTTCCAGAAACACATGTAATAGGACCAGTCAGACCTGTTAGCTGACTGATGTTTATATTACTGATTATAGAATACCAGTTGATAATTACTGTATAGAACAACTGATGTAATAGATATGTCACATATTGAGGGGGAACCTCAATATGTATGAGTCAGATATGAAGATCCAAAGAACAACTGATATCAATGTGCCAAAAATGCTAGAGAAGAACAGAAGATCAGATCGATCTGATCTAGTCAGATATCTCAGCTGAAGTCATGAAGCTCAAACTCAAAATACTTGAAGATCAGATGACTTTCAGAAGATCAGACCAGAAGACCTACATCAGCCGAGTCTGCTAGTTGAAGCTAAGTCAACCGCACCGTAAGACTCCATCAGTAGATCGGTCGGTTCGATCGATCAAGTCAGTCACCACCAGTGAAAATCGATGCTTCACCTAATCATACGACTATGATCCGAACAAGAAGAATGTCAACGTTAGTTGGAAGAACAACACAAAAAAGTGCGTCTGTTCAACCAATAAGAACAAGACACGATGATCGGAGCCGCAAGTAAGGGATTCGATGTCGCTCTCTAACGACTATAAAATACAAGTTCACGCTTTTCGGCCGCTGTTGCCTCAAGACGCCACATCAATCCTCGCAGAACTACCTAATATAGCCCGAAATTCAAATTGCTCTCCACGGCTCTTTGATTTCAAGGTCTATAAATATGGGATCACACTTCAGAGTGAAGACACGGAAACACTGAACAATCAAGAAGTTAAAGCAATTATCAGATTTCGCATCGAAGAACACGATCAAAGAAATCTTTTCATCTAGGTGTTAGGCTACTTATACGCAAGAAAAGATTTCATAGTTGGAACCAAAACAATCTTATCCAAACCCAAGTTAGGTTAAGTTGTTTAGCAAGATTTCAGACTAGGGTTTCTAGTTCTGATTTCTGGGATCGGTTGAGTGAGAACTCCTTAAATATCTGTCGATTAAAATTGTGTTGGACTAACACATAAAACTAAGTTCAGTTGGTTAAGTTGGTGCCCCTTGTGATAGGGAAGAGTGGACGTAGGACTGGTTTGTCCGAACCACTATAAATCTTGTGTGCCTTTACCGCTTTGATTAACTGTCTACACAATTGCACACAACCTTTAAAGCGCATACATATTCTAAGTTGAGATCAGCTAGCACCAAGCTTCTGATCTGATCAAGCTTGACATTTCTGTCAACTGGTTAAAACACTAACTTTGGAATCTGATTTACAAAACTGGTTTTTCACGGGTAAAATTTAAGCTTCCGCACACATCAGTTAAACTGATAGTTACCGAACTGATCTGCTTCAGGCGATTAGTAAGTTGGTTATCGACCCAAACCGATTGATTTTGACTCGATCAAAGCTAATCGCCCTCACACCTCGACCGCAAAAAGATTTTCGTAAGTCTATTCACCCTCCTCTAGACTTCGCCCTCACAAACCCTTTTCGGGACCTACAAGTGGTATCGAAAGGTTTGGTTCTCTGGACCATCGACTCAGGTATCATCGATTCTTGAGGAAGAATCTTTGTGGTCGATCGAATCGATCTTGAAAAACCTTCTTAAAACTCATTCATTTTCCAAAAACACTCAAAGCATGGATAACACCTTAGGTATGTATCATGATCTGCCGAAGTTCTCAATCGATGAGTATGCAGATTGGGCCATATATATGTCCAACCATCTAGGTTCGATCCATATATTGAAGTCATCGAAAGAGGACCCATCATTATATATTACGACAATCCTGCAGTTGGAGGAGATCCAGACTTTGCCCCGGGAAGTCTTGTACGAAAAAGCCCAGCCTTGATGGATGCAGAGGAAAGGAAACTGCATACTCTAGATACTATCGCAAGGCATATTATCATGAAAACAATGGATAAGGTCACCAAGGAAAAGATTAAGTATCTCAAATCTGCGAAAGCAATGTGGGATACTCTGGCTGAAATATGCGAGGGAAATGACCAGATAAAAGACAGTCGTCTACAAGCCGAACTGGTGAAGTTCGAAAAATTGAAGATGCTGCCCAACGAAACCATCAATGAACTCGATGGAAGAATTACAATGTCAATAAACAAGCTTCGAGAACTTGGTAGAGAGATGTCTGATAAAGATATCAACTACAAAATATTAAGGTCTCTCACCAAGAAATGGGATATGAAGGTCACGGTAATCAAGGATTGCCAAGACATTTCAAAAATGAAGCCAAGTAGCTTGTTCTTGAGCCTTAAAGCTCACGAGTTCGATTTGATAGAGAGAGGACAAGCAGATGAAGATGAGGTGCCCCAAGCCTCACTTCCAAATCAGTTGCCTTTTAAGGCAACCAAAAAAGAAGAGATTGAAGACCAATGAACCCATTGGAAACATCATAAGTCAAGGGTAACATATCGCTTCTCGCTACCAGAAACTAGAGAAATCAAATACTAACCGGGTAAGTATCAAGATTCTATAAAGATTATCAACATACCGAGGATTTAGATAGGAGATCGCATAAACGGATCTCCAGAAGAAGAAGAATCGATGATCGAGAGATCACAGAGATGAAAGGAAAAGAGATAATCTAAATGATGAGAGAAGAGATAACCAATCGATGTAAGAAGCTCGGGATTACTATCGAAAGGAAAATCACCGATAGATCATACAAACGGAGTGATTCACCGAAGAAAAGGTTACGTGGATCAAGGAGCATGCTTCAATTGTGAGAAGCCAGTCACTACAAATAAGCAGATCGCCTGCACTCGACGCCAAGAGAAAGGGAAGAAAAGAGGAATGTAAGAGAGCAACGGCAGACAGTGAAAAAGTTATGGTTGCCGACACGTCAGAATTCACGATTCAGATCTACCCTCCGAGGACTCGGATACTCCTCTCAGAGAAAATTTCGCCCGACAAGAAGGTTGTTGACTTCTATGGAAATGAAGATCCGATATTCTCTTCGGACGATGATGAGATCCGCCGATGGCCAAGGAGGACCAACTGAGGTAACCTCCAAACCGCTTTTATTCGCTTCTACACCGCTATCATTAGCACACCTGCTGGGAGATTGACCTGCAGCTCTATTCTGAGCAATTGCTTGAGGATCTCTCCAATGCAGTAGACACTTATGGTATAGTGGAAGCTGAAAATGACAAGCTGAGGACCAGAAATAATCAGCTTGCTAAAGAAAATGATCTCAGTAAAGCCTCTGAACTTAGATCAGCTGAAACTGCTCAGAAGGCAACTGAGGAATTTAAAATTCTCGAAGTTAAAGCTTCTGATCAGGAGAAGCAGATCAAAGATCAGCTGGCAATTAACAAACAGCAAGCTGATGACTTCAAAATCCTGCAAGCAAAATTCGATGAGCTGTTCCAAAAGCATGAAAGTCTAAAATCATCTCGAGGATAATCTGCAGAAGAAAATAGAGGTTTTTACAAAATCATCTAAAACCGTTCAAGACATGAACACCTATTTTCGAACAACGATTAACAAGAAGGGACTTGGGTATGAAAACCCTTCCACATCCTCAAAAGCCCCGGCTGATTCATCTCAAAAAGGTGTAATCAGACGAGTTTCTGACAAAGATACACCAAAATCCAAACATGTATCTAATAAGGGAAAAAGACCAGTTGAGGTGTAAGTAAAGTGCCAACCGTAAGGGGAAACGTAAATGGACCCTAATCGGTAAAGCATCATCGAGGAATCAACAGAAGAACCCGGTTCTTCCGAAGAGACTCTACTCGATCAACAGATCGAGAATCGTAAAAGACAACCCGTAAAAGGGAAGTCCAATCGAGACCCAATCAAGGTCACCGCCTAATAAGCATGCTTCGTAAACCGCAAAAACCACTTATGCCAAAAAAAGATATGAATCTTTTGATGGTAGCAAATGTACCTACCCCTATAATCGTAAATCTAGGGTCACGCACTGAGTAACCACACACTAGATGAAAAGAAGACAAACAGAAAAGATAAATCCCAAGTCTTCTAAGTCACCCAAGGTTCACACTAATAATCATACTAATCAGAAAGCATATAAAGAGACGTATGATTATGTTGATAGGTATGGGAGACAAATCAGGCCTTCTGATCTAACTGATCACAATAGAAGTGCTCTGTTTGTATGGATCCCCAAAACTAATCCTAACCCCTCAGGACCCAATCCAAAAGGGGTACCTAAAGCCTGATTTGGCTGCAGGATCACGTGGGTCTGGCCAACAAAGGAGGTGTGCAAGCATCTATTTGGTACATCGATAGTGGATGTTCAAGGCACATGACTGGAAGAAAACATCTCCTCAGCTCTTACATAGAACAGAAAGGCCCGCGTGTACCAAGGGATTCGGAACCTTAGAGAATGATGATGTACAAGTAACAGGAGTCTCGTATGTCGAAGGTCTGAAGCACAACCTATTATCGGTTTCACAATTCTGCGACAACAGATTCAGTGTTGAGTTCTCGATCGACCAATGTACTATCAAGAATCGAGCCACTCAATGATTTTTGCTAATCTGGTTCAAGGAAAGGGACAATTTACACGGTGATTGGAACAGGTTGCCCAAGAAATGAATGCTCGATTGTCAAGAGTTCCAAAAGTAGCGGTGGCTCGCACAAAAAGAATGAGCCATCTGAACTTTAAAACTCTTAATAAGATAGCAAGGATGTCTCTAGTGGAAGGACTCCCGAATGAAGTATTTTCAAAGGATCAGACATGTACTGCATGTCAGAAGGGAAAATAGGTCAAAGCTTCATTCAAAGGAATTTCCGGACCGGCATCCAGCAGAGTACTGCAGCTGCTTCATATGGATCTATTCGGACCAGTTACACCAGTCAGTCTCAACGGACACAAATATACTCTGGTAATCGTGGATGACTATTCCAAGTTTACCTGGGTTATATTCTTACATAAGAAGAATGAGACGACAACGAAGATACCCGAGCTGCTAAAAAGATTACAAAATGAGAAGGGTGTCAGTGTAGTAAAAATCAGATCAGATAAAGGTACAGAATTTCTGAACTCTTTTATTACTGATTTTTGCTCTAAGTTTGGTATACAGCATGAAACATCAGCTGCAAGGACGCCACAACAAAATGGAGTAGCAGAACGGAGGAACATAACTCTCAAAGAAGCTGCTCGCACGATGTTAGCTGAACATGCAATACCAAGCCGTTTTCAAGCGAATAATCAACACTGCATGCCACACTCAGAACAGATGTCTTCTGACTAAGGCTCACTACAAAACACCCTATGAACTGTGGAAGGGCAGAAAACCTCGTGTCTCTTACTTCCATGTTTTTGGGTGTAAGTGTTTCATACACAACAATGGGAAGAGTCAGTTGAAGACTTTTGAGGCCAAGTCAGATGAGGGTATATTCTTAGGATATTCCTCATCTAGCAAGGCTTTCAGGGTTTACAATAGATGAACCCTACTTGTGGAAGAAACACCCCATGTAGTCTTTGATGAAGCATCTTCTGAACAAGAGAAATCTGCCTCAGAACAAGATGTACCTGATCAACAAGTACCTGATGCTCAGAAAATGGATCAGCTAACGATCAAGGAAAAAGAATCAGAAACAGTAACAGTATACATTCCAGATCTAGCTGATTCACCAGATCATTCAGATCCTAAGGTACGAAAAACTGTCGATGAAGAAGCTGATACAGCTGAGACAATATCAACTGAACCATCCGGTTCAGGGGGAACACCTGAAGTTCCCACGAAAAAGACATCAAAGACATGATGAGTCCAACATCAGCTGAGACTTGTTCTTATCAAGTGGATCATAACTCTACACCACTCCCAATCGCTAGTAATGAAATTTTATCAGAAACGGACGATGTTCTCCAAACCGACGCAAATCAGAACAGAAGGACCTGGATAACCAGTCATCCAACTGATCTGATCATCGGAGACCCATCTGATAAAGTTAAAACTAGACATCAGATTGGTGAAAGTACCATGTATTGTTGTTATTTGTCTATGAAGGAACCAACAACAATAGAGGAAGCTCTACAAGACGAAAGTCGGATTCTAGCCATGCAGAAGAGCCGAACGATTCGACGTAAATCAAGTTTGGGAACCGGTAGACAAACCAAATCATCAAGACGTAATTGGCACGGTGGGTTTTCAAGAACAAGAGAGATGAGAAAAATGTCATCACCGTAAATAAGGCAAGACTTATTGCTAAGGGGTATTCACAATCGAAGGAATTGATTATGACGAGACCTTTGCACCGCCGCCTTTAGAAGCCATTCGCTGTTTTTCGCATATGCTTCCCTACGAGGGTTCATCGTGGTATCGATGGACGTAAAGAGTGCATTTTTAAACGGGGGTACTAGCCGAGGAAGTTTATGTCGAACAACCTCCGTGCTCGAAAAGAACAACCAAGTGTACCGCTTTAAAAGCTCTTTATGGTTCAAACAAGCTCCTCGAGCTTGGTATCATACACTCTCTCAGTTCTTGATCGAAAGTGGGTTCACTAAAGGAACAGTGGACAGAACCTTATTCAGAATAGAAGATGGAAAATATATTCTGATGGTTCAGATTTACGTGGACGACATCATCTTCGGATCTCCTAACAAGAGTCTATGTGAAAGATTCAGCAAACTGATGCAAGGGAAATTCGAGATGTCTATGATGGGTTAGATGAATTACTTTCTGGGTCTTCAAGTAAAGCAAAGTACAGAAGGGATATTCATCTGCCAAGCAAAGTACACTAGGAATTTATTGGCTAAGTTTGGAGTTCAAAATTGTAAAGAAGCCAAAATTCCTATGATGACTGGATTCAAGATGGATCCAGATGAGGATGGTCAGAAAACAAATCAGAAAGAATATAGGGCTCTCATTGGATCTCTACTATACTTGATCGCCGGCCAGACCGGATATAACCTTCAAGAAGAGGGTGTATGTGCCATATTTCGAGCAAATCCAATGATAAGCCACCTGAAGAAGCAAGCCTAAGCGGATTCTTAAGTATCTGAAGGGACAAGAACCTTGGTTTATTTTACCCATCGATGATAATCTAGAGCTTAGTGGGTATTCTCGATTTCGATTATGGAGGTTGCAAGATTGACGAAAATCCACCTCGTGAACTTGTCGGTTCTTAGGAAGTAAAAACCGATCTCGTGGTTTTCAAAGAAGCGTACATCGGCCATGCGACATCTACTATCAAGCGTAATATATGGTGCAGGAAGTCGTTGTTCCCAACCGCTCCGCTTAGTCAAGAAATTGAGGATTACAACATTGAAGCTAAGAATGTACCTATTTTCGTGACAATAATAAGTCTTATTGCAATCACTCGTAATCCTCGTTCTACATACAAGATGCAAGCATGTGGATGTCGACACCATTTTATAAGAGATCATGTTGAAAAGAAGAATATCGAATGGAAAAGATTCATACCGATATACGTAAAGTCGATATTCTAACCAAGCCACTAGCCGAGATCGATTCAGAGAATTATGCAATGAGCTAGGGCTTCGGATCTTGGAGAAAATGCTCCTAAAATGTTTGATGGAATGATCTCTAGAACTTTGGTTGAGAAACTAATCATTCAAGTAAAATCGGTTGAATTTGGTATCTCAACCGATCGTAAGATAAGTCAAGGAACCGATATGAGAAGGTAATCGATCGATTTAAAGTTTATCGATTAAAGGAACCGATCGTTTAAAGGATTATCCGATTAAACTGTTCGATTATACTTTGTAAGTCGATTAAGTCGATATTCAACAAGCAAGATTCTGTTGGTATTCACAAGATTAAAGCTTAAAATCGCATAAGGATACAGAATTTTACACAACAATGAAATAATAAAAAATTTTCATTGATAAAGACCAAGGTCGTTAGTTACATTACAAAAATACAAGTACAAGAGGACCCGGAGGTCAAGACATAAACCCTAAACCCTAAACCCGAAAAAACCTTAACCCTAAAACCTCATCCTAACCCAAGAAGCGGAGAGAGAGAGATTTTAAGATCCGATGCTCTCATTTTCCCCACTTAACAAAGGGTGAGAGAGGCTTAAAAAAAGAAATCCCAAGGCGCCATTGAAGCTAAAACCAAAGTGGAGCGAGAGCGGCCTTTGATAGGATTTTTTAAGCCAGAGCCCTAAGAAAGAGTCAATGGGCTCTCCAATTAAATGGTGAGTTGATATACGAAGATCGATTTGTTGACCGATCAAGATCGTGATATCAAACTCACGTTCATTTCGAGACTAAGTCTATTGATGGTAGTTCCATTATCCAGATAGACACACAAGGTGCATACTGTTAGGAGAAGTGTCTTCGATTTTGCAACAAAGAGTCCCGCCGCCATGGTGGTAGAGAAGCTTTGCAACAATCATATGTGAAATCTTTGATGACGATGAAAACAGTGATAAGGGACGCACAGGGTTGATTTGAGAAGCTGAAATCATTGAAAAAGGGGTAAAGGTGTTTCACGGAAGTTTCACCGGAAATAAGGGTTCACCGAATGCATGATTTTACAAAGAAGATAAGTATGGTGAATGGGTTATGTTGTGTAAAAACATTGGTCCAATTTATAGAGGCCAAGCAAGGGTGCAAATGCAAATTCGAAGTTCTCAAAACCTTTTAGAGAAATCGCACCAAAAAGGACAAATGTGTAGAAATCACGCGATCGATAATTGGATAAATTTACTGCGGATTGACATATCAAGATTTACAGACAATAATTACGATGTCAAATCGCGCCAACTTAGGGAATAGAAGCTACTATTCTAGACTAAGTTTTGGCGGTAACACTTATCCCAAGAATTGGCTTGATCTGAGAAGAATCTGATTAGGTCAACTAAAATCTGATTACATACGAAGCTGGTCGATCGATGAGAAAGATCAACCGATCTTGAAACTCCAACAAATCGGATATATCATCTATGGAAATCGTAAATATCAGTTGAAGGGGGAACTTCAACTGATCAAGGAGGATCAGAAGGAAATCAGACATATTCAAGGAAGATCAGTTGAGCGTGAACTTCAACAATTCAGATGCAAAGTGAAGCGGATCAATTGAAAAGGATCAGTTGGGAAATTTTAAGGCTTAGGCAGAATACTAAGATCAACAAGTGAAATCAACACGGACAAGTGGTATTGGACTGATTACAATATCACCAACCCGACACGCTTTTTTCTTTTCCCTTGTTCTTTGCTTATTTATCGGATCTTATCTGATATTATTTGCCTTACTGTACCCATTATCCTTGTGACGTATTCCCTGCAAATCATTTAATGCGGACGTGGGGTACATATATTAATTGCTACAAAATGATCTTTTAAATCCAAAAGGTTTTCGTACGCATCTTTTCCTGACCCTACGATCAAAACCGCTTAATCTGGAGCGTTTAATCATTTCAAACGATTGATCTTCCAAATCTTGTCTTCTTTTTCCCTCCTCGTCTTTATAAGGTTCATCAGAGTTTTCCAATTCACATACTTGCGATTTATTTTCTGAAAACTCTCCAGATTACTTCTCTGCGATTCAAAGTGCTTTTACTTAAGTTTCAAATTCACAGAATCTGGTAATTACTGATTATTTGATGAATTTGTTTTTTAAAAAAACCTTTGATCTTAAAGATCTTGTCAATCGATGATATCCTGTATTATGCTTTATTGTTTCTTAGTTTCCGCTTGTGTGATATTCTTTGTATTAATGCACAATTTTTAACCGAATCTATCTTATCTGTAGATGATCACTCACGGTATGGGTAAAATAATGTGCAATTATGCGGAACTGACATTAAGGATTGTCGAAGACAAGTTCGTACAATTTGGGGTGACAAAGGATCCGGAATCAATGGAAGTAGAGGAATTCCTGAAGAAGGCAGGACTTGAGAAATATTGTGCTGCTCACTGCAATCCAGTGATGCAGTATGAAGCCCTCGAATTCTTAAGGAATTTAAGGGTGGATACAGATGCTCCAGGAGAAGAACTACTTTCGACAGTCACCGGAGAAGAGATCAGACTGACGAATGAAGATATAACACGTCTGTTCGGCCTACCAAAAGGACGAATCTCGCCTGCTCACTACAGGGAGAATCAAGATGAGTTGATCAGAAACGAGTTCATGAGAGAGGCTGACAAACATCATACTTCAGGCTTTGTCAGGCCAATGCTCAAGAGGAAATACCGATTGTTGTTTGACATTTTGTCAAAAACAATTATGGGTATTACATTCAGCCCAGATGCGCTTACATCCGTCAAACTGTACAGCATGGCTGCAATAATTGATGAAGCCAAGAACATCAATTGGCATGGGTTTCTGAAGGCCATTCTACTCCAAGAACATGATAAATTTGGAGTTGATGAGTGGAGGCAGGTATATCTGAAGAAGAGGATCAGCAATCTCAACAAGGTTGCAGTTATTCTACAGGATAAAATGCCAAAGGCCAAATGGGAACAGAATGGACTGAAGTCCTACAAGGCATTCCTCTCCACCACTCTAGCCATATTTGGGCCACCAGACGATGATATGCGGCCAACCCCTCCAAAGACGAAGAAAGGAAAAAGCAAGAAAGCAACTTCGTCTACACCAGATGCCCCCCAGAAGAAGAAAAGAAAACTGGTGAAGGCCCAGGAAAAGAGGCCGAAGAAGGCGAAGCAAGCCTCCATGACTCTGATGCTAGAAGATGAGTCAGATGAAGAAGGAGCGCCAGAACAGTCTGTTGCACCACAAAAATCAGGTGAAGCATCAGACAGGCAATCTTCTCAAGCTGAGAGCTCGCCAGATCATTCTGAGGAAGAAGCTCAAGATGAACGATCTCCTTTCCTCCGGCTCAAATTTATTTCACCACTCGGACTAATGGTCACGAAAGCATGTTTCTACTTCTTCTTACATCTTAACCTGAAACTACATCGGTTCGCGAACTGAAGCCTACTGTCAGGGAACCAGCGACCGCCTCCACAGAGTAACCTCTCGCAGTCGAGCCAATCGACAACTTCCGCCCACTCAAGCACCCACGTAACCCTCCACATCTCATCAACTCGAGACCGAAAGCGGACAATTCCCGAAGTCTAGATCATCAAAGACCATCACAGGAAAATGGTCGACCGAAATCGAACGACAAATTGATGAGAAGTATCCAAAACTGGTCGCCCATCCTGCTATTAGAGAAGAAGTTATGGAGATCCTCACCTGGAGAGATCTCGATTAAAAAGCTTCTCGATTTTATAATGATTATTGAACAGATGGGCGGTGCCGATGAGTTTGCAGATTTTGATTTCGATATGAGAAAAATGCTAAAGTAGATCACCGGTGATCCGATAACTCATGAATCTGTCAAAGCTCGATCCACGTGAAGCCGGGGTTGATGAACAACGGAGATCGCTTTCAAGAAGCTCCCGGCAAGAAGCTACAATGAAGCGGATGCTACAATGAAGAATGTGTGCGCTTCATGACCAACCCATTGGAGGCACAAACAATCAAATCGATCAAGTGACGAATACCATTCCTACATCTCATCATCACTGGTGATCAACCGGAGATCGATCATGTTTCAAAGATCTCTGAAAGAAGAAATTGAGGGAATTATAGCGATCGATCGAGGCGATCGCCTCAAAGAAATATCGATCAAAGGGAATTGGCTATTTCCCGGATTACAAGCGATCAAAGATCGGTTCTCCCAAAACTGTGACCACCGTGATCTGCCGATCTTATAAAATCCGTGGATGACAAGTTGATTCAGGTGGATCAACAACAAGTTTTTTTCGATGCTCATTTGAAAAGCTCGACGGATGAAGACAAACTTGACAAACCGATCTTTACATTTTCTTCGCCATCGAATCTGTCAAGACCGAATCGATCTCGAAGGTTCAACTTAACCGCTCTAGTTCGTGCTTATCTGTTGCGAGATCTCAACAGGCAATATCGGCCGGTTTTGGATCCCTAACTTCCCACCTCACGCCGCTTTTTGATCAAACCAAAAAGGGGGGAAGGACGGATCGAGAAACCAATCGACATGATCGTAACAATGTAAGATCTAATTCGATCAAGGAAGCCTATGGACAAAGACTAGATCATCCGGATCTCTTTGATAACGAAGTCTCTGAAAAGATTGAAAAATCAAAGGCAAGAAAGGTAGTGGCCGCGAAGTCTTGGGGACATCACAAAAGGTAGTCACGCGAAAAGCCGACATCACAAAAGGTAGCTGCTGCGAGTGCCGGGACATCACAAAAGGTAGCTGCTGCGGGGGCTGGGACATCACAACCTGTACCAGCTACTCAGACTAAAATAGTCACAAGAAGCACAATTTAGCCGACATAGGCCGATAAAGAATCGCCGAGAAATCTGGCCCAAAGAGCAGATTGCTGAAGAGACCAGAAAAAGCGAAGAAGAAAGAAGGGCAGAAAAATTGGCAGAGACAGAAGGTCTGAAGAAAAGATTCAGATCGAAAGCGAAGAAAGGAAAGGCTGGAAAATCTGTACCAGAACCTCAGCTGCCAGCAAGAGTTGATGAGATTATTCCAAAAACTGCTGCACATGCTAAGAGGTTTGAGGAATGGAACAAGATCAGAAGTGAATGGCTTCTGGATGCTTTTGTCCTCAATCTTGTTCCACAAGAAGAATCTCCAGATGATGAATTCCTCAACTGGTTAGAGAATAAATATCCAGATTTTCTGAAGTATCTTGAAAATGAGGCCAAACTTATCAATGTAAAAATATCTCGCCAAGAGTATGATCTGTTGGATTACTCGAAGAAGGCAGATGGCTCATTTCGATGATGGCATTTCAGAGGTTCTATTTTGACATCCGAGCAAAACGCACATAATCGATCCTCGCCAGGACCAATGATGTCAGATGGAAACTATATCAGATTTTCAACGTACCTCAAGATCAAAGAGAGATGCCAGAAGGATACAAGCCTAAAGAGTGAAGAATCAGAAGACTTCTCAGGATCAGCTGTTTTTAAATTCAAACTTTTCTGATGTAACATGTAATCGACATATCTAATGGGAAAAGCTAATTTTCTGATCCTAAGACAAAATCTCATTGTCTTCTGATTATGTGCTCTTTACTGTTCTATATTTATCAACCGTGTTTGGTTTCTCGTGTGTTTTGGTTTTATCAAAAGGGGAAATTGTTGGGAAATTTATAGTTTTGATAAAAGTTCCGTAAACACATGTAATAGGACCCCGTCGGACCTATTAGCTGACTGATGTTTATATTACTGATTATAGAATACCAGTTGACAATTACTGTATAGAACAACTGATGTAATAGATAGGTCACATATTGAGGGGGAACCTCAATATGTATGAGTCAGATCTGAAGATCCAAAAGAACAAATTGATATCAAGCAGCCGTAATGCTAGAGAAGAACAGAAGATCAGATCGATCTGATCTAGTCAGATATCTCAGATGAAGTCATGAAGCTCAAACTCAGAATACTTGAAGATCAGATGACTTTCGGAAGATCGGACGGAAGACCTACATCACCGAAAGTCTCCGCTAGTTGAAGCTAAGTCAACCGCACCGAAGACTCCATCGTGTAGATCGATCGGGATTCGAGTGATCAAAGTGACTCACCGTGAAAACTGATGCTTCACCTAATCATACGACTATGATCTGAACAAGAAGAATATCAACGTTAGTTGGAAGAACAACACTGAAAAGTGCGTCTGTTCAACCAATAAGAACAAGACACGTATGATCGGAGCCGACAAGTAAGGGATTCGGCGTCTTTGCTCTCTAATCGCTATAAAATACAAGTTCACGCTTTGGCCGTGTGCGTTCTCAAGCACGCCACATCAATCCTGCAAACCTACCTAATATAGCCTGAAATTCAAATTGCTCTCCAACGACTCTTTGATTTCAAGGTCTATAAATATGGGATCACACTTCAGAGTGAAGACACGGAAACACTGAACAATCAAGAAGCTAAAGCAATTATCAGATTTCCGCACGAAGAACACGATCAAGAAGATTATTTTATTAAGTGTTCATCCCATAAGTTCTTAGCAAAGAAATCTTTTCATCTAGCTGTTAGGCTACTTATACGCAAGAAACGATTTCATAGTTGGAACCAAAACAATCTTATCCAAACCCAAGTTAGGTTAAGTTGTTTAGCAAGATTTCGCATCAGGGTTTCTAGTTTCGATTTAAGGATCGGTTGAGTGAGAACTCCTTAAATATCTGTCGATTGTCTTTGTGATGAACTAACACATAAAACTAAGTTCAGTTGGTTAAGTTGGTGCCCCTTGTGATAGAGAAGAGTGGACGTAGGACTGGTTTGTCCGAACCACTATAAATCTTGTGTGCCTTTACCGCTTTGATTAACAGTCTACACAATTGCACACAACCTTTAAAGCGCATACATATTCTAAGTTGAGATCAGCTAGCACCAAGCTTCTGATCTGATCAAGCTTGACATTTATGTCAACTGGTTAAAACACTAACTTTGGAATCTGATTTACAAAACTGGTTTTTCACGGGTAAAATTTAAGCTTCCGCACACATCAGTTAAACTGATAGTTACCGAACTGATCTGCTTCAGGCGATTAGTAAGTTGGTTATCAGTCCAAACTGATTCACTCGCACTCTGATCAGGCTAACGGCCCTCACACCTGATCTGCACAAAAAGATTTTTAGAAGTCTATTCACCCCTCCCCTCTAGACTTCTGCCCTCACAAAACCCGTTCGGGACCTACATTAATTAATATAAAGCTTTTCAGTGGCTTAATTAATTGATGGACTAAATAATCTTAAACACGGGAAATAATAACCGGGAGTCATATTACCGTAATATGGGTTAAGTTGGATAGTGCAATATGTTAGTGTTAGTGTCCTAGAGACAATCTATTGAAAGGACATAATACTAGATGATATTCAGTTTTATTTAATATTATAGTTCAATTAATATTATTGTATGACAATACACTTGTTTGAATATTATGTTTGATTGTTTGCATTTATTCATACAAGTGTTCCTATGAGTCATTGAGGTTGTGAGAACTCAGATGACTTAAGCATGATTCTCAAATAGCCCCGATCAAGGATCATCAAGAATGGAATATTGATGATACAATGGAGAATGGTGTGCGATCTGCATCATACTCTTAGAGAGTGTAGTAAGATCTCACTTACTACGAGATACTAGGTATCTCATGATGGATGCACAAATATCTTAGAGGGTATTGGTATACCCATTCGAGAAACCGTTTGATGTATTTCTACTATATGTGTCTACGGGTGTCTCGGTTAGTGGGAGCGATGCGATACTCCTTTGACTTGAGGTCAATACGCACGACATGTGTCGAGTGATGAACTTTGACCATGACCAACGCTTGCACCCTTCCATGGGTAGATACGTGTAGGTCCCGTAGTTTGATAAAAACCCATGCGTGCGTGGAAGACTTCGTGTGATGCATATAAAACAGGGGTGAGAGAATAGTGATACCAATTTTTCAGTTTTTAAGAATATGTGTGTTGTTTTGCTTATAATCAAATGCATATGACAAGTAAGAACATAGAGCAGTAAAGAACACACGATTTATAGTGGTTCGGACGAAACCCGTCCTACATCCACTCTTCCCTTTATCTGAGGGGCACTTACTTAAGTGGACTTGGACTTAGTTTAACGTGTTAGTCCAACACCCAACAGATGTTTACCGAGTTCACACTCAAACGGGACTTATCTCCCTCACGGGATTGCCTACCCTCCCTTCCGGGATTACTTGATGTTTACCGAGTTCACACTCAAACGGGACTTATCTCCCTCACGGGATTGCCTACCCTCCCATCCGGGATTACTAGATGTTTACCGAGTTCACACTCAAATGGGACTTATCTCCCTCACGGGATTGCCTACCCTCCCTTCCGGGATTGCTAGATATTTACTGAGTTCACACTCAAATGGGACTTATCTCCCTCACGGGATTGCCTACCCTCCCTTCCGGGATTGCTAGATGTTTACCGAGTTCACACTCAACCGATCCCAGAAATCAGAACTAGAATCCCTAGTCTGAAATCTTGCGGGTAACAAACTCAATGCTAAGGATGGGAAAATCTCTCTAAGCTTAGGATATTACATTTGTGCTTAGATCTAGGGTAGAACACTCTTGAATATATATGTGTATTTCTCTCTCTGTGTTCTATGGTGGAAATGCTATATGATTTGGCTCTATAGCTTCAATGGTGTTTTCACGCATTTCACGCATTCTCCACACTTAATAATGAAGGAAGAACTTGTATTTATAGTGTGGATTTGAATGTTACCGTTGGAGAGAATCACATTCAAATCCATACTATTCTGTAGCTTTTTGCAGCTTTTTCAGGCTTGTCGTCTTCCTCTCATTGGTCCACGTCAGCTGAATCTAACGACTATATTCTTCAATTTCTTCTAAGTCTCTGGATCTTCAGTTCTATCTTAGCCTTCAGTTTATCTGAGCCTTCAGGTTATCTGAGTCTTCAGGTTATCTGAGTCTCAGGTTTCTTGATTCAGCAGACTTTATTCAAATAACCTTGTACGATCCGGGCATCCGACACTGTGCCATCGAAGTTCAGAGTTGGCTCTTCCGAATCGGACATCCCGACCCCTTAGGTCACATTGACTCAGGCTATCTGATTTCTTCTTTGCCTGATCTGATCAGCTCGACTAATCAGATCAACACTTCTTCAGATCAACTCTTTAGGATAGCATCAGGTCTGTACATCAGGTTAGCATATCAGGTTTATCATATCTGATCTCGATCACGTCTGATCTTAATCAGTCTCATCTGCTCATCTTCATATCTGATCTCGATCACGTCTGATCTTGATCAGTCTCATCTGCTCATCTTCCGATCCAAACCTTCTCTCGACGATTCTTTTTAGCTTTTCTTCTCTTCGATTTCAGACATTTCATCAGTTGACTCCGGAACTCATCTTACCCATCTGATCTTCATCTGATTTCGTGAGTTCCCCCTCAATTTGTTCTCTCGTTCCCCCTTAACTTGTTACCTGTAAATTAACTTCAATAACACAGGTTGATAAATGTTTTGGCATAATTCATCAAAACTAAAATATCGCAACAATACGGCTTGGATTGGGTTCATCACGAAGTGCATGTGCGTGGTAGTTGAGCCAAGAATAGGATTCATTCCTCAATGTGGATTTAGAGAGAATACTCATCTTCTCATCATAATTGGATCAAAGTCAGCGGGCGATGCACGTCAACTTAGACTTTGTGGCTAAGTGTGACATACATGATCAATTAGTGATTAGAGATAATATGATTAAGTTATTTGAATAGACACTTCATCATGTTCAAGACTTAATCGAGTATTCGCGAGTGAAAGGAGGAAATCGTAATAGCCCATGTTTCAGTTACAGGTAGTTGCACATTTCTCGCAACGTACCTCATATATTGAGAATGTCTAATTTATTATCTAGGGTTCAATTAAGACCGTTAGTTTGATTAATTGCTCGATATATGAGGGCCTATGGGTCACACAACAAGTAGTTCCCTTTTACGGATTATAGTTGGTTGATTAAATGTTAAATTGGATTTAATATTTAATTTATGGAGAATTAATTAATAATAGATTAATTGAGAATTAATTATTATTAATATTTAATTAAATTGGATTTAATTAAATAGGATACCCAATAATAATATATGGAATATTATCATAGGATTTAATATATATGGAATTAAATCCGTAGAGATTTGATATACATGGGAATTAAATCCGTAGAGATTTTATATATGGGAAATAAATCTAAGAGATTTATTTTATAAGATTAGGGATTTTATTTCCTAATCAGGTTAGCTTAAGATTTAAGTTGTGCCTCTCCCTATATATATGAGCTCTTGGGAATTCACAAATAACGTTAATTCATTATTCTCTCCATAAGATCTAGAGTTAGAATTTTTCTAGCAAATTCATCTCGGGATTCAAAGCTGGCAAATTCGTGCAAGTCTGTGACCAGGGATTCGGGGATTTAGAATCCTGAGTTCTTCGCGTTTGATATACGATTATGTTATTGTGATTTGGATTTTCTGTTACAACTGAACTGAAATTATTTGGGGGCTTTCGATGATGAGTATTGATAACCCTATTGATTTTAGCTTCTGAATGTTGTTATGGATCTGGTTTTGGAACCAGTTCGTCTCGATTTGCAGAATGGTTGCTGTTAAAAGGGGCGGTGATGCAGGAGGGGCTGGTTGGAAAATTGGATTTTCACCAGGCCCTTTTGAGCAATTCTGAGAATTGCACCTGAGCTCTCCAAAAAAAAAATTAATGATTTAACTTTGAAATTGGATTTTGAACTTTGAAATTGGATTTTGAGCAATTCAGGTTGAACTTAAATAAGAATTAATTGGATTTATAAGTTTTAATAATTGGAATTAATATTTTATCGATTTAAATTTTTTAAAATTGGATTTTGGAAATTTAATTTGATAAAGTTTAATGAATTATTAAAATCTCACTTGGTTAACTAAATTAATAATTCGTTAACACATTTATAGTCCGCGTTATAATTGTTTGGGTAGGCGGCGCCCAATAATTGTCGGACCGTATTAATTGTTTGGGTAGAAGGCACCCATATAAATGTTAGTCCGTATGAAATAATGTTTGGGTAGGAGGCGCCCAATAATTGCTCAAATATGATATAGATTAACATGTTGGATCTCGATTAAGCAATTAATACCCCACCTTTAAAACGTTCCTCACTAAAATATGGTTTTCTCATTAATTTGATAAGATGTCTTCCATCAAAATTAAAAGTAAACCGGAGATTTCGTTCCAATGAGTACTTAAAAACCCTCATCTTTTGCTCGGATCTACATCTAACGGGACTGTTATAGGGACATGTAATGTCACCGCTTGATGGTTGTAAACCAACTTAACTTTGTTTCGCTAGCCCTCGCGGGGAACAAAGGGTAAGGGACATCAGTCGAACTAGGTTCGACAACTAGGAATTGCAATTTTGCAATTGGTTTGGAGACCTACCAGTTATGCTATTGTAATGATCAGCCCTCATTGGGATTATGATGGTAGTAATGTGGATCATAGTCCAGTACAATTTATATTTGATATAAATAATGGAGACAAAATAAACACAAAAGAAAGGTCATGTTTATTTTGATTGCTGAATATTGATCATAGGAATTATGTGTTTAATTCCCATTTTATTTTATTTTATTTTAGTTGAAATGTATAACAGTTATTGAGATGCGTTTTGGAACAAACAAAATTGGCTAGGCCAAATTTTCTGGACTGACACTGAAACATGTGTTTGGTGCTAAGGCAAAAAAAGATTGAGTACGTGTTGGACACGTCTATCCCGGTTACCCTTGCATCTGGTTCCCTGAGGCAGCCACGTTTGACGTAACAGCTCAGAAGAAGCATCAAAAGGATGTTTCCCAGACTCAGTGTGTGATGTTGCTCGCTCCCGAATTGCATAGGCAACATGAGAAAATGGATCCCTTCCATATGCTCAAGCATCTGAAGGATCTCTCTGATTCTCAATCTCATTCGAGATTTATGAAGTGATAAGAGATCTGTTCAGATGTCGGTTAGCTGAAGAAGGGAAGATTTCACCTCATGTCCTAATGATGATAGGTATAATTGAAAAACTTGGTAATTAAGGCATTGAGCTAAAGGACCAACGTTTTCATTTATGCTATCCTCCAGTCGCTCCTGGATTCATATTTCAGCTTCATTATGAACTACAATATGAATAAGACGGATGCAACCATGCCAGAACTTCACAACGTGCTCAAGACTTTTGAGTTCACTATTACTAAGATGGTGTTCAAAAGGAAAGAAGCGGGTAAATAAGGATGTGTACCTCTACTGTAAGCATTAGAGGACACTGGAAGAAGGACTGTAAGGTTCTGGTTGATGAAAAGAAGGCACTGGGTACTTCTAGCACTAGAACATGTATGTTTGTTATTAAGATAAACATGTCCACTAATAGCGCTAACTGCTAGGTATTAGATATCGTATGTGGCTCACACATTTGTATAAATGTGAAGGGGCCCATGAGTCTTAGGGCAGTTAGGCCGGGTGAAGTCGTCCTACTCGTGGAAATGGAGCAAGAGCTGCTACTGAACGTGTGAGGACTTATGTGTTAGACTTACCCTTTGGTTTTAGATTAGAACTTAATGATTGTCATCTAGTTCTTTCTATTACTCGCAACATGTATTTGTTGTATTATGGATATGATGTTCTTAATATACAAAATAAAAGATTAAACTTAGTAATCATGAAAACCCGACTTACTTATGTCATTGTAGAACTTGATCATGTAAATGAAAAAGAATTGCAAGGTTAAGAAAGTTAGAGTACTTAACCCCATTCGACTGTGAGTCTTATGGAGATTGTGAATCTTATCTCATGGGCAAGATGATCAACAGACCCTTTTCTGGGAAAGGGGTGCATGCCAAAGAAGTTCTAGAGTTGATCTACAACGATGTTTGTGGACCATTGTCTACTCTAGCTAGGGGTCACTTCGGATACTTCATCACTTTTACTGATGATTTCTCAAGATACGGATGCGTGTATCTTATGAAACACAAATTCGTATCTTTTGAGAAATTCAAAGAGTTTAAGGCTGAAGTAGAGAAGCAACTTGGTAAGAGTATCAGGACTCTTCGATCAGATGAAGGAGGTGAATACCTTAGCCATGAATTCACTGATTACTTGAAGTTACATGGAATCCAGTCACAATGGACTCCTCCCGGAACACCTCAAATGAACGGTGTGTCCGAGAGGAGAAACCGAACCTTGTTAGACATGGTGAGGTCCATGATGAGCTTATCCTCTCTTACGACATTCTTATGGGGATACGCGTTTCAAACCTCAATTTACAATCTGAATAGGATTTCATCTAAATCGGTTGAGCATACACCATATGAACCATGGTATGGCAAGAAGCCAACTTTTACACATATCAAACATGAGGTTGCCCCATGATTGTGAAAAGGATGCTTACCGACAAGTTGGAATCCAAAGGTGAAAAGGGTTACTTTGTGGGATGTCCTAAGGAAACTAAATGATACTACTTCTATCTACCTGAGAAATAATCAGTGATTGTTTCTATGCAGACTAAGTTCCTCGAAGAAGACTATGTCTTTAAGGAACAAGGTCGTAAGCTGATAGAACTTGAAGAAATTCAAGAACCACAAATTAACAAAGAGACTGATATCTTATCAAAGCAACATGACAAGGAATCAGTGGGAGCATTCATCAACTTTCACCGTGGGAGTCTTTCACTAGGTGATTGTCTTTCAACCAGTGGGAGTGTAATTGGAGTGTGCTTGCTAGTGCAAGAACCTTCAAGTGGGCTGAATGAGAATAATATAGTTCAAACTCCCACCCAAGAAGCATTTGAAAGTGTAGCTCTTGAGGACTCTTCGGACATTGATGAAATCTATGCACTACAAAATTTTCACAATCAGAATGTACAGCCTGCACAACCACAGCTCCGTAAGTCAATTAGGAATTGTAATCCGCCCATTAGATACGGTTACCTCTTGGAGGAACCCGATAATATGGACATACCGGATAAGGACGATCCTAATACTTATTCTGGAGCAATATCAGATATTGATTTAGGGAAGTGGCATGAAGCTATGAAATTCGAGATGGACACGATGTACACCAATCAAATCTGGGACTTGGTTGAGTTGCCTAAAGGGGTTAGACCCATATGTTGCGATTGGGTCTTCAAGCATAAGACTGATGCAAATGGCAAAGTACAAACCTACAAAGCTAGGTTGGTAATGAAGGGTTATAGTCAAGGCGAAAGCACTGACTGTGACGAGACCTTCTCACCAGTTGCAAAGATCAAGTCCATTCGAATTTTACTTGTGATAGGAGCACACTTTGATTATGAGATTTGACAGATAGATGTCAAAACAACTTTCCTCAATGGAAACATTGATAAGGAAGTGTTTATGACTCAACCGGAAGATTTTACATCTAGGTCAAATTCTAATCTAGTATGCAAGCTAAAGATATCCATTTATGGGTTGAAGCAAGCTTCTAGGAGTTGGAATATCTGAGTTGATGAAGCTATCAAGTTTTGACTTCATCAGAAATTCGGAAGATCCTTGCGTTTATCGTAAACGCAATGGGAAGAATATTGTTTTTATAATCATGTATGTCGATGACATATTGATTTTGAAAAAAAATATCCCGTTAATGCAGTCCGTTGAAGATTGGTTGTCAAGACCTTCATGATGAAGGATCTTTGTGAAACCTACTACATCTTAGGGATCAAGATCCATAGAGATAGATCCAAGAGGATATTGAGGTTGTCACAGTCCACCTATGTAGACAAGGTGTTGAAGCATTTTGCGATAGAGAACTCTAAGAGAGGGTCTCTACCGGCAAATCATGGGATAAAGCTGTCAAAGAAGGATTGTCCTTCTTTTGAAGCTGATGTCAAACACATGAAGGATATCCCATATGCATATGCAATTGGGTCAATCATGTACGCAATGACTTGCACTAGGCCAAACGTGGCCTATGCTATCAACATCACTGATAGATATCAACAGAATCCGGGTGAGTCTCACTGGATTGCTATCAAGACCATTCTGAAGTATCTTAGACGATTCTTCTAGAACTAGTATTGATTGGTTATGCTGACGCAAGTTTCCAATCCAATTGTGATGATTACAAATCATAGTCAGGTTACGTTTCACTCTCAATGATGGGGCAGTCAGTTGGAATAGTTCCAAGCAAGAGACGGCCACAGATTCAACAATCGAAGCTGAGTACATTGCTGTATCAGAAGCCTTAAGGAGGCTGTCTAGATTTTATAGTTCTTAAGAGAACTAGGGGTAGTTCCGAGTGCCAGTTGTCTAATAAAATTATATTGAGACAACGTTGGTGCGATTGCGCAAGCAAAAAAAACGAGATCGACATGCAGTACCAGGCTTGTCATTTGATCCGATAGATCATAACAATAGGAGAAATAGAATTAAAATGTATTCCCACATATTTAATTTGGCAGATCCTTCACCATAACACTGAGTGTGCATGTACACACTAGACATTTGATGGTCTAGGGTTTAGACATGTAGGTGATTGACTCTAGTCCAAGTGGGAGATTGTTAGTGTTAGTGTCCTAGAGATAATCTATTGTAAGGACATAATACTAGATGATATTCAGTTTGATTTAATATTATAGTTCAATTAATATTAATGTATGGCAATAAACTTGTTTGAATATTATGTTTGATTGTTTGAATTTATTCATACAAGTGTTCTCATGAGTCATTGTTGTCATTGAGGTTGTGAGAACTCAGATGACTTAAGCACGATTCTCAAATAGCCCTGATCAAGGATCATCAAGAATGGGATATTGATGATACAATGGAGATTGGTGTGCGATCTGCATCATACTCTTAGAGAGTGTAGTAAGATCTCACTTACTACGAGATACTAAGTGTTGGGAGATCAATTTAATAAAAGATATATGATTTTGATTAGATCCCAAAACCCCTAAGTATGACATGTTCAGAATGATCTTGATAGTTAAGTCAGGATTCAGTTTTAGAGTATTCAGGATGTTATCTGCAAAATGTATAGTCAGCAGATATAGTTCAGGATAGGTTCTGAAGACTCTAAAGAAATCAGTATGTTTCTGAAGAAACTGAAGTTTCAGTATGAAACTGAAGTATCTGAAGACTCAGTGTGAAACTGAGATACTGAAGACTCAGTATGATACTGAGGAACTGAAGACTCAGCATGAAGACTCAGTATATCAGTCAGTATATTTGTAAAGACTCAGAAGACTCTGAAGACTCAGAAGATGCTGAAGACTCAGAAGACCCTGAAGACTCTGAAGACGCAAGACTGAAGACTGAAGACTGAAGATCAAGAATACTGAAGGCACAGTAATTACTGAAGACTCAGTAATATACTGAATGCTCAGTATAAACCTAAATGTTCCGAGGCACTGAATATATCTATCTGAAGGATGCAATACTGAGAAGATCGCGATTCCTTAGAAAATAGATATTGCCCAAGACATTCAAATGCAGACAAAAGGAACTAAGTCAGAAGTGTTGTTAAGGTTATATCAAACTCAGAGTTTGTAACCAAAAGAGCCGTTGAAGGTGTTTACCTTTAACTGGAGATAAAAGTCAAAAAGAGGAAGACAACACTGTACCATACTGACACTGACAGTGACAGGTCACTGAAAAAGATGTCAGATGTACATGAAAGGCTATTGCCTAAAACGTGTTAGGGAGTTTCAAACCCTAAATATAGCCGTTCCTCACTCACCATAAGAGGAAACTCACGAAGCTATCTCTTCAACGGATAGTGTTCAAGAGTGACCTTGGTGTATGCCTATAAATACTGGTGACCCTCTACATTGTAAGGTTACGGGAAATTTATACGCAACTCAAGAGCTCAAACTTATTATCGCAAGTTGAAGCACTTGAAAAACCTAGAATTTCCCAAGTGTTTCTATATTGAAGAGAGCTCACTAAACTAAGCCTAGCTTGATAAGATTTATCCAAAGCTTAGTCGAGATATCCTAACCCTTTGCATTGTGCTTCATTGTAAAGTATATCTCATCCTAGTTGGAAACCAACCGAGAAACCCCAAACCCTTGAGAAGGTAGTTGGAGTGTGTTTGTTGGTGAGAAGAGTTGTAAAGAGTTAGTAAACTACGCGGAGTAGTCAGAAAACTCTAGAGGAGAAGTTAGTAAGCTACAGAGGTAGTCTGAATGCTTGTTTGTGTTGAGTAAGTAAACTACGGAGGTAGTCAGAAAGCTCAAGGTCGGGTTGAGTAAGTAAACTACGTGGAGTAGTCAGAAAACTCAGGGCCGAGTTGAGTAAGTAAACTACGCGAGGTAGTCAGAAAGCTCAGAAGTGATTAGTGAATTTTCTCTGAGGATCAGAGAGAGTGGACGTAGGAGCTTGAGTCTCTGAACCACTATAATTGCTTTGTTGTTTATTACTTTCCTTATATGTGCTTAACTGTTGCATTGACTTGATTTTGATAGCATTCCGCACGACTGAGTAGCTAGAACAGATAGTTACCAAACTGAACTTACTCTTCTGAGGGTTCAGTAAGTTAGTTATCTGATCCAAGCAACTCAGGATCTCTGACACTCAGGACTCAGTTGGGATTATCTAAGGTATCTGAAAGCAGCTCAGGATCACTGTCTCGGTAGACTTTGACTCAGAGCGATCTGTGCTTCTCAGAACCTAATCTTCAGGATTATCTGACCCAAGCTGACCTTAGTAAGAAAAAGTTTTAAAAACACTGAACACGTGTATTCCCCCCCATACACGTGTAAGACTCGTTTACACCGGGACCAACAAGTGGTATCAGAGCAGTGGTTCAACTTGACCACCTGCTTTGCTGAATTTTTTTTTTTAAAAGATCAGATAAAAATGTCTTCTAAAAAACTTCCCATGTTCTCAGTGGAGAACTATGATCTATGGAGACTGAGAATGCAGGCTCATCTGTATTCCAAACATGAGCGTATGTGGAGAGTGGTCTCTCAAGGACCATTCCAATTTACTGTGGTGAATCCCAGAGGAACAGAAGATGAGAATTGATCCTAGAGCAGAATTTCCTAAGTCTGATGACCAACTGACTCCTGAGGAGAGAAAGTTAGTCAATCTAGACTACATTGCAAAAAGACACACTATACAAAGACAATTGATGATGGTGTGATGGGAATGATCTCTCACCGTAATCTTGCTAAAGAGATTTTGGGATACACTAGTTGTTATGTGCCAAGGCACGAGATCATATAAAGAAAACAAACTTTCAAATTGGCAATTGGAAAGTTTGATAGTTTTGAAATGGATGATGGTGAATCAATAGACAAATTGGAAGTCGATTCACTAAAGCATCATAAATGATCTAAATGCACTTGGAAAGAAATATCCACAAAGAGAAGTTTCATTGAAAATTCTTAGAGGTCTTTCTAAGAAATGGGATATTCATGCAAATGGTGATTGAAAACACCAAGAACATTAATTCAATGCCATACCAACAAGTCTTCTCTCGAAATTTGAAGGCCTATGAATTTGTAATTGATAAGAAATCGAAAAAGGCTGACAGCAAAGATGACTCATCATCTAGTAAGAATGTGGCTTTAAAAGCCAAAGATAAAACACATAAAACTAGAGAGTTCGAGAACCCCCATGCCAAAAATCGGGATGAGCTTGACGAAAAAGCTAAAGACCGATGGCAAGGAGGTTTGACAGACTTAATAAGTAGATTTGGAAAATACAAAAGCTATTACAGGGAACCTAGCTATTACGTGAAGAAACCCGAGGACAGATCAACCGAGAAGAAGAAGGACACGAAGAAGGATCTTCATCCGAAAAAGAAGGACTCCAAGTCCAAAGAAGAAAGTGATCAGGATGATGATGCCAACAGATGCTATAATTGACAAAAGAAAGGTCACTTCCAGTATGATTGTCCAGATTTTAGTGCTAAGGAGAGAAGAGAAAGGCAAGCTAAAAGAGACAAGAAGTTCTCTAGCAAAAAGGCCATGGTTGCAGAAGAAAGAACACTCGAGGAGGATTTTGCCCTTTAGATGAGATATTCTCCAAGACGGTGAAAGTGATGACATTTGTCTGATGGCCATTGAGGAGGAGGAAAACAAGGGCACTGAACTGACTAAAGATCACATGGTACTGATGAGCAGAGATGAAAAAGCTCCTGATGTATGGTATCTTGACAGTGGATGTTCAAGACATATGACAGGATACAAGAAGATACTCAGTGACTATTTTGAACAAAGAGGCCCACAGATCACTTTTGGAGATAACTCCAAGGGACAGACTGAAGGATATGGAACTTTGGAAATCGGCTCAGTTCATATTCATGGTGTTTCATATGTATCTGGATTGAAGCATAACCTGCTTTCAATTAGCCAATTCTGTGATAAGGGTTTTAATGTTGAGTTCTCTAAGAACTTATGTTTTGTGAAAGATGATACATCACAGAAAGTATTCTTGTTGGTACAAGAAAAGGGAATGTGTATATTTGTCGATTGGAGTTCAACTCCTAAAGATACATGTTTGGTTGCTAAAAGTTCCACGAGATACCCGGTTGGTTATGGCATAAAAGAATGAATCACCTAAATTTCAAAACCCTGAACAAGCTTGCAAGATTAGCTCTTGTGAGAGGGTTGCCTAATGAAGTATTCAGTAAGGAATATATTTGTGATGCGTGCCAGAAAGGAAAACAAGTTAAAGCATCATTTAAAAGCAAAGTAGAGGTTTCTCTTGATGAGAATACTTCGATTCCATGTGATATGGATCTTTTTGGTCCTATAACACCAAAGGAGCACTAATGGCGAAATACACATTGGTAGTAGTTGATGACTACTCAAGATATACTTGGGTCATATTCTTACTCAAGAAGAAAGAGACTAGATAAAACCGCCGTAATTATTGAAAAGGCTCAAGATTGAGAAAAATCGAGTGTGGTCAAAATCGATCGACAAAGGAACTGAATTTATAAATCATATCATATATCGATTATTGTGCGAGAAAATGGAATTTCACATGAAACATCACCGCAAGGACCCCTCAACAAAATGGTGTTCTTTGAAAGAAGGAACAGGACTCGAAAAGAAAGTTTGCCAAGGACAATGATAGAAGGTCGATATTCCTAAGAGATTTTTTTGAAATTTGAAGTCATCAACACCGCATGGTACTCACAGAATAGATCCATCTTGACCAAGAGTCAAGGCAAAACACCCTATGAGCTTTGGAATGAAAGGAAGCCTCTTTTTCTTTTCTTTTCGTGTGTTTGGTTGCAAGTGTTTCATACACAATAATGGTAAAGATCGAGTTGAAAACATTTGATAGTAAAAGTCGATGAAGGAATATTCTTAGGATATTCTGATGTCAGTAAAGCTTTAAGAGTTTACAACTGTAGGACTCTTATTGTGGAGGAAACACCTCATGTTGTTTTTGATGAATCTACGTGTGTTCAGAAGAAACAGGAACATGATGCAGATGAACCGACTAAGAGGATCACCAGATTAAAAGCGGAAAGCGAAAAGATAAATCATCCAATGAACTCCGAAAAAGAAGAAGTCGGTCACTATCTATGATTGGAGTGACTCGGACTCGAATAAAGAAGTTCGAGGATGGAACTCAGGATGGTGAGACTCAGGAAAACCAACACTCCAAAGGTGACCAATCTGAACAGACACCAGTTCAGACTCAGGTATGTGATGCCAATGAAGATGTGGTCACAGCTGAGGCAAATTTTGAATATATCAACCAAAGGGGTACAAATGTCTCTGAGAATGTTCTGAATGGAATTTCCCTTGAGGAAGATGATTCCCTTTCTCCTTTTCTGTTGTTCCCTGAGTTTACTGAATTAACTGAACCTAACAATTCAAATGTTGAGGATACTGTTGAAGGGGGAACATCAAGAAGGAAATGGGTAGATAGTCATCCTACAAGTCAGATTGTGGGTGATCTAACTGAAGGTGTTAAAAAAAGAAGGTTCCATGGTGAGAGTGCACTATTCTGCTGCTTCCTATCAGAGAAAGAACCTGCTGAGATTGGTGAAGCTCTACAAGATTCTTATTGGATTACTGCTATGCAAGATGAGCTGAATCAATTCTCAAGGAATGAAGTATGGGTGCTAGTAGATAGACCAGAAAGGCACAATGTCATTGGAACCAAGTGGGTTTTCAAGAATAAAAGAGATGAAAACAACAACATTGTAAGAAACAAGGCAAGGCTAGTTGCACAAGGTTATTCCTAAGAAGAAGGCTTGGATTATGATGAAACCTTTGCACCTGTTGCAAGACTAGAAGCCATCAGATTGTTTCTTGCATATGTTGCCCACATGAAGTTCACAGTCTATCAAATGGATGTGAAAAGTGCATTTCTGAACGGTGTGCTTAAAGAAGAGGTTTATGTGGAACAACCTCCTGGTTTCAAACAGAATGACCAAGTTTACAGGCTCAGAAAAGCTTTGTATGGTCTCAAACAAGCACCTAGAGCATGGTATGATACTCTTTCTCAGTTTCTTACTGATCATGGTTTTGTCAAAGGGACTGTTGATAGATCTCTGTTCAGGATAGAAGATGGGGAAGATATCTTACTAGTTCAGATATATGTTGATGACATCATTTTTGGATCTCCAAACCATCAGCTGTGTGAAAAGTTTTCAACACTAATGAAAGGCAAGTTTGAGATGTCAATGATGGGAGAGATGAATTTCTTTCTAGGTCTTCAAGTGAAACAATCAAAGGAAGGAATATTCATCAACCAGACAAAGTACACCAGAGATCTGATAGCCAAATATGGTGTACAGAATTGCAATGCAGTTAGGATTCCTATGAATACTAACTACAAGATGCATCCTGATTCTGAAGGCAAATCAGTGAGTCATACTGATTATAGAGGAATCATTGGATCATTGCTCTATCTCACAGCAAGTAGGCCGGATATAACATTTGCTGTTGGGATATGTGCAAGATACCAAGCTAATCCTAAGGCTAGTCAAATGGAGGCTGCCAAGAAGATACTGAAGTATCTTAAAGGCACAGTGAATAGAGGATTATGGCATCCAGCTGATGATAACCTTGAATTAACTGGTTACTCAGATGCTGATTATGGAGGTTGCAGAATTGTGTGAAGTCCACTACGAGAACTTGTCAATTTCTAGGAAGTTACCGATATCTTGGTTTCGAAGAAAGCAGACCTCGATAGCAACCAAGACTACTCAAGTTTGAATACATGGTCTGCAGAAGTCTTTGTGCTCAATTAAGGGATTATAAAGTTGTAGCCAATGAAGTACCAATATTTTGTGACAATAATAGTGCCATTGCTATTTCACAAAATCCGGTATTGCACACCAGATGCAAGCATGTGGATATCAGACATCACTTCATCAGAGATCATGTCGAGAAGAAGGACATAAGGATGGAGAAAATTCACACTGATAAGCAGAGAGCTGATATCTTGACTAAACCTTTGGCTGAATCAAGATTTCAGGAACTTTCAGTTCAATTAGGGATGTTAGATCCAGGTGTATAGAGTAAAATCTGAAAAATTGAAGGTTTTCAGATGCATGAAGTTTTCACAGAATTCTACTGAGAAGCTCAGGATAAAATGGAAATCTTGAATCGAGTCTCGTGAAACTCGGACTTTCATCAAGGTCAAGATCGGGATTATCTTGAACCCATTCAAGATTTTCAAGATTATAATCGACATTTTATCAAGGTCAGTACTCAGTAAGACTTATAAAGGGAAATTAGTCTGAAGAAGTAATGACACATGCGACTCATTTATTGCTTAAGTGAAGCTCAGTTGGAGACTGGAGCTCAGGATGAAGCTGAAGCTGAGGATGATCAATCAGCACAGAAGGTGCAGAAGGTTCCTGAGATCGACCTCACTCCCTTGATGGAAAAACTTGAGAAGGTTGAGCCAATGATGAACAAGATTGCTCAGATGGAAGAAACATTGGCCAATCAATCTCAGAAGATGGAAAGTCTTAGTCACTCTCCAGAACTGGTGCTAATCCAAAACACTCTGACCTCACAGATGACCTCCATGGAAGATAAGCTGAATGAAAAATTTGGAGGGAGTCAAGAAATTTGAGCTTAGTCTTTGAAATGAAACGAAGCACCAAGAATCAACTCAGATTTCTAGAGGTGAAATTGGAGAGAGAGGAATGAAGTGATGATTAAATCATTATTGAGGAAATGAGCTCAATGCTCATGACCAAGATGACAGAGATGTTTAAAAGCACACTCTCCGCCGGTTGCCCATTTATCTGGAGAATTTTTCGTGGCCAAGAACCATCTTAGGAGAATTTGGAAGACGAACAAGATCGAGATAAGCGAGGAGAGGTTATTTGTGTGAGCAAAGAGCAATATCACATGGACACAAAGACTCTCGGACTTCTTCCAAATTACGGTGCAAGAAGGGGAAAAGGAAGGTGAAGACCTCAGGAAGTTCATGGCACGTACTTTGGAGAAAAAGGCTCAGAAAGATGCTGATATGTATAATCTATCCAAAGCCTTAAAGGAAGTCGAAGCTACTGAGAAGTTGAAGTTCGCTCAGGTGGAGAAGCCTATCTACACTCGAGTTTCTGAGCAAACCATCCTTGATGTTGCAAGAGAGAAACTAAGTGCTAGAGCAAAGGTTGGAACAAGCCGTGTCTTTCTTTGAATTACTTTATGAAGAGGAAAGCCTTGGGCGTTGTTCAACCTGAAAGCAAGCGTGCGAAGGCTTCTAAGCCAATCCAGAGAAAGCTGATTCTGGATGTTGAAGAAACGGAAGAATCTGAGTCTCAACCTCAGAAGAAGAAAGTCTTAAACACAAGAGATGCTCTGAAGACACTCCAGATAGAACAAGCTAAGAATGTTCTTCGCCGGTCTCCTCAGCGGCTGTCGGATCGAAAGAAGATAGGCGAAGAGAAATTTAAGAGTGAATTCAAGAAGTTTGCGAGCAAGAGAAAAAGGACATCAAAAGCACTGAAGTGGCCCCACGTTGATAATGGATGCCTATCAAACTCAACGATATATGGGAAGAGGTCAAGAGAACCTTCTGGTTCTATTATGATGTGCTCAGGGAGTGGAGAGGGGAAAGCTCAGATCAGAATGAAGCATTCATTGAATATCTCCTAACCTTCTATCCAAAATATCTCCAAGGCTGGATTAACCTTGCGGATGAAGGAGAGGTGCAGATAGTAGCCCCCGGTCCATATACCTACCCTCCTCCAAGACTTGGTAATGGCTTGGTGAATGAGAAGGCCATTACTCAAGAAATTGCTCAGTATGCTGTTCAGTTGGGTTTAACAGGAAACAGTCCGGACATCATCAAGGAGAGAAATGAGCTGAAAAGGAGATTTTTCAGAATGTTCAACCTGGAGGTGCCCGCAGATGAAGTTGAAGAAATAGCAAACTGAAGAGCAAGAAGATTAAAGAGCCAAAATCTGAAGACTGAAGACTGAAGACTCAGAAGATTCTGTAATCTTTAACTTTTTGTCTTTTTGATTTTGTTGATAAACTCATTGTAATCTGTAACTCAAACAAATCATCAATGAAGATTTATCATTATGCTCAAAAGATAATATCTCATTATCTTATTTACATGTCTTTTATTTTGATATGCTGAATGAATGTCTCTGAACTGATTGTAAGTTGTTAAGGGGGAAATTGTTTAAGTATTTGGTGATGAACTATTTAAGAAAGATTAATTACTGAAGAAATTGTTGAATGATTTAAATTGTTGGGAGACTCTCTAAAATTGTTGGGAGTTTCTTTGATTTAGGAAATTGTTGGGAGACATAACCAATCTTGAAATAGGATAAACTGAAACCTGAGTATAGGTTATATGTTTGTAACAAGATAGATTTTGGCATCATCAAAAAGGGGGAAATTGTTGGGAGATGAATTTAATAAAAGATATATGATTTTGATTAGATCCCAAAACCCCTAAGTATGACATGTTCATAATGATCCTGATAGTTGAGTCAGGATTCAGTTTTAGAGTATTCAGGATGTTATCTACAAAATGTATAGTTCAGGATAGGTTTCAAGACTCAAGAAATCAAGATATGTTTCAAGAAACCGAAGTTTCAAAGATGAAATCGAAGTATCTCAAGACTTCAGAAATCGAGATATCAAGACTCAAGATGATATCGAGGAATCAAGACTCAAAGATGAAGACTCAAAGATATCACCAAGATATTGTAAAGACTCGTAAGACGTCAAGACTCGGAAGACGCCAAGACTCGAAGAAGACCAAGACTCGAAGACTCAAGACGCAAGATCAAGTCTCAAGATCAAGAATCTTCAAGGCGCGATAATTATGAAGACTTAGTAATATACTGAATGCTCAGTATAAACCTAAATGTTCCGAGGCACTGAATATATCTATCTGAAGGATGCAATAATGAGAAGATCGCGATTCCTTAGAAAATAGATATTGCCCAAGACATTCAAATGCAGACAAAAGAAACTAAGTCAGAAGTGTTGTTAAGGTTATATCAAACTCAGAGTTTGTAACCAAAAGAGCCGTTGAAGGTGTCTACCTTTAACTGGAGACAAAAGTCAAAAAAAGAAAGACAACATTGTACCATATTGACACTGACAGGTCGCTGAAAAAGATGTCAGATGTACAAAAGTTCGAGACTGCAAAAAGTGAAGACCGGCTACATGAATGGCTATTGCCTAAAACGTGTTAGGGAGTTTCAAACCCTAAATATAGCCGTTCCTCACACACCATAAGAGGAAACTCACGAAGCTATCTCTCCGACGGATAGTTTTCAAGAGTGACCTTGGTGTATGCCTATAAATACTGGTGACCCTCTACATTGTAAGGTTACGGGAAATTTATACGCAACTCAAGAGCTCAAACTTATTATCGCAAGTTGAAGCACTCAAAAAACCTAGAATTTCCCAAGTGTTTCTATATTGAAGAGAGCTCACTAAACTAAGCCTAGCTTGATAAGATTTATCCAAAGCTTAGTCGAGATATCCTAACCCTTTGCATTGTGCTTCATTGTAAACGATATCTCATCCTAGTTGGAAACCAACCGAGAAACCCCAAACCCTTGAGAAGGTAGTTGGAGTGTGTTTGTTGGTGAGAAGAGTTGTAAAGAGTTAGTAAACTACGCGGAGTAGTCAGAAAACTCTAGAGGAAAAGTTAGTAAGCTACAGAGGTAGTCTGAAAGTTTGTTTGTGTTGAGTAAGTAAACTACGGAGGTAGTCAGAAAGCTCAAGGTCGGGTTTAGTAAGTAAACTACGTGGAGTAGTCAGAAAACTCAGGGCCGAGTTGAGTAAGTAAACTTCTCGAGGTAGTCAGAAAGCTCAAAAGTGATTAGTGAATTTCTCTAAGGATCAGAGAGAGTGGACGTAGGAGCTTGAGTCTCTGAACCACTATAATTGCTATGTTGTTTATTACTTTCCTTATCTGTGCTTAACTGTTGCATTGACTTGATTTTGAAAGCATACTTTTCACTGATATTCAGTTGGAATCAATCCACTGAAGTTGCATGTAATTAAATCACAGCTTAATCACTAACTCCATTCAGGAAGGTTTTCAGCAAAGCTTAAAACGAGTATAAACTAAAGGGTCAACCATTCCGCACGACTGAGTAGCTAGAACAGATAGTTACCAAACTAAACTTACTCTTCTCAGGGTTCAGTAAGTTAGTTATCTTATCCAAGCAACTCAGGATCTCTGACACTCAGGACTCAGTTGGGATTATCTGAGGTATCTGAAAGCAGCTCAGGATCACTGTCTCAGTAGACTTTGACTCAGAGCGATCTGTGCTTCTCAGAACCTAATCTTCAGGATTATCTGACCCAAGCTGACCTCAGTAAGAAAAAGTTTAAAAAATGTAAGACTCGTTTGCACCGGGACCAACACTAAGTATCTCATGATGGATGCACAAATACCTTAGAGGGTATTAGTATACCCATCCGAGAAACCGTTTGATGTATTTCCACTATATGTGTCTGCGGGTGTCTCGGTTAGTGGGAGCGATGCGATACTTCTTTGACTTGTTGTCAATACGCACGACATGTGTGGAGTGATGAACTTTGACCATGACCAACGCTTGCACCATTTCATCACGAAGTGCATGTGCGTGGTAGTTAAGCCAAGAATAAGATTCATTACTCAATGTGGATTTAGAGAGAATACTCATCTTCTCATCATAATTGGATCTAAAGTCATCGGCCGATACACGTCAACTTAGACTTTGTGGCTAAGTGTGACATACATGATCAATTAGTGATTAGAGATAATATGATTAAGTTATTTGAATAGACATTTCATCATGTTCAAGACTTAATCGAGTATTCGCGAGTGAAAGGAGGAAATCGTAATAGCCCATATTTCAGTTACAGGTAGTTGCACGTTTCTCGCAACGTACCTCATATATTGAGAATGTCTGATTTATTTTCTAGGGTTCAATTAAGACCGTTAGTTTGACTAATCGCTCGATATATGAGGGTCTATGGGTCACACAACAAGTAGTTCTCTTTTACGGATTATAATTGGTTGATTAAATGTTAAATTGGATTTAATATTTAATTTATGAAGAATTAATTAATAATAGATTAATTTGGAATGAATAATTATTAATATTTAATTAAATTGGATTTAATTAAATAGGATTCCCAATAATAATATATGGAATATTATTATAGGATTTAATATATATGGAATCAAATCCGTAGAGATTTGATATACATGGGAATTAAATCCGTAGAGATTTTATATATGGGAAATAAATCTAAGAGATTTATTTTATAAGATTAGGGATTTTATTTCCTAATCAGGTTAGCTTAAGATTTAAGCTGGGCCTCTCCCTATTTATATGAGCTCTTGGGAATTCACAAATAACGTTAATTCATTATTCTCTCCATAAGATCTAGAGTTAGAATTTTCCTAGCAAATTCATCTCGGGATTCAACACTGGCAAATCCTTGCAAGTCTGTGATCGGGGATTACGTGGATACCATAGTAGAGAAATATGTGTACGATTTACTGTAAGATTTCTTTTTATGTTTACACGTATTTAATTATGCAATTATATGTTCGTTGTTGGTGAACTGTTTAATTCCGCTGCGCATGTATTACGTATTTACGTGCCTCTAAATTCCAACACAATATTAATTATATAGTGGCATTAATCAATATTAATGGGCTGAATTATATTGTGGCTCAATATTGGAATTCAGAAGCCCATTGAAAGGTCCATCTTAATTCTCCTAAAGGCCCCTCAAGTAGCCCAATTGAAGTCCATTAAATAAAAGATGCTTAAAATAAATTAAATATTTGTTGCTTTATTTTCCTTGAAATTTTCGAAATTTTAAAGAAATAGAGGGAGAAGATTTTCTTGGAAAGATTTTATGGAAAGGAGATAAGTATTCCTGGAATACAAGATTATCCCATAAATTCAAGAAAACTCCCACTTGGCTTCTTTAAGTGGTAATTTTCGAAAATAATATAAAGAGGAAGGGAAGAAAGATTTTCTTGATTTTCTTGGAAAGATTTTATGGAGAAATATATGTATTCTTGGAATACAAGAATATCTCATAAATTCAAGAAAGATCCAATCTTGCAAATCTTCTTGTAATTTTTGAAATTTAAGGCTAAATAAGGGTGTGAGATTTTTGTGGAAAATACACATGGAAAGAAGAATATATTGGATATATTCAAGATTTCTTGGAAATCAAGAAAAGATGTTTCCTAGCCCTAATTGGCCTCAAATTTTCGTCCCTCCCTCACTTATAAATAGGGGATGAATTTTTCATCCCCAACTAGTGTTCCATGTGTTGGAAATATTAGGAATCCACAAAGGTGGTGCAACAATTATTCATTTTTCCTATGTTATATAAATTGTTCATTGGAGAACCTTCTACCGGGGTTATTGAACAAGGACTTGGGAATACTTGAGAAAGACTTTTGGTGGGTATCCAGATACTTGATCCTGTCTGTCTCAGACCGTCTCTCCAATAGGTACGTTTACGTAAACTGCTAGAAATTCCGAATGCTAGGATCTTTTACGTGAAATATTATTTGCATGTCGTTGTTGGATTAATTATTATTTGAATTCACTTAGGTTAATTCATGCAATTAATAATTGTTAATTTAAATTTGTATTTATGAGGTCATCCCGATAGATCCTGGCATATGTTATCCCCACAACTGGTATTAGAGCCCTGGTTCGGGCTCTGATCTTTTAAATTGTAATTTAAATTGTTGTTTATTAAAATTAAAATTGGATAGTAGAACTGTTAGATTTGATTTGCAGGTATCCAATTTTCATGGTATTTTAATGTGCTTATTTACATGCAAATAAATTATGGTTTTTTATTCGATTCATTCGAATTCGTTATGCCTCGTGAGAAAATCCACGAGTAGATTAGATTTTTTTTGATTTGTTCAATGTAATAGAGTAGTCTAGATCTAGGTTTATTTATTTTTCGTAAATAAATTGTAACCAGATCGTGAACGAAGACGGAGACGGAGAATTAAAGACGGACATCCAAGTGCCTGGACGTACGTGAGCCAAGGCGGAGCACTCGGGCTAGGCCAAAGGCCTAGCGCCCGCTTGCATCGCTAGGTGGGATGCGGACGGGGCGAGCGAGACGCTCGTTAGGCGCGCGAGCGAGCCGGGCGTGCGGTCAGGCTGGGCGACAAGGCGTGGGACCCTGGACGTGCAGTCAGGCTATGGGTGACGGGGCGAGATGGAAGATCCGGACCGAGGTGTGCGCCTAGGCACATGCGACTCGCGTTCCGGGTCATGAGCTACTCATTTTTCGGACGTCGTCCTAACCCGAAACGGAAGACATTCTTTGAAGAATTGTTGCGGATTCAGTGGGAGCCTTTTGAGACGAACGATGAAGGAAAAAGAAGAGACGATTTCTCAAGATCAATATTTGAAATTAAACAGTTTGTTGGGAGATGAATTTAATAAAGAAGTTTTGATTAGATCCCAAAAACCCCTGAGTATGACAAGTTCAGGATAATCTTGATAGTCTGAGTCAGGTTTCAACAAAGATTGTCCAGGAAGATATCTGCACAATGTATAGTTAACAGATATAGATCAGGTTAGATCTTGAAGTAATCAAGACATCAAGACTCAAAGAAGTAATCAAGACATCAAGACTCAAGAAGTAAATCAAGACATCAAGACTCACTAAGTTGTCAAGACATCAAGACTCGAAGAAGTTGCTAAGGACATCAAGACTCAAGAAGTTTGTCAAGACATCAAGACTAGGTAAGAATCAAGACATCAAGACTCAAGAAGTAATCAAGACTCAAGAAGTAACTAAAGACACTGAAGACGCACTAAGTAATCAAGACATCAAGACTCAAGAAGAAGTAATCAAGACATTGAAGACTCAAGAAGTTGTCAAGACATCAAGACTCAAAGAAAGTTGTCAAGACATCAAGACTCAAGAAGTAATCAAGACATCAAGACTCAAGAAGTTGTTGAAGACATCAAGACTCGAAGAAGTTTTTGAAGACACTAAAGACTCGATGAGTTATCAAGACTCAAAAGAGGATAATGAATACTCAGTATAACCTGAATGTTTAAAGGCACTGAATAATATCTATCTGAAGACTACAAAACTGAGAAAAACGCACATGTTCAGAAAAGTAGATATTGCCCAAAACATTCTAATGCAGACAAAAGGAACTAAGTCTAAGTGTTGTTTAAGGTTGTCTGCTTCAGAGAGATTGACCAAAAAGAGCCGTTTTATTTGTCTACATTCACTGAAGACAAGAACCAATCAGAGGAAGACAACACTGTACTTCACTGACACTGAAAGGCACAATGTGATTGGAACTAAAAGGCACAATGTGATTAGAACTAAGTGGGTGTTCAAGAATAAGAGAGATAAAAACAACAACATTGTGAGAAACAAGGCAAGGCTAGTTGCACAAGGTTATTCCCAAGAAGAAGACTTGGATTATGATGAAACCTTTGCACCTGTTGCAAGACTAGAAGCCATCAGATTGTTGCTTGCATATGCTGCCCACATGAAATTCACAGTCTATCAGATGGATGTGAAAAGTGCATTTCTGAATGGTGTGCTTAAGGAGGAAGTATATGTGGAACAACCTCCAGGATTTTGTCAGAATGACCAAGTTTACGGGCTCAGGAAAGCCTTGTATGGTCTTAAGCAAGCACCCCGAGCATGGTATGATACCCTTTCTCAGTTTCTTACTGACCATGATTTTATCAAAGGAACTGTTGATAGGACTTTGTTTGGGATAGAAGATGGAAAGGATATTTTACTAGTTCAGATCTATGTGGATGACATCATATTTGGATCTCCAAATCATCAGTTGTGTGAAAAGTTTTCTACTCTGATGTAAGGAAAGTTTGAGATGTCAATGATGGGGGAGATGAATTTCTTTCTTGGACTTCAGGTAAAACAAACTAAGGAAGGAATATTCATCAATCAAGCAAAATACACTATAGATCTGATTGCAAAGTATGGAGTACAGAATTGCAATGCAGTTAGAATTCCCATGAATACTAACTACAAGATGGATCCTGATCCTGAAGGCAAATCAGCAAATCACACCGATTATAGAGGATCATTGGATCATCGCTATATCTCATGACAAGTAGGCCCGATATAACATTTTGTTGTTGGGATATGTGCAAGATACCGTTAATCCTAAGGCTAGTCACATGGAGGTTTGCCAAAAGATTCTGAAATATCTTAAAGGCAATCGTGAATAGAGGATTATGGTATCCGGTGATGATAACCTTGAATTAAGCGGGTTAATCGAGATCTTTGGTTATGGAGGATGTAGAATTGACAGGAAGTCTACCACAGGAACTTGTCAATTTCTTGGAAGTAAATTGATATCATGGTTTTCAATGAAACAAACCTCGAGCAAGCAACCAAGATTATGAAAGTGAATACATGGTCTGCAGGAAGTCAGCAAAGCCGCATTATTTGGCTCAGACAACAATTGAGGGATTATAAGATTATAGCCAATGAAGTACCTATATTTTGTGATAATAATAGTGCAATTACTATTACACAAAATCCTGTATTGCACACCAGATGTAAGCATGTTGATATCAGACATCACTTCATCAGAGATCATGTTGAGAAGAAAGACATCGAGAATGGAGAAAATTCATCCGATAAGCAGAGAGTTGATATCTTAACTAAACCTTTGGTCAATCAAGATTTCAGGAACTATCAGTTGATTTAGGTATGTTGGATCCAGGTGAATAAAGCAAATCTGAAAAATTGAAGGTTTTCAGATGCATGAAGTTTTCTCAGGTTTTTACTGAAAACTCAGGATAAAATTAAGAGTCCTGAACACTGAGTCTTGGGAAACTCAGTTATCCTAAAGTTCAGTACTCAGTATTATACTGACATTTTATCAAGGTCAAAACTCAGTAAGACTGATGGAGAAAATTAGTCTGAAGAAGTATTTACTCATTCACCACATTTATTGTCTATCTGAATCTCAGTAATCATTGGCAATAAATGACAAAACATCTGAAGAAATAATTGGGCGGGACCTTTGAAATCCACGTGGAAAGTCAATGGTCTACAGGAACATTAATTAAATGCACTGTTCATTAATCACCAATATGGATAAATTGACGGCTAAGTATTTGCGAAATCGTCCTTTCAAATACCCATTTTAGTCGGTTTTTTCTTGACCGATAAAACCTTCATCTACGCAATTTTCCATGAATCAAAATCCTATATCAAAGACTCCATTCAAGCCCTATTTCAAAAAAGCCCTACGGTATACATGATGGGTAGGGAACAAGAGTATTTGGATAAAATTACTGTGCATCCGGTAAAGTTTGAAGCTACTTTGAATAAGAGGCATTTGAAGCCTAAATATCGAGTTTTGTTGGATATTGTAAGCAAATGCATCATGAGTAGATCTGGTAGTTTCGAACAGATAAGCACGCCTAAGTTAAGGCTAATGGCGACGATTGAAGATTCACCTACTACGGCATTCAATTGGTTGCACTATTTAATCAAGGTGGTGAGTGATCAAGCTAAACAAATTCAGAAGGTGAATGGCTCTGTAGTTATCAAGGGAAAAATTCTACATGCAACCAAGATTGCATTTATATTGGAAACGTGCAGAGAAGAGGAGGACATTTTTGCCGATTCCACTTCCTTTCCAAAGTCAAAAATCATGTTCAAACCAACGAAGAAGACTTTGAGAGGAAAGAAAGAGAAAAACACTGAGTCTCAGGAGGAGACTGCCGAAGAGGAAACTGAGGAAGATACAACAGTGGTGGAGCAAGTCAGGGAAACAAGACAGACTTCTCAGAAATCCACTGAGACAACTAATGAAGAAGCCAAACAAGCTAGGGGGAAAGCCTTGATGGAAATTAAAAGAGAAAAATGTGAGAAACTGAAGAAGAAAGCACTGGCTCCTCAGAAGCGCAGAAGGCTTCAAACAATAGCAGAAAAGGAGGCCAGTGAAACTGAAGAAACTCAACCTGAAGGCCAGCAAGGGTTGAAATCTCCACTTCAGGTTCTTGCTCAGGTAGTGACAAATGTGCAGGAGCAAGAAACTGAGGAGCAGGTTTTCTTTGAGGTACTTGAAACATCTCTGAGCTCAGACAAAATCTCTCAGGAAATCTTCAGTTGACCTCAGATCTCTACTGAAGAAATACCAGCGCAGACTTCAGATCAGTCTGAACCTCAGGAATTGCTGAACTTGGATACGCTTCTGAATGAACCTTTTCTTGATCCATCAGCACTGGAACTTGTACAATCTGAGCAAACAGCTCCTGAAAGCCCAAGATTGAAGAAGGGAGAAGCCGAAGAGACTGAATGGCGGAGCAAGGGGGAACGATTCATCCTGGACCGATACCCTAAGCTAAATGCTTATCTTGACCTTCAGGATATGCTCTTCAGGCTCAGAACGACAGTATACATCCTGAATCAGACACTTCCGGAAATGCTGAACATCGCATCATTCAGAGGAGAAGAGTGGTGGAATGCTGAGACAACTGCCCTGACTGAATTCTCAGGCTTCAGAAAGACAAAGCTCAGGATGAAAGCTGCTGACTTTGATGAATTGGTGAAAAAGAAGTTAGCTGAAAGGAAAGATACTGAAATAGTAGATGCATCAAGTTCTTATGATCAGAACAAAGATGGAGATCAGAGAGGTGATTTAGAAAGGCAATCTGAGGGGGAGAAGGAACCTCAGACAGATACTGAGAAAGGAAAAGAGACTGAAAGTCAGATGGAGAAGGACACTGATGCTGCACAGACTGATATCAGACTGAAGTTAGCACTCTTCAGGTATTATACATTATGCCAAAGCTACTGAAGTTCCTATCTTTAAATCTGTTATGTATGATATGCAGACTGAGGCTCAATTGGAGCATCCAGCTCAGTTGGAGACAATTGTTTTGCCTCCAGAAATTGATTTCAGTCCTATCCTGGATAAATTGGAGAAGGTGGTGCCAATGGTGGAGAAAGTGACTCAAATTGAAGAAACCTTGGCAAGCCAATCTCAAAAGCTGGAAAATCTGAGTTCATCCTCAGACATGCTACAACTACAAACAACTCTTGCAGATAAAATGACTACTTTGGAAGGAAAGATTGATGTAGTCAAAACTGAGCTCAATGCAGAGATGGAGCAAAGGTATCAAACTAGAACTGCTTACCTTGAAGTTAAACTGACTGAGAAGAATGATCAGATAATCAAGACAGCTGTTGAGGAAATGGGCTCCCTGCTCATGACCAAGATGACAGACATAATGCATGAAGTGTTCTCAAAGCAGTTTGCTCCACTCGCAGATGAATTCTCAATGGCCAAGAACTACATGATGAGGCTAGAGGATGAGCATGATCAGTTGGCAGGGGCAGTACGCAATATGGGCAAGGAGCAATACTATATGGATACTGCACTGACTCAACTACTCCCAGGGTATGGTGCCAAAAAGGGGGAAAGGCCTGGTGGCAAATTAAGTGAGTTGTTGGCACAAACCTTGGAGAGAAAGGCTCAAAAAGAAGCTGAAGGAAAGAAAATTGTGGATGTCTTATGTGAGATTGAAGCCAATGAGAAACTGAAGTTCAATGAAGCAGAAAAACCTACCCTCATTCAAACATCTGAGCAAACCATTCAGGAAGTAATTGGTGAAAAACTGAGTGATAGAAGGATGATTGAGACAATCAAAGCCGGTGAAGAGCAAGTCAGACCTGAAAAGAGAAAGGCTGTTGCATTCGTGGAACAAGAAAAGAAGAAAAGAGCTAAAGTTTCAAAACCTACTCAGAGGAAGTTGATAATGGAATTTGAAGAATCTGAGGAAGAAGCTGAAAAGGAAGAAACTGAAACTCAGAAAGAAGTCTTCGATACCAAGAAAACTCTGAAAGCTCTTCAGATTGAAAAAGAGAAGAAGACTGCTGCTTCAGTTTCAGGTGTTCCACTGATCAGGAAGAAGAAAGAAGAAGAGCAGAAAAGAAGAGGTGGTTTTAAAAAGTTTTTAAGCAAAAGGAGGGGTACGGAAAAGACTCAGAAGTGCCCGCACATTGACAAGTGGATGCCTATACAGTTCAATGATGCATGGGAAGAGATGAAGAGAACCTTCTGGTTCTATTATGAGATTCTGAGAGAATAGAGGGGGAGCAGCTCGGATAAGAATGAAGCCTTCATTGAGTACTTACTGACATTCTATCCTAAATACCTGCAAAGTTGGATCAACATGGCAGATGAAGGAAACACGCAGATAGTAGCCCCTGGTCCATACATGTACCCAGCTCCTAGGTTTGAGAATGGCTATGTGAATGAAGCAGCCATTTCTCAAGAAATAGGCCAGTATGCCATCCAGCTAGGCCTAACAGGAAACAACCCTGATATCATCAAGGCAAGGGATGAACTGAAGAAGAGATACTACGGGATGTTCAACCTGGAAGTGCCAGAGGATGAAGTGGAAGAAGACTGAAGACTTTGTTCTTCTGATTTATTTTTTATTTTCATTGTAATCTGTAACTCTTATCCTATATCAATGAAAATTTTATCTTTATGCTCAAAAGATAATATCTCATTATCTTTTTACATGTCTTTAATTACTTGATATGCCAGATTGTTTAGAAAATTGTTGGGTGAAATACCATTTTGGATTGTAATAGATAAACTGAAACCTAAGGATGGGTTAGATTTTCTTAAATGTAACAAGATGGTTTTAGCATCATCAAAAAGGGGGAAATTGTTGGGAGATGAATTTAATAAAGAAGTTTTTATTAGATCCCAAAAACCCCTGAGTATGACATGTTCAGGATAATCTTGATAGTCCGAGTCGGGGTTTCAAAGATAGATTGTTCGGGGAAGATATCTGCACAATGTATAGTTAGCAGATATAGATCAGGTTAGATTTTGTAATCGAAGACATCAAGACTCGGTAAATAATCAAGACATCAAGACTCGAAGTAAATCAAGACATCAAGACTCGAAGTAATCAAGACATCAAGACTCAAGAAGTTGTCAAGACATCAAGACTCGATAAAGTTCTTTCAAGACACCGCAGACTCGAGAAGTAAATCAAGACTCAGAAGAAGTTCTTTGAAAGACATCAAGACTCAAGAAGTTCTTTGAAGACATCAAGACTCGATGAGTTCTGTAAGACTCGGTAGGATACTGAATACTAAATATAACCTGAATGTTTAGAGGCACTGAATAATATCTACCTGAAGACTACAAAATTGAGAAAAATACACATGTTCAGAAAAGTAGATATTGCCTAAAACATTCTAATGCAGACAAAAGGAACTAAGTCTAAGTGTTGTTTAAGGTTGTCTCATTCAGAGAGATTGACCAAAAAGAGCCGTTTTATCTGTCTACATTCACTGAAGACAAGAACCAATCAGAGGAAGACAACACTGTACTTCACTGACACTGAAAGTGACAGGACCCTGAATTATGTCAGTAGTACTAAGTTCCAGACTGCAAAAATTGGTGATTGGCTACATGACTGCATATTTCCTAAAACATGCAAGGGAGTGTTCAAACCCTAAAAATAGTCGTTCATCAAACACTAGAAGAGGAAACTCATAAAGCTATCTCTTCCAATGGATAGTTTTCAAAGAGTGACCTTGGTGAAGTTGCCTATAAATACCAGTGACCCTTTACATTGAGAGGTTACGGGAAATTTCAAAGCAACTCAAGAGCTCATTCGTATTATTGCAAATTGAAGCACTCGAATACCCTAGAATTTCCCAAGTGTTTCACGTTGGAGAGAGCTCACTATTCTAAGCCTAGATTGATAGATATATCCAAAGCTTAGAAGAGATATCCTAGCCTTTGCATTAGTTCTTATTGTAAAGGATATCTCACCCTAGTTGGAAACCAACCCAAAACCCAAACCCTTTGTTAAGGTAGTTTGTGTGTGTTTTGTTGGTGAGTTAGAGTTGTAAAGAGTGAGTAAGCTACAGTGAGTTAGCCAGAAAACTCTAGAGAAGAAGTTAGTAAGCTACTTGTGGTAGTCTGAACACTTGTGTGTGTTTGAGTTAGTAAGCTGCAATGAGTCAGCAAGAAAACTCAAGGTAGAAAAGTGAGTAAGCTACAGTGAGTTAGCTTGAAAGCTTTAGGAAGTGGTTAAGGAATTTCTCTGAAGATCAGAGAGAGTGGACGTAGGAGCTTGAGTCTCTGAACCAATATAATTGCTGTGTTGTTTGCTTTATGTACTGCAGTTTACCTGTTACATGTTTTTCACTGAAAGCATATTTCACTGATATTCAGTTGGAACCAAACCACTGAACTGCATAAAATTGGTCACAGCCTTAATCCCTGTTTTATTAAAGGAAGAAGATATTTCAGCAAAGCTAAAACGAGTATAAACTTAGGGCCAACCATTCCGCACACTTGAGTAGCTAGAACAGATAGTTACCAAACTGAACTAACTCTACTGAGTGTTCAGTAAGATAATTATTTGATCCAAGCTCCTCAGAATCTCTGATAAATTCAGGATCAGTTGGGCTAATCTGAAGCTTCTGAAAGCAGCTCAGGATCATTGTCTCAGTAGACTTTGACTCAGGGCAATCCGTGCTTCTCAGGACAAAAAAATATTAGGATAACCTGACCCATCTGACCTCAGTGAAGAAAAAGTTTGAAAAATCACTGAACACGTGTATTCCCCCCCATACACGTGTGAGACTCGTTAGCACCGGGACCAACACAGTTGGATATATGTGCCCAACTTGATTTATTTTGTCTTGATGCTTGTTTTAAATTCGTGCAATTTTATTTGTTAAATGTGTTTGTATGATTTAGAATTGTCTAAAGAAAATCTCACTTTCGAAAATTACTAAGTATGTTTTATTGACAAATTTTGTTCCGGATAATAAAATTTCGTCAAGTTTGACCTCCATGATTTATTTATTTGTGAATTCTTTTGGAGAAATTTCCCCCACGGAACGGCCAAAAGATGCATTTCACATGAATAAATTCCCAAAAGGATGATTGTGAATTATTATTAGTGGTGACGATGACCCTCCCCACGTGGCTCGTACAAAGCAAAGTAATAATTATGTATTTAATCATGGTTATTACTTAGGTATAAAATTGATATGCATATACTTCCCCGAAGTCTCTGTCAATTTTATATTGGTCAAGTGGGAGCCGACTATTAATTTTGAATTAAAGGTTTGTAACTATTCTTGTTTGTAACCTGCTTGAATGTGTTTAAATAGACAGTTCACCCCATGTAACCTATTTAAACTGTTTTGAGATGTCGGTTGATGCATGTTCATGTTGTTTTGAGATTTTGATATGAACAATGTGATCGAATTTAGTGATAATTTTTTTCTTATACAAATTGTTATTTATTTCAGTTTAGCATGTCACAAACTTTTAATCCACTGTATTCTATACTTAAAGACCATCAATTAACTGGTGAACATTATGTTGATTGGAAACATAAATTGATGATTGTCCTCACTTCACAAAAGCACAAGTGGATCCTTAATACTCCAAAACCTGATGAGCCAACTGGCGGGTCGAGTAAGGCGGAAAAGAAAAAATATGATGACTGGGAGCATTGCAATGATATGGATAATTGTACCATCCTGGCATCTATGTCGGATGTGTTGCAACACCAACACCAAGAATTTGCAACTGCTGCAGAAATCATGGAAAATCTTAAGAAGATGTTCCAACATCAGAACATCACGGCTCGTCAGATCACCTTGCGAGAAATGCTTTCGCTGAAAATGGTGGAGGGCACGCCCATAAGGGATCATGTCCTCAAGATGATGGCTCATCTAAATAAACTTGAGGTTCTGGGTGTAGATTACGATCTAGAGACTCAGATTGATTTGGTGTTTCACTCTCTGCCTAAAAGTTTTGAGCATTTTCAGTTGAACTATCAGATGAATAATCAGAAGTTCTCGCTAGCTGACTTGTTGCAAGCTTTGGTCTCGGCGGACACGTTGATGGGACACCAAACTCAAGCTTTGACGGCAAGTGGACCATCTTCATCCTCTAGGCCAAAGGAGGGTAAGAAGAAGAGGAAGGCCAAAGGACAAAAGCAGTCAAACTCAACTGTTGCCAAGGGAAAGAGTAAGGTGAGGGATGTTGGGGGTGTCAAGAAGGATCCAAAGGGGAAATGCTTCAACTGCGGTGAAAAGGGGCATTAGAGGTCTGCCTGTTCCAAACCCAAGCGGATTGGAAAGAAAGGTAATTCTCATGCACTAGTTGTTGAAACTTGTTTAGCGGCGTATGCTACCCACTCGTGGGCAATGGATACGGGATCCACTAATCATGTTTGTTTCACATTACAGGGGTTCAAATGGACCCGGCAACTTAGTGGAAGTGAGGTCCTCATCACACTGGGCGATGCTACGAGAGTAGCAGCTGAAGTAGTGGGAGACGTGCACCTGTCTTTTTAAGATAAGATTTTAGTTTTGAGAGATGTTCTATACGTTCCAGTTTTTCGTAAAAACCTTATTTCAGTTTCCAAACTATTTAATGATGGATATTATGTTTGTTTTTCTAAGCAAGTTACTGTTTACCGTAACGATGTGTTTATTTGTCATGGAACTTTACGGAACAATCTCTATACTATCAACTGTGCACACCACTCACAAAATGAATCTTATAACACATCAATTGTTTCATGCAATAAGAGAAAACGTTCAGAAAACGTGAATGAGACACTTCTATGGCATCTAAGATTAGGTCATATTAATCTAAATAGGATCCAAAGGTTGGTGAAAGATGGTTCGCTGTCGGACCTACAGTTAGAACCACTTCCAGCCTGCGAATCCTGTTTGGAGGGTATAATGACCAAGAGGGCATTTGGAGCCAAGGGGAATAGAGTCACAGAAGTGTTGCAAATCATTCACACTGACGTGTGTGGTCCAATGTCAACTAAAGCTAGAGGTGGCTATGAGTATTTCGTGACCTTCATTGATGATTACTCAAGGTTCTGGTACATTTTCCTCATGAAACACAAATCGGAAACCTTTGATAAATTCAAGGAGTTCAAAGCCAAAGTGGAGAATCATAGGGAAAGAGTATCAAGTTTCTATGATCTGGTCGTGGAGGCCTATACCTCAGCAATGAGTTTTTGAACTACCTGGCAGACGAGGGCATTGTTTCCCAGTTGACTGCACCCGGAACCCCTCAACAAAATGGGGTTGCAGAAAGAAGAAACAGATGACTCTTAGAAATGGTCAGATCCATGATGAGTTATTCAGATCTACCCAAGTCATTTTGGGGTCATGCCTTGGAAACGGCGGCTTACGTTTTGAATCTGGTGCCATCCAAATCGGTTCCCAAAACCCCTAAAGAGTTGTGGACCGGGCGCAAGCCCTGTCTGAGACAACTCCGAATTTGGGGGTGTCTGACATACGTGCTAGACAAGGAAGACGGTAAGTTGGATGCACGTTCTGGTACTTAGGTGCATGTTCTATGGTCCCGAAGATCAAAAGGTGGTAATAAGTACGCACTTTAAATTTTTGGAAGAAGACTTTATGAACAATCGAAAACCCAAAAGTGAGATTACCTTAAATAAAATAAGAGGGCAAACTCCTATACCAACTGTACATGTTGATATACCAAGCATCACACCGACACAATCGGAACCTCGTCATAGTGGGAGGGTTGTCCGACAACCTGAGAGATTCTTGGGGATAGGAGAATCTTCAGATTTGATCCCCGGGGAAAGTGAATCAGACCCCTGGTCTTACAAGGAGGGGGTCCAAGATAAGGATTCAGAATCCTGGCAAACTGCGATGGAAGCCGAGATGGGCTCAATGGATCAAAATCAAGTGTGGGAGCTAGTTAAACCACCCAGTGGGGTAAAACCCATTGGATGCAAGTGGGTCTACAACAGGAAAAGAGGACTGGACGGGAAGGTGGAAACCTTTAAAGCTACACTTGTGGCAAAGGGATACACTCAGAAAGAGGGTATCGATTATGAAGAAACCTTTTCGCCTATAGCCATGCTTAAGTACATATGTATTCTCTTGGCAATAGCTGCACATCTATATTTTGAGATCTGACAAATGGATGTCAAGATAACTTTCCTTAACGAGAGTCTTGATGAGGAAATCTATATGCAACAGCCCGAAGGTTTCATCGAAAAAGGCCAAGAACACCTTGTGTGCAAGCTGAGGAAGTCCATTTATGGACTGAAGCAAGCATCTCGGGCTTGGAACCAATGTTTTGGTCAATCAAATCTTATGGGTTTGATCAAAACGATTTCGAGAGTTGTGTTTATAAGAAGTGTGACGGAACTGCCTTGGTATTCCTAGTACTATACGTAGACGATATTCTGCTCATCGAAAACGATGTAAAGGATTTCTCAGACGTAAGGGTATGACTGTCCAAATAGTTTGCTATGAAGGACTTAGGGGAAGCCGGTCATATTCTTGGGATCAAGATCATTCGAGATCGAAAGAAAAGAATGATTGGCTTATCGCAAACTTCATACATAGATACCGTTTATTAAGCGTTTCAACATGCAAGATTCCAAGAAGGGTTTTGTACCTTTCAGGCACGGAATCCATCTATCGAAAGACATGTGTCCCAAGGCACAAAGGGAGATAGATGAGATGAGTGGTATTCCTTATGCGTCGGCAGTAGGAAGCCTCATGTATGCAATGTTGTGTACGAGACCGGATATCTGCTACGCCGCAGGCATGGTAGCAAGATATCAAAGTAACCCTAGAAATCAACATTGGACTGCTGTTAAGAGCATTCTAAAGTATCTGAAAAGAACTCGAGATAGAATGCTGGTTTATCAGTCAGAAAGTTTATTTCTAGTGGGATACACGGGCTCGGATTTTCATTCAGACCTAGATTCTAGAAAATCTACCTCGGGTAGTGTGTTTTGTGTGGGGGGGGAGGAGCTGTAACATGGAGAAGCGTTAAGCAGAAATGCATCGCTGATTCTACCATGGAAGCCGAATATGAGTTGCTTGTGAAGCAGCGAAAGAAGCGGTGTGGCTCAAGAACTTCCTAGTGGACTTGGACGTTGTTCCAAATTTGCCCAGCACATCACGATCTTCTGTGATAATGTCAGAGCAGTTGCAAATTCAAGGGAACCGAGAGCCTACAAGGCCAGCAAGCACATTGAAAGGAAATATCAACTTATACAAGAAATCGTTAAGAGAGGAGATATAAAGGAGGCAAAGATCGCGTCGGAAGACAACCTAACCGATCCATTCACAAAGGGTCTACCTCAGTTAACATTCGAGAGACATGTGAAAGGAATGCGTGTCAAGAGTGTTGTCAATCTGCTTTGAGTATAAGTGGGAGAAACGTTATTAGGTTGATGTAGGTGACATTAGATGTCACCATATAATACATCAGACATGCTGTGGTATACTTAAAAGCGGACTTTGAGTATAAGTGGGAGATTGTTGGGGTTATACGTGAAAGTATGATTTTACTTTGTACAACCTATGTATTAAACACTTATTTACTGAAATAAATTATTTATCACTGTTGCTTTAAATATGATTGAATGTTACATATATTTATTGCAAACCGTTCAAAGCACGCGTTACATTGTAATTAACGTGGTGAAACTAGATCACAGAAGATCACGTTAACAGTGCCTTGTACACGAGTGCGTGTTTCACAACTTAGACAGATCCGAATAATCTATTGGTAGAAGTTGATGTGTAAGGCTCAGATTGGCTTGTCTTGACCAATACCTTAATTCGACGTGCTGAAGCGGACCTGCAGAGAGGATAAACTCATTCGTACTGACTTAAGGGATGAAGAGTTAGACCTCAGTGGTTGTTGATTTCTTAATCTCTGTCACTTAATAAGGACTGTGTGCGATTAGTAGTTATTGCTTTGACTTATAAATGGGAAGAGAATCATTGCGACTTCGATACCCTATATCTTGGGTAATAATATTAATTGCACGACAGTTGCTAAATTAACACAGAGAATCGTGTGCTTGCTATGTCTTGCGTGATTGGTCCCCTTGGTGGGCCCGAAACCTTTATCATACTAAATCTTGCAAGTGGAATTAATTTTCTGGTATGGATAATAAAGTTGGGTTGTCCTTACTTCAAGGAGAAAGATATTAATTAATATAAAACTTTTCAGTGGCTTAATTAATTAATGGACTAAATAATCTTAAACACGTGAAATAATAACCGGGAGCCATATTACCGTAATATGGGTTAAGTTGGATAGTGCAATATTAATTATATAGTGGCATTAATTAATATTAATGGGCTGAATTATATTGTGGCTCAATATTGGAATTCAGAAGCCCATTGGAAAGTCCATCTTAATTCTCCTAAAGACCCCTCAAGTAGCTCAATTGAAGTCCATTAAATAAAAGGTGCTTAAAAATAAATTAAATATTTGTTACATTATTTTCCTTGAAATTTTCGAAATTTTAAAGAAATAGAGGGAGAAGATTTTATTGGAAAGATTTTATGGAAAGGAGATAAGTATTCTTGGAATACGAGATTATCTCATAAATTCAAGAAAACTCCCACTTGGCTTCTTTAAGTGGTAATTTTTGAAAATAATATATGTTGTAGGGAGAAATAACCCAACTTGGTAGAAACCGTGAATTGGACCGTCTTATGGTTAGCGCGTTATCCAACTTTATCCAGCTGGAGCAAGACTTGAAGGACTTCAGATGATTGGTAAGTCGCTAGAAGTGTGGGGAGCCACGCAGGTCGCGGGGCGACTTGGGATGGCAAATAGGTCACGAGGCGACTTGGTAGAACCCGGAAGTCGGGATAGACTGAGTCCCGAGCTTAATTGAAGATAAACATGGAAAAGATTCGGGTAGTTAAGGAGGCGGATTTCTCGGGATATAACCAGGGAATGAGTATCTGTAAGCGTGACTTGCGGAACAAGAAAGAAAACCCTAGGTTGGTTCACGAGAAGAAGCCCACGAAGATTGTAACCCTAGATCTATGTCTATAAATATAACATGTAATGTACTTTGTAAAGGATCGAAACCTTAGTATCCTAGGCAGAAATAATACAGTAAATAATTCTGGCTTGGTGCCCCCAGACGTAGTCTATTTCAAGGACAAACTGGGTAATCAAATCGTGTGCCATTTATTGCTTTCGCTATCATATTGATCGGAACTTATCAAAGTACTTGTTTGTTCGTTGGTAATCAAACCGGGAACAACAATTGGCATCGTTTGTGGGAACTACAATTCCTACGAAATCACTATGTTTGAAGGAAAACCCATCTCATCTCTGATCAATATTGATGGCGAGGAATCACGTTAATCTGAACGGGCAAGAGCTGGACGCCCGCGATGTGCACGAAGCCTCTATGAGCTCTCAACATACCGACTAACATCGCGCTTGCCAGCCAGACCCGGTGATGACCCCTGACTAGTGGAACCTGGAGCAGACTCCTGCGGCCGTGATGGCTATCCTCAACAAAAAATGCCTCACGTTCAATGACAAGGACGTGCAACCACCCCCCAAGAAGGCCACCAGGAGTTCGGGCCCTCGAAAAATAAGGAGGCACGGGCTCGGAAGGGACATTCAGCGGACCAATTAGCCTATGATCCGGCTAAACACGCCCTGGTCCGCAATCACAGCTCCTTAGGAGGCCGGCTGGGTCAAACAACGTATTCGACCGACTTGGCGACCTTGGGGTTTAGAAATCCCCAAGGATTGTTGAGGATGAGGCGTAATCTGAGCCTCGACGAGCTGATTAGGTGGAGAGCGACCTTGCCCTTGCACTGAACCTCCACCACAATAACCTGCCAAGGGGATCGACCGTGCATTGTGGTAACCCCTCGGCGGCAAAGGCGACCACTGACCACCGCGATGCTCAGGTCGCAGCACTGACCTGGACGGTCAAACAAGTGATGGAGCGCATGAAGAATCGGAGCGGGCCAGCAGGGTCAGACCCTTTCCTCGCTGTCCCGGACTCCCCACTCGGAACTTTGGTCACCTTGGCAGCTACCCAAAAAAGGAAGATTAATGTCGCGACCTTGGATCGCTACAGTGGGAACATGGAACAAGGGTCCATGTAGCAAAGTACAACTCATACATGGCCTCTATGGGAGCCACTGATGTGACCAAATGTAGGTTTTTTTCTCTGACCCTGAGCGACCTGGCTCACCAATGGTTCACCTCTCGGCCACCCCTGTCGGTGGACACTTTCGAGCAGCTCGCTCGCCTATTTTTGATGCACTTTACTGCCCTGGCACCCCAACCTGCGACCAGGCAACGCCTGATGAACACCCAGCAGGGGGACATAGAATCTGATCGGTCCTATATTGAGAGGATCGACAAGCTGATCTTGGAAGGAGCCCCATTGGAGATGAAGCAAAACTACTGGGGGCTGTCTCCGGCCTCAAGAAGGGGACCAAACTCTGGCGGCACATGACGGCCGAATACCCGACTAGCTACGCCGACTTCCGAAGGCGGGCTAGTGACCTGATACACACAGCGGAGCTCTTGGAATCCCGACTCTCCGAGGCTAAGGAGGTCGCTGAGCCCAAGAAAAGTTCAAAGAAGGCCGCCTCACAGTACAAGCCGCCCGGAAGCTTCAAACCTTTTGAAGAAAGCATTCCGGTGAAGTTGATGGACGCCCTGGGCATGACCCCCGGGCACATTTTCACCCAGATCCGGTAATGGGAACTGCTGCTCCCGCCTCACCCAGTGAAGAATAAAGGCAAGCTGAACCCCAACAAATATTGCCATTTTCACGAGCAAGCTGGGCACTATACCAGTGAGTGTAAAGATTTGTTGCCCCAACTCTGGAGATTGTATGAAGATGGCCTGCTTGACGAGTTCGTCAAGCGACCTCAGAAGGATGGCGACCAGGCTCCGAGAGGTCGCCGGCAAGGGGAACGCGCCCACAGGACCAACAACCAGGGAGCGGGGGCAAGGGGAGCGACCTATCCCATCCATGCCTGAAAATGCGGGAGATCGGGTGATACACACTCTCTCCCCTAGGGACAGTCGGGGGGGAAGAGTCCAACACGATCGAGTTCGGAGAAAAGGACAAGGCTGGGGTAGTTTACCCCAACATCGACCCCCTGGTGATCCGGGCCAACATCATGAGAACTACAGTGTGCCGACTTCTGGTTGATGGGGGTGCCTTCTGAAACATCCTCTTCAAGAAAACCCTCGACCAGCTCGGGGAATATGATGCCTATATCACCCCGTGCGACCACGTCGTGAAGGGGTTTGGTGACGCTACTGTAAGTCCCACCGGGATGATCTGACTGGCCGTCGAGCTGGTCTCCACACTAAATAGCGAAGTTAGGGCAACTAGGCTGTTAGATTTTTTAGTAGTCGACCTTCCCAGCTCCTATAACGGTTTCCTGGGAAGGCCTTTTGAGCATGAATTCGAGGTTGTGTCCTCCACTTTCTACTTTTGTGTAAAATTCCCCACCAAGAGTGGGTTGGTCGGCACCGTTAAGGGAGATCAAGTCGATGCAAGAGGTTGTTTGATTTACTCTTTGTCTCTTTTCAATTCCGCACCTACACCTGTCAAACAAATATTTGTAATGGATAGCAATGAACAGGATGGGGAATTAAATCAGAAAAGAGCAAGCAGAAAAAGAACCTGCAGCGACCTAGATCCAAGAATAGGGTACAAGCCTGATGAATTCCTAATCGAGGCCGAAATCGATGACCCACGACAAGATGGCCCAAGAGACATTCCGAGGGAAGAACTCGAGAAAGTCAGGGTAGATCCAACTCGCCCGGATCTAGAAGTCATTATCGGCTCCAAGATACCGAGCGACCTGAAGGGGGAAGTCATCGACTTTCTCAAAAAGAACTTGGATGTCTTCGCCTGGTCACACAAGGACATTGTAGGGATCGACCCAAAAATCGCGTGTCACCGACTTCATATTGACCCATCTCGGAGGTCGGTTGCCCAGAAAAGGCAGAAATTTGGCCCAGAGAAATATGCCACTTTAGCCGAAGAGGTGAAAAAGCTACTGGATAACGACCTGATCATGCAGGCCAACTAGCCACAATGGGTGGCCAATGTAGTGCTGGTGAAAAAGTCCAATGAGACCTGGCTTGCCCAAAAGATTTCTTTCCCATGCCGCACATCGACCACCTGATAGATAACACGGCCGGGCATGAGATGATGTTGTTCATGGATTCTTTCGCAGGTTATCACTAGATAGCCATGCATGAACCAGATCGGCAACACACCTCCTTTCTGACCGAGAAAAACCTATACTGCTGGAAAAGGATGTCGTTCGGCCTGAAGAACTCAGGGGCAACCTACCAAAGGCTTGTCAATCATATGTTTGCTGATTAGATCGGGAAGTCGATAGAAGTCTATGTCGATGATATTGTTGTCAAGAGTTTAAAAAGGGAGGATCACCTGTTCCACCTCGCACAGACCTTCGATATCCTTAGAAAGTTCAATATGAGACTCAACCCCAAAAAGTGTAACTTCGGAGTGGAGTCGGGGAAGTTCTTGGGACATCTGGTCAGTAAGCGGCGGATCGAGGCGAATCCAGGGAAGGTTAAGGCCGTACTGGATATGGGGGCACCCCAAAGTGTGAAAGAAGTTCAGAAGCTCACGGGGTGCCTGGCCGCATTAAGCAGGTTCATATCCCGGATGGGGGACAAATGCAAGCCCATGTTCGACACGATCCGTAAGAAAGTAAAGTTCGAATGGACACCCGAAAGCCAGGATGATTTTGAAAAAATCAAAGCGTACCTGGCGGATGTGAGCATATTGTCTAAACCTGTCCCGGGAGAGAAGTTGTTCCTATACATCGCGGATTCGGAAACCGCATTGAGCGCAGTACTAGTCCGAGCCGAGGGCCAGATCCACCTGCCCATTTACTTTGTCAACCAGACATTGAACGATATGGAGAAACGCTACCCATTGCTAGAGAAGTTGGCGTACGCATTAGTCATGAGTGTGAGGAAACTGAGACCTTACTTTTTCGATCACCAGGTCGAGGTTCTCACTTCCCTGCCACTGCGGAATGTGCTCCACCGACCAGGCACCTTAGGTCGATGTCTCAAATAGGACATTGAGGTCGGGCAATACGGTATGACTTACGCGCCACGACCTGCAGTTAAGGCTCAGGCACTGGCCGATTTCTTAGTGGAGCTCACATTCCCTTCTGAAGCAGAGAGTTCGAGCAGTTTGCTGTGGGAGCTATTCGTAGATGGGTCAACGAACTCTCACAAGTCGAGAGTCGGTCTTGTCTTAATGAGTCCTGAGGGTATCTCATTCCAGAACGCCATTACCTTTGATTTTCCCGCAACGAATAATGAGGCCGAATATGAGGCGCTCATCAGCAGCATAGAAATGGCAGCTGCCATGGGCGTCAAGAGATTGCAGGTCCATACCGACTCCCAGCTCGTGGCCTGCTAAGTTTCGGGGGAGTACGAGGCTAGGGATGATAGGATGGCAGCCTATCAGGAAATTTTAAAAACATTGTGCCTGAAGTTCGCACAGATCCATGTCAAGCTGATACCGAGAGAGCAGAACTCGGGAGCTGATGCTCTGGCCCGGCTGGCGACCTCCGAAGGATCACCAGACATGAAAGATATCACCATCACGACACTTCCCCACCCATCCACCGCACAAGTAATCGTAACAACATTAGAAACCCCGGTGTCGAACTAGATGACACCCATCATGGAATATCTGATAAGCGACCTATTGCCACCCGATCGTGTCCAAGCTTGGCAGTTGCAGTTACGGGCTGCCCGATACACAATGATCAGTGGGGAGTTATACAAGTGAGGCTTCGGCATGCCCCTACTTCGATGTATCACATCCGAACAAGGTCAAGTCATTCTATGAGAAATACACTAAGGGGCATGCGAAAATCACCCAGGGGGGAGTCGCTGGCCCACAAAACCACAAGGCATGGATATTTTTGGCCTACCCTAAGGGCTGATGCTATTGTCTTCGCCCGCAAATGCCACAAATGCCAGATCTATGCTCCCTCCATCAAGATCACACCAGAAGAGCTCACAAACATCCTCAGTCATTGGCCTTTTGCAAAGTGGGGGATAGACATCATTGGGCCACTCCCAACGGCCCCAGGATCGGTCAGGTATGCCCTAGTAGCGGTGGATTACTTCACAAAATGGGTCGAGGCTGAGGCATTGGCAACCATAGACCAAGATCATGTAATCAAGTTCATATGGCGGAACATTATCTACAGGTTTGGGCTACCTCAGGCGATCATATCAGACAATGGAAAGCAGTTCGACGGTATTAAGGTCGACGCCTTCTTGAGAAAGTGGAAGATCACAAAGTTGTTCTCTATCCCATACCACCCCCAGTCAAACGGTCAGGACGAGACCGTGAACAAAATCATAAAGCACACGCTCAAGACCAAGATCGAGGGGGGAAAGGGAAATGGGCTAGTGAGCTCCCGAACGTGCTGTGGTCGTATAGAATGACCTGCAAAAATTCAACGCGAAACCCCTTACTCGCTAGCCTTTGGAACTGAGGCGGTTGTTCATGCGGAAATCGACCTCCCGACCCTCCGAACCAGCCAGGTTGTTTTTTATCATAATGATGAGGCCTTCGAAAGGAACCTCGACCTACTCAAAGAAAAGCGATTGGAGGCTAACACGAGAAATGCCAGATACAAGCAGAGGTCAGAGAGATATTACAACTCTAAGGTACGACTTCGACGCTTCAAGGTCGGAGACCTAGTGCTGAAAAAGATACTCGAAGACTCAAAAGGTGCCCTCGGTCCAAACTTGAAGGGCCCATTCCAAATATCGAAAGTCCTACCAAACGGGGCATACGAGCTCAAGAAAGCGGATGGGACCAAGGCCCAATACCCATGGAATGCAACTCATCTGAAGAAGTACTATCAATAGATTTACACCTTTGTACTGATCACATCGTTGTAAACAAATACTTTTGGCAACATTAATTCTCTATTTTGTTTAGAAGAAAAAATTCCTATGTGTAGAAACTAAACGGGTCGCACGAAAAACATATGATCGATGAAATGCATGCCACATAAAAGACATGATAGATAACATGCAGGTCGCATGAAGACATGATCGATAACATGCAGGTTGCATGAAAGACATGACTGATAACGTGTGAACCCGAGGTGTGACTTTAGAAATACTGGAGGCGAGATCGCCACCCTAGCGGTGTGGTCATCCCCCGACTTTATAAGACGACTATGCAAATGTCCAAGAAATAAGTCACATAGAAAATAAGACGACAAGGACTAAGCAAAAATCGCATAAGGAAATCGAGTCAACACAAAAAGGAATTAAAAAGGAGAATTTCATTAATAAAGAACCGGAGGTCGGGGAGAACCCCATTACAATAGACCTGGAGGTCGACAAAAGGAAGCATTTCAATACAATACATTTTTCGGAGCTACTCGAGCTAGCGACTTGGTCTATACTTCGGTGTTACTCGAGCTAGCGACTTGGTTTGTACTACATTTTTTACTAGGATAACAACTCTCTGATGTGGAGGTCATTTAGGAAGATGCTGCAAAACTATCAGAAAAGGATGTTTTAACATCCGAGAAGTGTCAGATGCTGCAATGGATTTTCCCGCATTAAATGAACACGAGTTTCATACATGTGGTGCAAAAAATTCAAGGGATTGTGGGGGGCATTTTGGCCTGATCGGATTCGCATATACGGTACCAAATCCATACTATAGATCAGAGAGTGCCCATCACCACTAATCCCATCATCCCGATCGGCGCCCAAAGCACAGAGGGCCCGGGGCACCTCCATTATCACTGCGGCAGATCCGCCACCCGGGTGGTAGCACAACTTGGCAACGACAGTATGGTCATCCTCCGATGAAGGCAAGATCAAAACATCGAGGGCCAGAGGGTTGTCACGGACGTATTCTCTGAGGTCGGCGACAAGCCCAGTAAGGTCGCCAGTAGGGTTCGCCCGATGACAGATGCGAATGGCACCTGTGAAGGCCGTCACGTACGCAAAATTGGCGTTTAGCTCCTCAGTGGCCTTGAACTGGACCTCCCTAGTGTCCAGCTCCCCCCTTCACTCTGGCCAGCTTCGCTCTCAGACCGGCCTCCACCTTGGCTGCCTTTCTCTCCCCCTGGATCGCCTTTAGCTGTTCGACCGCCAGCGCGGCCTCCGCCTCGGCCTGCCGCTCTTCCACCCGGGCCAGCTTCAATCTCTCCGTGGCCAGCCCGCCCTCCATCTCAGCCAAGCGACCCTCGAGGGTTGAGATTCGCAGAAGGTACTCGGATTTGGCTTTCTCCATCTCCTTCTGGGTCTCGGCCGCCGTCAAGATCGTTTTGGCCTGATTAGCTACCCGAGCCTGCGACTCCCAGAGATGTCGGAGTTCGGTCTCCATTTGAGCGCTGGTCTTCTCCAGATAAAAGGCTGCCTTTTGGGTGTGGACCATGGCAGAGTACATGTTGCCCGTCATCTTCTGGCGACGAGCGTTGGCGTGATCGGTGCGCGTCCACGCCCGGGGCAGGTTATGCACACTACGGGAGATGTAGCCCGGCCACTTACTGGGAAGCTAACCACCTCCGGGAAGAAGTCGGTGGGGCCGAGTTCAGGGCTGCAAAAGAGAGCCGAGTCACCAGAGCTATGAAAATAATATGAAAAAGGTCATGCAAATCGTAGTGAGAACTTACTCGTTCACCCGCTCCTCCTCCCAGCCTAAGAAGGAGTCATCATCGTCATGTCGACCTCTCCTCCGGGCTGGCGAGGCAGGCCACGAACTGGCTGGCAGCGAGGTCGGGGGCGAAGTAGCCGACTGCGATCGGGGGCAGACTCGATCTTTCTTCCCCAGGCCCCTGTTGATTTCAGACTCATAGGTCGAAATCTCCTCCCTCACTTTCTTCCGAGCATGCCCGAAAGTCGGCGGAGTCGCCCCCATGGCCTTCCTCTTACCTTTGTCGGCAGCAGAGGGACCAGTAGGGACCGAGCTTGGAGGGGCGGCCTTGGAGGCCACCAGTCGCCTCATTTTTCCTAGAACAGACTTCTTGCGGGAGGCCACGATGTCCGCAGGAGGCTTACGACGGTAAACAGGGATGTTGGGAACTGCAGAAATGTTGGAAGAAAAGCCAATCAGTCAGTCGACACCGAAAAGTGTAATAAGCACGGAGTAAGGGAACTTACAGGGGATGTTCAAATGGCGCGGGTTAGTATACAGGCCGGCGTTGAGTCGGTCAAGCTCAGAGTTCAAAGTGTTCACGTCCCGCCAGCTCGGTGGAGTGTCGCGGACGATGTCAAACGCCTCTTTGAAGTCCCAGTAAGGTCGGCAGCAGTGGGTGTGAAAACTGTAAAAGAAGAAGAGAATTAGATCAGTACAAACATCTATATCGGAAATAGGGCGCAAGTTACCATGCTCGATCCGATCGGCATAATCGGTGGGGATAATGATGGGCAGTGTGCTCGAAGGGTCGACAGACTCCCACGCCCCCCGACAAACCACCATTTATAATGCCACCCCTCAATCTTACTTGGGATCCCGCTCACGAGCTCCTGACCTTTACGAAGCCGCACGATATTATAGCCGTCGGCTTGATGGATGGGCGTCATCACAAAGGCCATCTCGCCCGGGGTCGGTAGTCAGCGCAGCTCGGCCTGCCCGAGTACAGTCATAGTAGAAAGAATGTAGCTCCACCCATTAGGAGTGATCTGGGTTAAGCTATGGTTCCAAGCCGCCAGCAGGTGGGAGATGGCCGAATGAAGCGGAAATCGAATCCCGGCCTCCATTGTTTGGTCGTTGACCGCGAACATCCTGGGTGGCGGCTAGTCGGCGCATTCGTCAGAGGTTGCCCCATTAAAATGCACATCTCAGGGGACCTTGTAAAGGCGGCGGAGGGATTGCACGTAGCCATTGGTGAGAACCGACCTTTTTTTGTCATGCGATGCCACGAAGTCCAACTTGACCGACCTCCGGTAGTCGCGGGCCGGTCTCTTGTATGGGGCCTGGGCCACATAAGAATGATAGTCAAAAGCCCGCTCGTAGGCCCCATATTTTCGGACCAGGTGAGAAGACCCGGACCTCTCCTCCCTCGCCGGTGTGGCCATACGAAGGGAACTCGGCTCCAGGGCAGGAATGTGTGTTATTTCTTCCAACTCCATCAGGAACTGGTCATCATCGTCTTCATGGTCATCTAGACCGCACCGGAGGCACCATCGGTCGGAGGCATTGTGGGGTTAGGAGTGGCGGTCTCACTTTGGCTGCGGCGGTACAATTTCGCGATCTCCGTGTTGTCGTCGTCGGATGACGATGAAACCATGAACGGAGGGGGCGTAGGAGCAGATTTAGAACCAGATGCCATTGATGTGAAGCAGAGAAAAGATGGTTACCTGGAAAGCAGCTGGGTCTCTGAAGGATAACCTGAATGACAGATGCAGAAGCTCGAGTCTGTGAGTTTCGGAAGCAAGAAAGAGGAAGGGCTTAAAGGGTGGAACCCTAGGCCTAATTATAGAGAAGGGCGGGGGGACGAAAGTATAAATTCAAACTTTTGAGGTCCCCCGCGGAAATTAAGGCTGCGTAGGAAGTGCGTAAGATGCACGCGATCGCTGGTAGGGCGGACTCACGGCTTGAAACGTCACCCGCCTGCCATGCCATCATTACAATCCTGTCACTTATCACGCCGAGTTGGGAAACCGAGGTGACCATACGACTCCCCAAGGACGAGGGTTTGACTCGGGTACAGGTCCCGAGACCGACTTGCTATAGGTCGGCAAACGTCAACGGTTCAAGAGAAGATCCCAGAGCAAGCTTGCGACCTCATCTTGAGGGGCAATTGTTGTAGGGAGAAATAACCCGACTTGGTAGAAGCCGGGAATCTGGACCGTCTTATGGTTAGCGTGTTATCCGACTTTATCCAGCTGGAGCAAGACTTGAAGGACTTCGGAGAGCCACACAGGTCGCGGGGCGACTTGTGATGGCAAATAGGTCGCGAGGCGACTTGGTAGAACCTGGAAGTCGGGATCGACTGAGTCCCGAGCTTAATTGAAGATAAACATGGAAAAGATTCGGGTAGTTAAGGAGGTGGATTTCTCAGGATATAACCAGGGAATGTGTATTTGTAAGCGCGACTTGCGAAACAAGAAAGGAAACCCTAGGTTGGTCCACGAGAAGAAGCCCACGAAGATTGTAACCCTAGATCTATGTCTATAAATATAACCTGTAATGTACTTTGTAAAGGATCGAAACCTTAGTATCCTAGGCAGAAATAATACAGTAAATAATCATGGCTTGGTGCCCCCAGACGTAGTCTATTTCAAGGACGAACTGGGTAATCAAATCGTGTGCCATTTATTGCTTTCGCTATCATATTGATCGGAACTTATCAAAGTACTTGTTTGTTCGTCAGTAATCAAACCGGGTACAACAATATAAAGAGAAAGGGAAGAAAAATTTTCTTGATTTTCTTGGAAAGATTTTATGGAGAAATATATGTATTCTTGGAATACAAAAATATCTCATAAATTCAAGAAAGATCAAATCTTGCAAATCTTCTTGTAATTTTCAAAATTTAAGGCTAAATAAGGGTGTGAGATTTTTGTGGAAAAATACACATGGAAAGAAGAATATATTGGATATATTCAAGATTTCTTGGAGATCAAGAAAAGATCTTTACTAGCCCTAATTGGCCTCAAATTTTCGTCCCTCCCTCACTTATAAATAGGGGATGAATTTTTCATCCCCAACTAGTGTTCCATGTGTTGGAAATATTAGAAATCCACAAAGGTGGTGCAACAATTATTTATTTTTCCTTTGTTTTATAAATTGTTCATTGGAGAACCTTCCACCGGGGTTATTGAACGAGGACTTGGGAATACTTGAGAAGGACTTTTGGTGGGTATCCAGATACTTGATCATGTCTGTCTCAGACCGTCTCTCCAACGGGTACTTTTACGTAAACTCCTAGAAATTTTTCATGCTAGGATCTTTTACGTGAAATATTATTTGCATGTCATTGTTGGATTACTTATTATTTGAATTCACTTAGGTTAATTCATGCTAGTAATAAATGTTAATTTAAATTTGTTTTTATGAGGTCATCCCGATAGATCCTGACATATGTTATCCCAACAAATTGTCCGTCCAAAATTTAACTCCTGAGTTTTTACATAAATCCATCTCGAATTCTCAAATAGCCGAGACACATGACGTCTGATGTCAAGCTAAATGAGTGACAATCTATAAAAAATTTGGTGTTGGCCAAAAGTGTAGAAATAAAGATCATGAACCACCTTCATCTCCTCAACTTCACTCCTCATGAGGTCCGAATTAAGTTTGCTAATTATAGATTCATTTGCTACTCTAATAGACTTGCTCTCCAAACCTCCCTCGTTAAGAGAAACACAACACGTAGCCTCGAAAACTCGAGCAAAACCTGCTTGTTTACATGTCATGTCCACAAGAAGTTCCTCATTACCACCTAAATTCTCGAAAGAATAGTCATGGTCTGTCTATATTCTATCATCAAATGCACAAGAGAAGAATCAATAACACTATTATTCAAACATCTTTCAAAATCCTACAAACAATGACCACGAGCCCTCAACATATTATCAATCTCTACAAGACATAAATTCTTGAGTTCTTTGTCTTCCATCCTTAATTCTACACAAATTAGTTAATATAATTATATTAGGAATAATAAAAATCACATATGTTATTACTAAAATAAAATAAAGTACAATTCATTAAATAAATAAAATATTAATTATTATTTAAAAATACTTTTATTATAGATATATGCCCTTTCTAGATGTGTAATGGAGATATTTTTGTTGTAATCAATATAATTGAAACTTGTGTACTGAGAATATTGACTTGATCTGCAATATATTTCGATGTTCCACTGATTTATTATCAGATTAATTTGTCAACTAAATTGTAAATTTTTATAATATTTAATTTAATTGAGTCAATAATCATTTTGAAAATTTACAAAATTTTAAAATACTATGAATCTCCTAAACTATATAAAATTTTATATATAAATACACCGTGAATTTTATTTTAATGGACGATTATTTTAATCCTGTAATAATTTATTTTAGAAAATTGATTAATAATCTTAATTATATAAATATATTAACTAATACATATAACAATCATATATATACCACATTATGTGTTATATTAGAATAATATTATTTAGCACTCAATAATATTGATTGTGTATAAAGTATAGAATATAAATTGATCAACATAACAAATTAAATTTAAAATTAACATCTTTTGGTGATAGGAACAAACTATGTTATTACAATATTATATTATATTATACATAATATTATTACTTTAATAGTTATATAGTTATATTATCCTAAATGAATATTAGCTAGGTAACTTATTAAATTAGGATTAATAAAACATTAAATGGAAGTATTACTCCCTCCGTCCCGATCTTGTTTACACTATTTCCGTTTTGGGCGTCCCAATCTTGTTTACACGTTTTCTTAAATGGAAATACCTACTTTATACTTTATCACTTTATCACATAAAATACTAATAAATAACTCTTTCTACTAGAGGGAAAGGGTCGCGATCAAGAGGAGGCGGTTCAAATGGATTAGAGTTTGACATAATTGTTCTAATGGTTGAAGACGATACAAAGGAGAATGAGAAGAGAGTGTACCTGAGACCTAGGTGGACTTGTGGAGATGGCCGGAAAAGAGGTTCAAAAGAAAAGGGTTGGACGTCGGAGAGTTAGGATTTTGGCAGAAGTGAGAGAAAATTAGCAATGGAGTTTCTTGGAAAGAAATGAGAGAAAGGAGGATGGCTTCTGAGTGGCTAGCCTAAGTGGTGAGTATCGTGGGCCCCATAATGTACGAAAGATAGATAGTCTCGAAAAATAAAAGACCCGCTCGAATGTCAATGGGCGGAAAATTCCAGGAGGGAAAATTACCCCCCTCACTTCGAGGTGAGGAATACGTGAAACCAACAACGGATTATTTCCTCTCATGAGTAGAGACACTTCATGAGAGCAAGGGGTAGTAGATGATGCAGAATATTTATGTCGTCCAATACAGTGGTTACACGTTGACGATTACTCTAACTTTGGATAATAAAGAAGCCGATCAAATGGGTTGAGATACCAGATAAGAGTCTAGGCTTGTGTGTTGGGCCCTGGGACGTGTTTAGAGGATGGGTCTGCAGGGACTGAAGAGTTAGCTGAGAGCATGGGCCCATGAGAGTAAACAAAGCCCAGAGATTGGGCTCGACTAGAGAAGGCCCAGAGATTGAGCTCGGCTAGAGAAGGCCCGGAGAGTGGGCTCAGCTAGAGAAGACTCTGAGATTGGGCTTGGCTAGAGAAGGCCCAGAGATTGAGATCTGTTAGAGAAGGCCCAGAGAATGGGCTCGGCTACACTACAAAAACGACGAGGTTTAACGACGGTTTTAGCGATGGAAAAAACCGTCGCTAACGACATTAGCGACGGTTTTGGCAACGGAAAAAAATATGTCGTTGAATCGAGGGTCGCTAACCGTAGCGACGATTTTTTGTGACCGTCGCTGATTAGCGACGGTTTTTATAAATAATTTTTTTTTAATTTTTAATTTATTTTTTAATAAATTCGTCGCTAAATCCGTCGCTAAAGCGTGAATTTACGAAAAAAAAAATGGCTCACGGTGGTTCAAACCCGATCCCAGGGGGCACTCGGGTGGGCACCGAACCACGGACCATCTCGAACCCAACCACCAAGCATATCATATATAAAAGCCCCCAATCCTACCAATTAAATGAGGCAAATTTTTGCTCCCAAGGGGGACCGAACACGGGACCTATGGGTGCCTGAGCGGGGATCAAACCGCTCGAACACTTGCTTTCTTGCGTTTACTTAATGAAATTAATTCTATATGTCCTAAAAATCATTTTCTATTATTATTTTTTTTAAATCCTTTATTTCAATTATCTAATTTAATGATTTACCCACATTTTAATATAATAATTATAATTTTATTAATTTATAAATTTAAATTAAATTTTATTATATTAAAATTATATTTATTTATTTATTTTTAATTCATTTTTTACACATTTTTTTAATTTTTTTATTTCATTTATTTAATTTAACTATCTAATAATCTTTAAAATACTAATTATATATATTTTTTACTTTATAAATTATAAATAAATGATTATATTCTTTTCAAATTGTATATGTCCTACAAATTCATTTTTTTAAAGCAAATACTACTTTCTATTTAAAAAAATACTACTTTCTATTTAAACAAGTAATACTTTCTATTTAAACAAGTACTACTTTTCATTTAAACAAGCAATGCTTTCTATTTAAACAAGTAATACTTTTAATTTAAATAAATAATGCTTTTTATTTAACCAAGTACTACTTTTCTATTTAAACAAGTACTACTTTTCTATTTAAACAAGTAATACTTTTCTATTTAAACAGGTATTACTTTTCATTTAAACAAGTACTATTTTTCTATTTAAACAACTACTACTTTTCTATTTAAACAAGTAATACTTTTCATTTAACAAGTATTACCATTCATTTAAATAAATAATACCTTTCATTTAAAAAAGTACGACTTTTCTATTTAAACAAGTTCTACTTTTCATTTAAGCAAGTGATACTTTCTATTTAAACAATTACTACTTTCCATTTAAGCAAGTATTACTTTTCATTTTAACAAGTACTACTTCTCATTTAAACAAGTAATACTTTTTATTTAACAAATAATACTTTTAATTTAAATAAGTACTACTTTTCATTTAAACATGTACTACTTTTCGATTTAAACAAGTACTACTTTTTTATTTAAACAAGTACTACATTTCTATTTAAACAAGTAATACTTTTTTATTTAAACAAGTAATACTTTTCATTTAAATAAGTACTACTTTTCATTTAAACAAGTACTACTTTTCATTTAAACAAGTACTACTTTTCTATTTAAAAAAGTACTACTTTTCTATTTAAACAAGTAATACTTTTCTATTTAAACAAGTAATACTTTTCATTTAAACAAGTACTACTTTTCATTTAAACAAGTACTCCCTCTGTCCCCCAAAAGTATGCTCAGTGGGCTGAAACATGTTTTACGGAAATGTAGATTAAATACGTTTATGGGTACAATTTTTTTTATTTTCATCATCCAACAATCACTTAATTACTCAAGTTATCATTATATTTTACTAACAATCAATTATGTTATTTATAAATGGACTTAATTTACATTTTTGTAAAACATGTTTTAATGTGAGCATACTTTTGGGGGACAGGGGTAGTACTAATTTTCTATTTAAACAACTACAACTTTTCTATTTAAACAAGTAATTCTTTTCATTTAACAAGTAATACTTTTCATTTAAACAAGTAATACCTTTCATTTAAACAAGTAATACTTTCTATTATTTAAACAAGTAATACTTTTAATTTAAACAAGTAATACTCTTCATTTAACCAAGTACTACTTTTCTATTTAAACAAGTACTACTTTTCTATTTAAACAAGTAATACTTTTCTATTTAAACAAGTAATACTTTTCATTTAAACAAGTACTCCTTTTCATTTAAACAAGTACTACTTTTCTATTTAAACAAGTACTACTTTTCTATTTAAACAAGTAATACTTTTCATTTAAACAAGTAATACTTTCTATTTAAAAAAGTAATACTTTGCATTTAAACAAGTATTACTTTTCATTTAAACGAGTACTACTTCTCATTTAAACAAGTAATACTTTTCTATTTAAACAAGTACTATTTTTCATTTAAACAAGTAATACTTTCTATTTAAACAAGTAATACTTTGCATTTAAACAAGTATTACTTTTCATTTAAACAAGTACTACTTCTCATTTAAACAAGTAATACCTTTCATTTAAACAAATAATACTTTTCATATAAACAAGTATTACTTTTCATTTAAACAAGTACTACTTTTCTATTTAAACAAGTAATACTTTTCTATTTAAATGAGTAATACTTTTTATTTAAACAAGTACTACTTTTCATTTAAACAAGTACTACTTTTCTATTTAAACAACTACTACTTTTCTATTGAAACAAGTAATACTTTTCATTTAAACAAATAATACCTTTCATTTAAACAAGTAATACTTTCTATTATTTAAACAATACTTTTAATTTAAACAAGTAATATTTTTCATTTAACCAAGTACTACTTTTCTATTTAAACAAGTACTACTTTTCTATTTAAACAAGTAATACTTTTCTATTTAAACAAGTACTACTTTTCATTTAAACAAGTACTACTTTCCTATTTAAACAAGTACTACTTTTCTATTTAAACTTAAGTAATATTTTTCATTTAACAAGTAATACTTTCATTTAAACAAGTACTACTTTTCTATTTAAACAAGTACTACTTTTAGTCAATATATATATTTAAATATACAATGAATTAAATTTTATACCGTAAACTCCGCGAAATAAATCTGACTTCGGTCAGGTGGAACTCTTCTCCAAGTGACTATAAATTAAATACATGGTAAGTTGCATTAACAACAATTAAAAAACTTTGTACAAACCTGAAACATAAAAAAAAAATACGTAATTAATATTAAAAATAAATAATTTTTTTTAAATTAAAAAAAAACTGTCTCTAATCCGTCGCTAAAACCATCGCTAAAAAAACCGTCACTAAATCCGTCGCAAAAACCATCGCTAATACTGTCGCTAAAAGGGTTAGTCCAAAACGTCGCTAAAACCGTAGCTAAAACCGTCGCTATTTGCGACGGTTCTCTAAGCCCTCGCTAAAACTGTTGACTTTGACCAATTGACCGTAGCCGTCGTAAAAACCGTCCCTATTTGCGACGGTTCTTGTAACCGTCGCAAATTTTTGTCGGTAAAATGCGCGTTTTTTGTAGTGCTAGAGAAGGCCCAGAGAGTGGGCTTGGCTACAGAAAACCAAGAGATTGGGCTCGATTAGAGAAGACCCAAAGAGTGGGCTTGACTAGAGAAGGCCCAGAGAGTGGGCTCGGCTATATAAAATTCAGAGGTTGGGCTCGGTAAGGAAGTTTCGAGGAACGTGGGTTAATGAGAATAGAGATCGTGAGAGAGATCATGGATATCAAATACAGAGAAGCAGTTGAGATCTTCCAGGGGTGATGTGGAAAAAGTGATTGAGATATGACCTGGAATTCAATGGGGGTTCAAATGTTGAATCCTAAAGAACTTCGAGTTTTGACCATGGTAAAATCTCCAATGCCACGTAATCACCTGAAATGAACACACCGGGGGGGGGAGGGGGGTGGGTGGGGAGAGTCGTCCCGGTGCGGACTCTCCGACGCTCAAGTCAGTTATCACTCCAAACTCCAATCAAAGTAAAATCAATAGCTTGAATTCAAGAATATAAGTAAAGCAAGTGCTTGTGTGTGTTTCGTGATACCTGGATGGGATATTTATATCCCTCCAGCCGGCGGTTTTCTTTCTTCTTGCCTCAATCCCATGTTCTGATCGTGTGATTGTTATTTGCCCCCTCTCCTCTCGGGGCTCAATTTTTTCTCCCACGCTCTTCTCTCTCTTTTCACCGGGATCTTCAATATGAGCCCTTGATTTCAATCCAACGGTTCCATTAATTTCGGAACCTCCAGTATCCTGCATGTAACCCCCTTAAATATCAGAACTGACTCCCTCAGCCCACTTCTTAGTTCACGCGGATCAAGACTCTTGGACTGTTGGGAAATTTATAGTTTTGATGGAAGTCCCAAAACAGATTTTAATAGGACCAGTCAGACCTGTTAGCTGGCTGATGACTTAGAATCAGGATAGGATGACCAGCTGAGATGTATAGACAGCTGATGTAATAGATAGGTCACATATTGAGGGGGAACTCAATATGAATAGGTTTAGTCTTTCAGAAGATCAGATAATCAGGTGAAGATATGAAGCTAAAGACTCAGAAGACCTGATGATTAGATGACTATCAGAAGAACAAGACCAGAAGACCAGAAAACCTACATCAGAAGAATAAAGAAGAGTTTCCTAGTTGTGCTAAGATAACTTGCATCAGAATATTCAATCAGGTAGACTGATCAGTTTTATCTGATTAGGCCAGCTCATATCAGGTGACAACTGAAGGTTCACCAGATCATACGAGTTAATCAAACAAGAAGAATGTCAACCTTAGTTGGTAAAGCAAACACTGAATAAGTGTACTTGTTAACCAATGAGAATGAGACACGCATGTACGGAGCTGACAATGCTGGATTTGGCGTTGCACAGTCAAATGGCTAGAAAGGACAAACTTACATGCTTTCGGCCATGCCGCCTCTGTGCATGTCACATCAAGCTTGCAAATCTACCTAATATAGCCTGAGATTCAAATTGCTCTCTGTAGGTCCCGAACGGGTTTCGTGAGGGCAGAAGTCTAAAGGGGAGGGGTGAATAGACTTCTGAAAACTTTTTCGTGCAGATCAGGTGTGATTGCAGTTTTCCTGATCAGAGTGCAAGTGAATCAGTTTGCACTGATATCTAATTTACTGATCGCCTGAGGGAATATCAGTTCGGTGTCTATCAGTTTAACTGATTGTGCGGAAGCTAGTTTCTACCCGTGTGAAAAACCAGTTTATGACAAATCAGATTCCAAAGCTGTTTTCAATCAGATGACTATGGAGTCAATCTGATCAGATCAGTAGCTTGGTGCTAGCTGATCCTAACTCAGAATATGTATGCAGATTTAATCAAGTTGTGTGCAATAGTGTAAAGCAGTTAATCAATCAGGTAAATGCACACAAGATTTATAGTGGTTCGGACAACCAGTCCTACGTCCACTCTTCCCTATCACAAGGGGCACCAACTTAACCAACTTAACCAACTGGACTTAGATTATTGTGTTAGTCCAACACATTACACCAACAGATATTTATAGAGCTCTCACTCAACCGATCCCAGAAATCAGAACTAGAAACCCTAGTCTGAAATCTTGCTAAACAAACTTAACCTAACTTTGGGTTTTGGGTAAGATTTGTTGTTTGTTCCAACTTTGAAATCTATCCTACTATTTAAGTAGCCTAACAACTAGAGGATAAGATTTCTTTGCTAAGAACTATGGGATGAACACTTAGAAAATTAATCTTCAAGGTTGTGTTCTTCGTGCGGAAATTTGGCTATAGTATAAGCTTCTTGATAATTTCCATGTCTTCACTCTGAAGAGGAATCCCATATTTATAGACCCCGAAATCAAAGAGCCGTTGGAGAGCAATTTGAATTTCCGGCTATATTTGGTAGATATGTAAGATTTGATGTGACGTGCTTCAGGGACGGCATGGCCGAAAGCATGGATAGTTGTCTTTTATAGCATTTTGACCAAGCAGCACCAAATCCCATATTGTCGGCTCCATTCATACGTGTCTTGTTCTTATTGATTAACAAAAACACTTTTCAGTGTTTGTTCTACCAACTAAAGTTGACATTCTTCTTGTTCAGATCAACAACGTATGACTTGGTGAAACATCAGTTACCACCTGGTGTGAGCTGACTTGATTAGTTACAACTGATCAGTCTACCTGATAGAGTCTTCTGGTGCCAGTTCTCTTAGCTCAACTAGCAGACTCGGCTGATGTAGGTCTTCTGGTCTGATCTTCTGGTAGTCATCTGATCTTCAGGTCTTCTGAATTTGAGCTTCATGATTTCACTCTGATCATCTGACTTTATCAGATCGTCTGATCTTCTGTCTTTCCCTTACCTTCTGGCCTTCTGACTTCAGCTGGTCTTTTGTTCTTAGCTGGTCTTTAGATCTGACCTATACATATTGAATTCCCCCTTAATATGTGACCTATCTTATACATCAGTTGTTCTATACAATAAGTATAAACTGGTCATCTTATAACTGGTATTTAAAAACATCAGTCAGCTAACAGGTCTGACTGGTCCTATTACATGTGTTTTGGAACTTTCATCAAAACTCTAAATTTCCCAAGAATTTCCCACTTTTTGATGAAACCAAAACACTTGAGAAACAAACACAGTTGATAAATATAAAACAGTAAAGAACACATAATCAGAAGACAATGATATTTTGTCTTAGGATCAGAAAAAGAATAAACTTTTCATTCAGCAGATTTATCGATTACAGGTTACATCGGAAAAGTTTGAGTTTAAATTCAGCTGATCCTAAACAGTCTTCTGATCTTTTACTCTCTTGGCTTATATCCCTCTGGCATTTCTCATTGATCCTGAGGAACGTTGAATATCCGGTATAGCTTCCATTTGACATCATTGATCTGCTGAGGATCAGTTATGCGAGCTTTGTTCAGGATGTCAAAATAGAACCTTTGAAATGTCAATCTGTCAAATGAGCCATCTGCCTTCTTCGAGTAGTCCATCACGTCATACTTTTGACGAGATATTATCACATTGATTATTCTGGCCTCATTTTTCAGATATTTCAGAAAATCTGGGTGCTTGTTCTCCTACCAGTTGAGAAATTCCGCATCTGGTGATTCTTCTTGTGGCACTAGGTCCAGAACAAATGCATCCAGAAGCCATTCACTTCTGATCTTATTCCATTCCCCGAACCTATCAGCATGAGCAACAGTTTTCGGAATGATTTCATCAACTCTTGCTGGCAACTGAGTTTCTGCTCCAGATTTTCCGGCTCTGCCTTTCTTCGCCCTCGATCTGTATTTCTTTTTCAGGTCTTCTGCCTCTGCCAATTTTTCTGCCCTTCTTTCTTCTTCACTAATACGAGCTTCTTCAGCAATCTGCTCCTTAGTCAGTTTCTCAGCCAGTTCCTTATCGGCCTGTATCTGTCTAGCTGTGTTTCTCGTGACTCTCTTAGTCTGAGTGGCTGGTACAGGTTTTGATGTCCCAGCACCCGCAGCTAACTTTCTTGCCTTTGACTTCTCCATCTTCCCAGAAACTTCATTAGCAAATAGATCCAGATGGTCTAGTCTCTGGCCATAGGATTCAACTGTCTGAATCAGTTCTTCTGTTGTTCTGATGAAGTCAGTTGGTTTCTCAACCTGTCCTTCCCCCTTTTTGGTTTGATCAAAAAGAGCATTGAGGTGGGAAGTCAGAGATCCAAAGCTGACTGATATGGCCTTGTTAAGATCTTCAACAGATAAACCTTGAGCTTGAGTAGATAGATTTTTAATCTTTGAGATCAGCACAATCTTGACAGATTCAACGGTAGTAGGGAGGGTAAGAATGAGTTTATCAAGTTTTTCTTCAGTCATTTCAAGCTTTTCAGTGACCATCAGAAGAGAAACTTGTTGTTGATCAACCTGGACTAGCTTGTCGTCAACTGTCTTTTTAAATTCAGCAGTCAGGTTGGTCACGGTTTGAGAGAACTGATCTTTGATTGCTTCAATCTGGGAAATAGCCAATTCCCGTTGATCTGTTATTTCTTTGAGGCCAATCTGCCTCTGATCAGCTATTGTGTTGCTAATTTCATTAGTCAACACTCCCTCAACTTCTTCTTTCAGAAGATCTTTAAAACAAGATCTGATTTCCCTAAGTTGATCAGTGGTGATGTGTGTTGCAGGAATATTTTGTATCACCTGATCAGTTCCAGTTGTTTGCACCTCCAGTGGCTGGTCATGAACTGCAGCACCAAGTCCACTATCATCGAAAACTCCCACATCCTTCATAGGATCATCTTCCTTAGGAGTTTCTGCAACAGCCTCCAGTTCAACTTGTTCAATTATTCCCAGCTTTATGTGGATCAGAGCTTTAATCGCTTCAGCAGTTATCAGTTCAGCTGGTGATCCTACCTGAGCAGATTTCTTCATGTCGAAATCAAAATCTGTGAACGCATCAGCACCTCCCATCTGTTCAATAATGATCATAAAATCTGAGAAGTTCTTCAAACGGAGATCTTTCCAGGTCAGGATCTCCATTACTTCTTCCCGAATATACGGGCTTCCAACTCTGGGTACAACTCATCAATTTTGCGTTCAATTCTCATTCTGACCATTTTTCCGGTGATGGTCTTGGATGATCTGGACTCAGGAATCAATTGTTCAGATCGACCAGGTTCAGGTTGATGAGATGTAGAGGGTTCTGGTGGCCTCTGAGTAGCTGGATGTTGGTTGATTGGCTGAATCTGCAGAGGTTCTGCAGTAGGGTTGGGTTTTGTAGCAGCTCTTGCAGTCGGTTCTGCAGCAGGTGATCTTAATGGTTCACAAACAGGTGAACTTTCAGGTTCGCGAGCAGGTGAAGGAGAAGGAGAGATATGCTCAGTAGCTAGAAGTCTGAGTGGTGAATTAGCCCGAGATTGGGGTGATGGAGATCTTTCATCCCTTGGTCCTCCCTCTGATTGCTCTGGCGAGCTCTCAACTTGGGAAGCCTGCCTGTCTGATTTTTCAGCTGATCTCTGTGGCGCATCAGGCTGATCTGGCGCTTCATCTTCTTCTAACTCTTCATCCAGAAAAAGAGTCATGGCGGTCTGTTTTACTTTCTTTGGCCTCTTCTCCTGAGCCTTTACTAGTTTTCTCTTCTTCTTTTGAGGAGCATCAGTTGTAGACATAGCTGCCTCCTTGTTCTTCCCTTTCTTAGTCTTAGGGGGAGTGGGCCACATATCATCATCTGTCGGCCCATAGATGGCAGTTGTGGTTGATAGAAAGGCCTTGTAGGACTTCAGTCCGTTCTGATCCCATTCAGCATTTGGCATCTTGTCCTTCAGAATGACTGCTACTTTGTTGAGATTGTTGATTCTCTTCTTCAGATAGACTTGTCTCTGTTCACTAACTCCAAATTTGTCATGTTCTTGGAGCAGAATAACCTTCAGAAAACAATGCCAATTAATATTTTTGGCTCCATCGATAATAGCAGTCATACTATACATTTTGACAGTTGTTAATCCATCTGGGCTGAAAGAGGTACCTATAATTATTTTTGACAGAATGTCAAACAACAGATGGTATTTCCTTTTCAACATAGGCCTGACAAAGCCTACGGTCTGGTGTTTATCAGCCTCTCTGAAGAGTTCATTTTTGATCAGTTCGTCTTCATTCTCCCTGTAGTGAGCAGGAGAGATTTTTCCTTTGGGCAGGTTGAACAGTCGAGTTATATCAGCATTTGTAAGTCTGATATCCTCTCCATTTACTGAAGAAATCAGTTCTTCTCCAGGATTTTCCGTGTCCACCTTCAAATTCCTCAAGAATTCTAGTGCCTCATACTGCATTACTGGATTGCAGTGAGCAGCACAGTATTTTTCGAGATCACACCTTCTCAGAATTTGTTCCACCTCCATTGATTCTGGATCCCGTGTAACACCAAACCTTACAAATTTGTCTTCAACAATTTTGGCTGCCAAATCCGCATAGTTACACATAAGTTTGCCCAATCCATGAGTAGCCATCTGCAACAAGATAGACTCGATTAAAATTTGTGCATAACCATAAAGATATCACATATTGATTATCAGACCTAGTAATAGATGGATACATACAGATACCAAGAGATGATAAGGCATAACACAGGATAACATAAATAGACGTAATTTATATGATCAATGGATTTTAGGAAAGTAATTCATCAAATAACCAGAAATTACCAGATTCTGCTTTTCGATTTTAAAATAGGTTGAATCGCAAGAAACACTTTGAAGCGCAGAAAGGTAATTGTGAGTTTGCAGAGAATAAATCACAAGAATTTTGAGAAAAGTATTCTGGTAGGGTTTTGATGAAGCTTATAAAAGGAAGGAGGGAAAATCGAGACTAGAAGATCAAACGTTTGAAAAGGATAAACGATCCAGATTGAGCGGTTTTGATCGTGTGGTCAGGATATGCACGCGCGATTGCCTTTTGGATTTAGAAACACATTTAGTGACATTTAATATATATACCCTACGTCCGCATTAAATACTTTGCAGAGTATGCGTCAGAAAAGTATGTGTACAGTAAAGGCAAATATTATCAGATAATTTCAGATATATAAGCAGTAAACAAAGAAACAAAAATGCGTATCTGGTTGACTGATATTGTAATCAGTCAATACCACTTGAAGTCTGTTTGTACCACTTGTTGATCTTAGTTTTCTGGCTAATCCTTATAATTTCCCAACTGTCCCGTTTAACTGATCTGTTCCACTTTACGTCTGATATTCCCTTTTCTGATCCTTCCTGATCAGTTGAAGTTCCCCCTTCAACTGTTATCTCTGATTACTTATTGACTGATTAATCTGATTTGTTGAGGTATCATACTCAACTGATCTTCCTCATCTGATCAGTCTCTTATCTAATCAGATTTCAGTTGACCTAATCTGATTCTACTCAGACCAAGTCAATTCTTGGGATAAGTGTTACCGCCAAACCTTAGTCTTGGAACATTGGAGAGTCGTCTCGATTCCCTAAGTCAGCACGATTTGACATTCGTAATAATAGTCTGGATACTTTGGGATATCAATCGCCGTAAGCTTATCCAATCATCAGTCGCGTGTTTCCTACGCGCTGTCCTTGCGGTGCCAATTTCTCTAAAAGGCTTTGAGAAATCAAATTTGCATTTGCACCCCTGCTTGGCCTCTATAAATTGGACCAATGATTTACACAACATAACCCATTCACCATACTTATCTTCTTTAAGTTTTGTAAACCATGTATTCCGGTGAACCCTTATTTCCGGTGAAACTTCCGGCAAAAACCTTTAACCCTTTTCAAATGATTTCAGCTTCTCAAATCAACCCTGTGTGTCCCTTATTACTGCTTTCGTCGTCATCAAAGATTACACATACAATTATTGCCAAGCTTCTCTACCACCGAGTCGGCGGATCTGCTATCATAAATGAGAAGACACTTCTCCTAACCGCATGCACCTTTTGTGCCTATCGAGATGACGGAATTAACGTCAATAGACTCAGTCTGATACAAAACATGAGTTTGGTATTCGAACTTGATCAAACAACAGCTGATCATCGTATATCAAACTCAATATTTGCATGTGACACTTGTGGCCATGTGGTCTTTGCACCACATCTTTGGCACTTGTGTCCCATTTAACAGCTGGAGAGCTCATTGATTTTAGGACTAGGGGCTCCTGGCTTAGAAATCCTTCAATGCCGCTCTCGCTCCTCACTCCGAAGCTCTGAAGGTGGCTTTAAGATTATTTCAAAGCCTCTCACACCCCTTTTAGGGTTGGGGGAAAATGGGAGCATCAGGCTCTAAAATCTTTAAAGCTTCTCTTCCCCCCTTTCTAGGCTTAGGCTTAGGGTTTATGGTTTAGGGTTTATGTACTGACCTCCGGGTCCTTTTGTACTTGTAACTTGTAATGTAAATTCGACCTCCGGGTCTTTATTAATGAAAAGTTCTATTATTTCATTGTTGTGTATTTTCTGTTTCCTTATGCGATTGAAGCTTTAATCTTATGTAACTTGCTTGTTGGACATTAGCTTAATTGACTTACAAAGTATGAAACAACCAAACTGAGCAGTTCCTTTAATCTGATATGCCTTAATTTGATCAGTTCCTTTAATATGATATGCCTTAATCTGATCAGTTCCTTGTCTGAACTGATAAAGCCTTCTCTTATTAGTTCCTTGACTGATCTTCTGATCAGTTGAGATACCTAACTCAACTGATTCCTCTTAACCTGGTTAGTGTCTTAACCAACTGGTTCTGGAGACCAGTCCACCAAACATTTCTGGTGCACTTTCTCTGAGATCCAGAAGCCCTAGCTCATTGCATAATTCTCTGAATCTGATCTCCGCAGTTGCTTGGTTAAAATATCAGCTTTCTGTTTATCAGTATGGATCTTTTCCATTCTGATATTCTTCTTTTCAACATGATCTCTTATAAAATGGTGTCTGACATCCACATGCTTGCATCTTGTATGTAGAACAGGATTCTGAGTGATTTCAATAACACTATTACTGTCACAGAATATAGGTACGTTCGTAGCTACAATGTTATAATCCTCACCGCTTATTTAGCCAAAGCGATTTGGGAACAGCGACTTCTGACCATATATATTCGCTTCAAGTAGTAGATGTCATGGCGATGTCCGCTTTTGAAAACCAAGAGATCGGTTTACTACCTAAAACCGACATGTACCGAGGTTGACTTCTGTCAATTTCGCAACCTCCATAATCGTAATCGAGAATACCCACTAAGCTCTAGATTATCATCTGATGGGTAAAATAAACCAAGGTTTACTGTCCCCTTCAGATACTTAAGAATCCACTTAGCTGCTTCCAGGTGGCTTTGCATTGGATTTTCCTCAAATCTGGCACATACACCTACTGCAAAAGTTATATCAGGTCTGCTGGCAGTCAGGTATAGTAGAGATCCAATGAGAGCCCTATATTCTTTCTGATTAGTTTTCTGACCATTCTCATCTGGATCCATCTTGAATCCAGTCATCATAGGAATTCTGGCTTCCTTACAGTTTTGAACTCCAAATTTAGCCAATAAACTCCTAGTGTACTTTGCCTGACAGATGAATATCCCTTCTGTACTTTGCCTAACTTGTAAACCCAGAAAGTAATTCATCTGACCTATCATGGACATCTCGAACATCCATTGCATCAGCTTGCTAAATTTATCACATAAACTCTTGTAGGGAGATTCGAAGATGATGTCGTCCACGTAAATCTGAACCATCAGAATATCTTCTCCATCTTCTATTCTAAATAAGGTTCTATCCACTATTCCTTTAGTGAAACCACTGTCTATCAAGAACTGAGAGAGTGTATCATACCAAGCTCGTGGAGCTTGTTTCAGGCCATAAAGAGCTTTTCTTAAACGGTACACCTGGTTGCCTTTTTCAAAGCCTGGAGGTTGTTCAACATAAACTTCCTCAGCTAATACCCCATTTAAGAATGCACTCTTTACATCCATCTGATACACAATAAACCCTCTGTGGGCAGCATATGCCAGAAATAGCCGAATGGCTTCCAGGCGAGCGACTGGTGCAAAGGTCTCATCATAATCAATTCCTTCTGATTGTGAATACCCCTTAGCAACAAGTCTTGCCTTATTTCTTGTTATGACATTATTCTCATCTCTCTTGTTCTTGAATACCCACTTTGTGCCAATCACATCTTGATGAGTTGGTCTGTCCACCAGTTTCCAAACCTGATTCCTCTCAAATTGTTCCAGTTCTTCTTGCATGGCTAGAATCCAGTTTGCATCTTGTAGAGCTTCTTCTACTTCAGTTGGTTCCTTCAAAGACAGATAACAACAATACATGGCACTTTCACCAATCTGATGTCTAGTTTTGACTCTATCAGATGGGTCTCCGATGATCAGATCAGTTGGACGACTGGTTACCCAGGTCCTTCTTTTCTGATTAGCATCAGTTTGGAGAACATCATCCTCTTCTGATAGTAGTTCATTACTAGTGATTGGGAGTGGTGCAGAATTATGATCCACTTGACATGGACAGGTATCAGCTGATGTTGGACTCATCATGTGCTGATGTCTATCCGTAGGAACTTCAGGTGTTCCCCTTGAACCAAATGGTTCAGTTGATATTGTCTCAGCTGTACCAGCTTCTTCATTGACAGTTGTGCGTACCTTAGGGTCTGATTGACCTGGTGAATCAGCAAGATCAAGTTCTGGAATATACACTGTTACGTGTTCTGATCCTTTTTCCTTGATACTTAGCTGATCCATTTTCTGTGCATCAGGTACCGGTTGATCTGGTACTGCTTGTTCTGAGGCAGCTTTCTCTTGTTCAGAAGATGTCTCATCAAAGACCACATGAGGTGTTTCTTCCACAGTTAGGGTTCGCCTGTTGTAAACCCTGAAAGCCTTGCTGGATGAGGAATATCCTAAGGATATACCCTTATCTGACTTGGCCTCAAAAGTCTTCAACTGACTCTTCCCATTGTTGTGTATGAAACACTTGCACCCAAAAACATGGAAGTAAGAAACACGAGGTTTTTTGCCCTTCCACAGTTCATAGGGTGTTTTGTAGTGAGCCTTAGTCAGAGAGCATCTGTTCTGAGTGTGGCATGCAGTATTGATGGCTTCTGCCCAGAAACGGCTTGGTGTTACATGTTCAGCTAACATAGTGCGAGCAGCTTCTTTGAGTGTTCTGTTTCTCCGTTCTGCTACACCATTCTGTTGTGGCGTTCTTGCAGCTGATGTCTCATGTTGTATACCAAACTTAGTGCAAAAATTAGTAATAAAAGAATTCAGAAATTCTGTACCTTTATCTGATCTAATTTTCACTATACTGACACCCTTCTCATTCTGTAATTTCTTGAGCAGCTCAGGTATCTTTGTTGTTGTCTCATTCTTCTTATACAAGAATACAACCCAGGTAAACTTGGAATAATCATCCACGATTACCAGAGTGTATTTGCGTCCGCTGAGACTGACTGGTGTAACTGGTCCAAATAAGTTCATATGGAGCAGTTGCAATACTCTGCTGGATGCTGGTCCAGGGATTCCCTTGAATGAAGGTTTAACCTATTTTCCCTTCTGACATGCGATACATGTCTGATCCTTAGAGAATACCTCATTCGGAAGACCCTCAACCAAAGACATCCTTGCTATCTTGTTAAGAGTTTTAAAGTTCAGATGACTCATTCTTTTGTGCCAGAGCCAACTGCTACCTTTTGAACTCTTAGCAATCAGGCATGCATTTCTTGGACAACTGTTCCAATCTGCTATATAAATCGTACCTTTTCTTGAACCAGTTAACAAGATCTGTTGAGTAGCTCGATTCTTGATAGTACACTGATCAGTCGAGAACTCAACACTGAATCCGTTGTCGCAGAATTGTGAAACTAATAACAGATTATGCTTTAAACCTTCGACATATTAGACTCCAGTAACCTGTACATCATCATTCTCTAAGGTTCTGAATCCTCTGGTAAAACCAAAGTTACCATCACCAAAGAGTACACGTGGGCCTTCTTGTTCTGTGTAAGAGCTAAGGAGCTGTTTGCTTCCAGTCTTGTGCCTTGAGCATCCACTATTGATGTACCAGATAGTTGCTTGTACACCTCCTTTGTTGGCCAAACCCACACGAACCTGCAATCATATCAGGCTTTAGGTACCCCTTTTGGATTGGGTCCTGAGGGGTTAGAGTTGGTTTTAGGGATCCATACAAACAGGCACTTCTATTGTAATCAGATAGATCAGAAGGCCTGATTTGTCTCCCGTAAACATGTACATAATCATACATCTCTTCATATGCATTCTGATCAGTATGATTATTTGTGCGAGCCTTGGGTGGATCAGAAGACTTGGGATTTTTCCTTGCTGCTTGTCTTCTTTTAACCCAGTGGGGCTCAGGTTCAGCAACCCTAGGTTTCTGATTATAAGGGTAGGTACGACTGCTACCATCAAAAGACTCGTATCATTTTGGCATAGATGGTCTTAGCAGTTTACCTTTAGCTTGCTTGTTAGGCAGGTAACCCTGATTAGGTTTCAGATTAGATTTCCCCCTGAGAGGTTGTCATTTTTTATACCTAATCTGCTGATCAGGATGAGGTCTCTTCAGAAGAACTGGGTTCTTCTGTTGATTCCTCAGTTGATGCTTGTTCAGTTGGTGACCATTTATGTTCCCTTTCTGATTAGGCACTTGCCTTACTTGTTCATCGGGTCTATTTCCCTTATTAGATATAAATTTTTCTTTATGTGTATCTATATCAGAAACTCGTTTGATTACACCTCTTTGAAGTGAATCAGACGAGGCTTTTGAGGATGTAGAAGGGTTTTCATACCCAATTCCCTTCTTATTAGTTGTCGTTCGAAAATAGTTGTTCATATCCTGAACGGTTTTCGAAGATTTCGTGAAAACCTTTATTTTCTTACGTAAACTATCCTCAGTTAATTTCAGACTCTCATGTAGTCGGAAGAGTTCATCAAACTTGGCTTGTAAGATTTTAAAATCATCGACTTCTTTGTTTTATTGATAGCTAGTTGTTCCTTAATCTGCTTCTCCTGATCAGAAGAGTTAACTTTCAGAACTTTCAGTTCTTCAGTTATCTTCTGAGCAGCTTCAGTTGATTTTAGTTTAGCTGCTCTACTAACAACATTTTCCTTAACAAGCTGAGTATTTTCAATCCTTAGCTTATCGTTTTCGGCTTCCACTATTTGTATAAGTGTCTACTGCATTAGAGAGATCATCAAGCAATTGCTCAGAATAGAGCTGCAAGTCAATCTCTCTAGAAGGTGTGCTAATCATAGCTGGTGTGGAAACTGAAAGAGCAAAAGGTTTAGAGGTTACCTCAGATTGGTCTTCCTCCTTAGCCATCAGACAGATTTCATCATCAGAAGAGAATATCAGATCATCGTAGTGGTAGAAATCATCAGCGTTGCTTATCAAACAGAAATCTTCTACAGATGAGTACCCTGAATCCTCAGAAGGCAGATAAGAATCATCAATTTCAGATGTATCAGCAACCATCGCTTTCCTGTCTCTATAGCGTTGCTCTCTTCTGTTCCGCTTCTCTTCTCTTTCTTTTTTGGTGTCGTCCGGGCAATCATATTTGTAATGACTGGTTTCTCCACGGTTGAAACACGCTCCATGATCCACGGAACTTCTTACGCGGTGAGTCATTTAAATCTCAGAGAATCTATCAGGTGACTTTCGTATTTGCCTGTAATCAGAACTTCTTCTCTCAGATCTGTTGTCTCTCCTTTCATCAGACCGATCATCTCTTTTCTTATCTTCTCTGCGATCCTCTCTGTGATCATCTCTTAGGCCATCAGATTTGGTCCTTCCTGGAGATCTGTCAGCTGGCCTCCTATCTCTTCCTCTGTTGTTTTGATAATCCCTGTAAAATCTACGATACTTACCAAGTTGAATGTTAGATTTTTCAAGTTTTCTGGTTAGCAAAGCAATCTATTCAGTTTGGCTTATAATATTTCCAACAGGTTCAGTAGACTTTGAGTTGCTGCTGGCAGCTTTGAATGCAACTGATTTTGATGTGGCAGTTGTGGCTTCAGCAGGCGACTCGTCTTCTTCTTCTTGCCCTCTTTCGATCAGATCTAACTCATGAGCTTTAAGACTCAGGAACAGGTTGCTTGGCTTCATCTTAGCAATATCTTAACAATCCTTTATTACAGTGACTTTCATATCCCACTTCTTAGTCAGAGATCTCAAGATCTTGTAATTGATGTCTTTATCTGACATTTCTCGTCCAAGTTCCCGTAACTTGTTGACTGACATGGTGATTCTTCCATCGAGCTCATTGATGGTTTCATTAGGTAACATCTTAAGTTTCTCAAATTTCACCAGTTCGGCTTGCAGTCTGCTATCTTTAATCATATCATTTCCTACACACATTTCAGCAAGCGTATCCCACATCTGTTTGGCTGTCTTGAGCAAGCGTATCCCACATTTCAGCAAGCGTATCCCACATCATTGATGGTTTCACTTGCACACATTTCAGCAAGCGTATCCCACATTGCAGTCTGCTATCTTTTCTCTGGTTATCTTGTCCATGATCTTCATGATTATGTGCCTGGCTATCGTATCCAGAGTGTACAACTTTCTCTCTTCAGCATCCATCAGGGCGTGACTCTTTCTGACAAGACTTCCAGCTGGAAAGTCTGGATCACCTCCAACAACTGGGTTGTCGTGATAGATGATGATGGGTCCTCGTTCAAGAACTTCCATCATCCTGCTGCTTATTGATCCCAGATGGTTGCTCATGTATATCGTCCAGTCTGCATACTCATCAATGGAAAATTTTGGCAAATCATGATACATACCCGAAGTATTATCCATGCTAATCGTGAGTTTAAAAATAGATGAGATTTGAAAAGGTTTTTCAAGATTAGTTCAAGTGACCACAAAGGTTCTTCCTCAAGAACCGATGATATTCAAAGTCAGTGGTCCGTAGAACTACTGCTCTGATACCACTTGTAGGTCACGAACAGGTTTCGTGAGGGCAGAAGTCTAGAGGGGAGGGGGTGAATAGACTTCTCAAAACTTTTTCGTGCAAATCAGGTGTGATTGCAGTTTGCCTGATCAGAGTGCAAGTGAATTAGTTTGGACTGATATCCAATTTACTGATCGCCGGAGGGCAGATCAGTTCGGTGTCTATCATTTTAACTGATTGTGCGGAAGCTAGTTTATACCCGTGCAAAAAACCACTTTATAACAAATCAGATTCCGAAGTTGTTTTCCATCAGATGACTATGGAGTCAATATGATCAGATCAGTAGCTTGGTGCTAGCTGATCCTAACTCAGAATATGTATGCAGATTTAATCAAGTTGTGTGCAATAGTGTAAAGCAGTTAATCAATCAGGTAAATGCACACAATATTTATAGTGGTTCGGATAACCAGTCCTACGTCCACTCTTCCCTATCACAAGGGGCACCAACTTAACCAACTGGACTTAGATTATTGTGTTGGTCCAACACATTACACCAACAGATATTTATAGAGCTCTCACTCAACCGATCCCAGAAATCAGAACTAGAAACCCTAGTCTGAAATCTTGCTAAACAAACTTAACCTAACTTTGGGTTTTGGGTAAGATTTGTTGTTTGTTCCAACTTTGAAATATATCCTAGTATTTAAGTAGCCTAACAACTAGAGGATAAGATTTATGTTCTAAGAACTATGGGATGAACACTTAGAAAATTAATCTTCAAGGTTGTGTTCTTCGTGCGGAAATTTGGCTATAGTATGAGCTTCTTGATAATTTCCGTGTCTTCACTCTGAAGAGGAATCCTATATTTATAGACCCCGAAATCAAAGAGCCGTTGGAGAGCAATTTGAATTTTTGGCTATATTTGGTAGATATGTAGGATTTGATGTGACGTGCTTCAGGGACGGCATGACCGAAAGCATGGATAGTTATCTTTTATAACCGTTTGACCAAGCAGCACCAAATCCCGTATTGTCAGCTCCGTTCATACGTGTCTTGTTCTTATCGGTTAACAAAAACATTTTTCAGTGTTTGTTCTACCAACTAAAGTTGTCATTCTTCTTATTCAGATCAACAACATATGACTTGGTGAAACATCAGTTACCACCTAGTGTGAGTTGACCTGATCAGTTACAACTGATCAGTCTACCTGATAGAGTCTTCTGGTGCCAGTTGTCTTAGCTCAACTAGCAGACTCGGCTGATGTAGGTCTTCTGGTCTGATCTTCTGGTAGTCATCTGATCTTCAGGTCTTCTGAATTTGAGCTTCATGATTTCACTCTGATCATCTGACTTTATCAGATCGTCTGATCTTCTGTCTTTCCCTTGCCTTCTGGGCTTCTGACTTCAGCTGGTCTTTAGATCTGACCTATACATATTGAGTTCCCCCTCAATATGTGACCTATCTTATACATCAGTTGTTCTATACAATAAGTATCAACTGGTATTCTTATAACTGGTATTTAAAAACATCAGTGAGCTAACAGGTCTGACTGGTCCTATTACATATGTTTTGGAACTTTCATCAAAACTCTAAATTTCCCAACACTCTCCAACGGCTCTTTGATTTTAAGGTCTATAAATGTCGGATCAACCTTCATAGTAAGGTTACGGAAATTATCATCAAAGCTCAAGCAAACAAAATTTTCGCACGAAGAACACAAAATCAAGAATATTTTCTAAGTGTTCATCCCATAGTTCTTAGCATAGAAATCTTATCCTTTAGCTTTAGGCTACCCATATACTAGGATAGATTTCCAGTTGGAACACAACAAATCTTTTACCAAACCAAAAGTTAGGTTAAGTTTGTTTAGCAAGATTTCAGATTAGGGTTTCTAGTTTCTGATTTTTGGGATTGGTTGAGTGAGAATTCTTGAAACATCTGTTGTACTGTGTTGGACTACCACATTAAACTAAGTCCAGTTGGTTAAGTTGGTGCCCCTGCTAATAGGGAAGAGTGGACGTAGGACAAGTTGTCCGAACCACTATAAATATTGTGTGCATCAATCTGCTTTACACATCTTGCACACTACTTGTTTAAATATTACATGCATAATCTAAGATAGGATCAGATCTGTACCAAGCAACTGATCTGATCAGTTTGGCACTTTGTCATCTGATTCAAAACAGATAACTTAGAATCTGATTTGAGAAAACTGGTTATTCACACGGGTTAAACTTATCTTCCGCACATCAGTTAAACTGATAGACACCAAACTGATCTGCACTCAGGCGATCAGTAAGTTTGATATCAGTACAAACTGATTCACACGCACTCTGATCAGGCAACTTGCTATTACACCTGATCCCATGAAAAATTTTCAGAAGTCTATTCACCCCTCCCCTCTAGACTTCTGCCTCACTAAAACCCATTTGGGACCTACAAGTGGTATCAAAGCAGTGGTTCTATGGACCACTGGCTTTGAGTAATATCGGTTCTTGAGGAAGAACCATTGTGGTCACTTGAACAGATCTTTGAAAAACATGTTTTAAAACTCATCAACTTTCAAATTTTACATTCAACATGGATAAAACTTCGGGTATGTATCATGATCTGCCTAAGTTTTCGGTTGATGAGTATGCTGACTGGACCATACTTATGAGCAACCATCTGGGTGCAATAAGCAACAAAATGATGGACGTTCTTTTGAACAAGAACCCATCATCATTTATTACATCAACCCATCTGATGAAAATAGGAATATTGATCACCCAGCTGGTGCACGTATTAGAAAGAGTCCTTCGCTGATGGATGCTGAAGAAAGAAAGCTATCCAATCTGGATACTGTAGCCAGACATATCATCATGAAGACGATGGACAAGACAACACGAGAGAAGATCAAGTATCTTAAGACTGCCAAGCAGATGTGGGATAGTCTTGCTGAAATATGTGAAGGGAATGATCAGATTAAAGACAGCAGATTACAAGCTGAACTGGTGAAGTTTGAGAAACTAAAGATGCTACCAAATGAAACGATAAATTAGCTTGATGGAAGAATCACCATGTCAGTCAACAAGCTTCGTGAACTAGGACGAGAAATGTCTGATAAAGATATCAACTACAAGATTTTGAGGTCCCTGACCAAGAAATGGGACATGAAAGTAACTGTGATAAAAGATTGCCAAGATATTGCGAAGATGAAGCCAATCAACGTATTTGTGAGCCTAAAAGCCCATGAGTTTGACTTGATTGAAAGAGGTCAAGAAGAACAAGACGAGTCGATTGCTGAAGCTACATCTACCACATCTAAAGTTGTTGCATTTAAGGCAGCTAGCAGCAGTTTGAAGTGTACTGAACCAATAGGAAACATCATAAGTCAAGCTGAACAGATTGCTTTGCTGACCAGAAAATTAGAAAGATCAAATGTTCAATTGGGAAAGTATCGGAAATTCTATAGAGATTATCAGAACGACAGAGGAAAAGATAGAAGATCTACTGACAGATCACAAGAAAGGAACCGTTCTGATGACAGAAGAGATGATCATAGAGAAGACAACAGAGAAGATAAGAGAGATGATCGTTCTGATGATAGAAGAGACAACAGGTCAGATAGGAGAAATTCTGATTACAGGCAAACTGGGAAGTCACCTGACATATCGTATAGAAGAAATGATTCACCTAGCAGAAGAAATTTCATGGAACCTGGAGCATGTTTCAACTGTCACAAACCAGGTCACTACAGTTCAGATTGCCCTGACCTGACTCCAAAAGAAAGAGAAGATAAGTGGAATAGAAGAGAGCAAAGATACAGAGACAGAAAAGCCATGGTTGCTGATACATCTGGGATAGATGACTCTTATCTACCTTCAGATGATTCTGGTTACTCATCTGTAGAAGACTTCTGTCTGATGACCACTACTGATGATGTTAACGACTTCGAAGATCTGATGTTCTCATATGATGACGACATTTGTCTCATGGCCAAGGATGCTGATCAAACTGAGGTAACTTCTAAACTTTCTGTGTTTTCTATTTCCACACTTGCTATGCTGAGCACACCTGCTGGAGAGATTGACCTGCAGCTCTACAATGAGCAATTGCTTGATGATCTCTCTAATGCAGTAGACACTTATACTATAGTGGAAGCTAAGAACGATAAGCTAAGGGCAGAGAACATTCAACTTGTCAAGGATAATCTTTGTAAGTAAAGTTCTTTGAACCGAAATCAAGAGATCTTTGTTCGAAGATGACCGCAGAACCGAGTTTCTAAAAAGTCACTCTTGGATCGGGGGTAAACTGGTTAAGGAACAGCAAGCTATTAACAAGCAGCAAGATGATGATCATAAAATCCTCCAAGCTAAGTTTGATGAACTCTTTCGACTACGTGAGAGTCTAAAACAAAGTGAGGACAGTTTGCGAAAGAAAGTAGAAAGTTTTGGAAAAGCCTCTAAAAATGTTGATGAAATAACAAGCTACTTTCGGAAGCCAACTGATAATAAGGGTATTGGGTTTGATATCCCTTCTGGATCCTCATATGTTCAACCTGGTTCACATTTCAAAAGTGAATCTAGGAAGATTTCTGGACAAGATACACGATATGCCAAATCTGTATAGAAGAAGGGAAAAAGACCTGCTGAACAGGAAAGACGAGTGCCTGATCAGAGAGGGAACTGAAATGGACCTCATCTGATCAAGCATCAGCCGAGGAATCAATAGAAGAACCCCGTTCTTCTGAAGAGACCTCAACCTGATCAGCAGATTAGGAATCAAAAAGAACAATCTCGCAAGGGAAAGTCCAATCTAAAACCTAATCAGGTAAAGCTGCCTAACCAGCATACTAAGGGTAAACTGTAGAAACCATTTGTGCAAAAGAGATATGAATCTTTTGATGGTAGCAGTCGTACCTATCCCTTCAACCAGAAATCCAGGACATATGCACCTGAACCACACTGGATTAAAAAACGAAAGACTAATTAGAAAAATCCCAAGTTTTCTGATTCATCCAAGGTTCACACTTATAATCATACTAACCAGAAAGCACATGAAGAGATGTATGATTATGTAGATGCTTATGGGAGACAAATTAGGCCTTCTGATCTTGATGACTACCATAGAAGTGTCCTGTTTGTTTAGAACCCGAAAGGTAACACTAACCCCTCAGGACCCAATCCTACAGGGGTACCTAAAGCCTGATTTGATTGCAGGTTCGCATGGGTTTGGCCAATAAAAGAGGTGTACAAGAAACTATCTGGTACATCGATAGTGGATGCTCAAGGCACATGACTGGCAACAAACATCTCCTCAGTTCATATATAGAACAAGAAGGCCCACGTGTACTCTTTGGTGATGATAACTTTGGTTTTACCAAAGGGTTCGGAACCTTTGAGAATGATGATGTACATGTTACTGGAGTCTCGTATGTCGATGGTTTGAAGCACAACCTATTATCGGTTTCACAATTCTACGACAACGGATTCAACGTTGAGTTCTCGACTGATCAATGCACTATCAAGAATCGAGCTACTCAACAGATTTTGCTAACTGGTTCTAGAAAGGGAACGATCTACACTGCAGACTGGAATAGTTGTCCAAGAAATGCATGCCTGATTATTAGGAGTTCCAAAAGTAGCAGTTGGCTCTAGCAAAAAAGAATGAGCCATCTAAACTTTAAGACTCTTAACAAGATAGCAAGGATGTCCCTGGTTGAGGGTCTCCCAAATGAGGTATTCTCTAAGGATCAGACATGTGTCGCATGTCAGAAGGGAAAACAGGTTAAAGCCTCATTTAAGGGGATCCCAGGACCAGCATACAGCAGAGTATTGCAACTGCTCCACATAGATTTATTTAGACTAGTTACACCACTTAGTTTCAGCGGACGCAAATACACTCTGGTGATTGTAGATGATTATTCCAAGTTTACCTGGGTTATATTCTTGTATAAGAATAATGCAACTACAACAAAGATATCTGAGTTACTCAAGAGATTGCTGAATGAGAAGGGTGTCAGTATTGTGAAAATCAGATCAGATAAAGGTACAGAGTTTCTAAACTCCTTTATTAATGATTTTTGCACTAAGTTTGTTATACAACATGAAACATCAGCAGTCAGAACACCACAACAGAATGGCGTAGTAGAACGGAGAAACAGAACACTCAAAGAAGTTGCTCGCACAATGTTGGCTGAACATGCAACTCCAAACAGTTTTTGGGCAGAAGCTATCAATACTGCATGTCACACTCAAAACAGATGTTCTCTGACTAAGATTCACTTCAAAACACCCTATGAACTGTGGAAGGGCAGAAAACCTTGTGTTTCTTACTTCTATGTTTGTGGGTGCAAGTGTTTTATTCACAACAATGGGAAGAGTCAGATGAAAACCTTTGAAGCTAAGTCAGATGAGGGTATATTCTTAGGATATTCCTCAACCAGCAAAGCTTTCAAGGTGTTCAACAGGCGAACCCTAGTTGTAGAGGAGACACCTCATGTGGTCTTTGATGAGACATCTTCTGAACAAGAGAAATCTGCCTCTGAACAAGCAGTATCAGATAAACTAGTACCTGATGCTCAGAAAATGGATCAGTTAAATATCAAAGTAAAGGGATCAGATCACGTAACAGTGTATATTCCTAAACTCGATCTTAATGATTCACCAGGTCAATCAGACCCTAAGGTACGTATAACTGTCGATGAAGAAGCTAAGACAGTAACAACTGAACCATCTGGTTCAGGGTGAACACCTGATGTTCCGACAGACAGACATCAGCCTATGATGATTCCAACATCAGCTAAGACATGTCCATGCCAAGTGGATCCTATTACTGTACCACTCCCAACCTCTAGTGACTCAATATTAGAAGAGGATGACAATGTCCAAAATGATATACATCAGAAAAGAAGGACTTGGTTGAAAGACCATCCGACTGATCAAATAATCGGCAATCCTAATGCCCGAGTCCAAACTAGACATCAGGTTAGTGAAAGTGCTATTATCTGTCTTTGAAGGAACCTACCACAATAGAAGAAGCTCTACAAGATCCCAGCTTGATTCTAGCTATGCAAGAAGAATTAGAGCAGTTCGAAAGGAATCAGGTTTGGGAACTGGTAAACAGACCTACTCATCAAGATGTGATAGGCACCAAATGGGTATTCAAGAACAAGAGGGATGAGAACAATGTCATCACCAGAAATAAGGCAAGACTTGTTGCAAAGGGGTATTCACAATCAGAAGGGATTGATTATGATGAGACCTTTGCACCAATCGCTCGCCTGGAAGCCATTCATCTGTTTCTGGCATATGCTGCCCACAGAGGGTTTACTGTGTATCATATGGATGTAAAGAGTGCATTCTTAAATGGGGTACTAGCGGAGGAAGTTTATGTTGAACAACCTCCTAGTTTTGAAAAAGGCAACAAGATGTACCGATTAAGAAAAGCTCTTTACGGACTGAAACAGGCTCCCCGAGCTTGGTATGATACATTATCCCAGTTCTTGGTAGACAGTGGATTCACTAAAGGAGTCATAGACAGAACCTTGTTCAGAATAGAAGATGGTGAAGACATTCTGATGGTTCAGATCTATGTGGATGATATCATCTTCGGATCTCCTAACAAAAGCTTGTGTGATAGATTCAGCAAACTGATGCAAGGGAAGTTCGAGATGTCCATGATGGGTCAGATGAATTAGTTTCTGGGTCTTCAAGTTAAACAAAGTACAGAAGGGATATTCATCTGTCAGGCAAAGTACACTAGAAATCTATTGGTTAAGTTTGGAATTCAGAACAGTAAGGTAGCCAAAATTCCTATGATGACTGGATTCAAGATGGATCCAGATGAAAATGGTCAGAAAACTAATCAGAAAAAATATAGGGCTCTCATTGGATCATTATTATACCTGACTACCAGCAGACCAGACATAACCTTTGCAGTAGGTGTATGTGCCAGATTTCAGGCAAATCCGTTGCAAAGCCACCTGGAAACAGCTAAGCGGATTCTTAAGTATCTGAAGGGGACAGTAAACCTTGGTTTATTCTACCCATCAGATGATATTCTAGAGCTTAGTGGGTATTCTGATTCTGATTATGGAGGTTGCAGAATAGACAGGAAGTCAACCTCAGGGATATGTTAGTTCTTAGGAACTAAATTGATCTCTTGGTTTTCAAAGAAGCAGACATCTGTTGCCACTTCTACTACCGAAGCAGAATACATGGCCGCAGGAAGTTGTTGTTCCCAACTGCTCTGGCTTAGTCAGCAGCTGAGGGATTATAACATAGTAGCTACGAACGTGCCCATATTCTATGACAGTAATAGTGTTATTGCAATTACTCAGAATCCAGTTCTACACACAAGATGCAAGCATGTGGACGTCAGACATCATTTCATAAGAGATCATGTGGAAAAGAAGAATATCAGAATGGAAAATATCCATACTAATAAGCAGAGAGCTGATATCTTAACCAAGCCACTAGCTGAAGTCAGATTCAGGGAACTATGTAATGAGCTAGGACTTCTGGACTTAGGAGAAAGTTCACCAGAAATCTTTGGTGGACTGGTCTCCAAGACTAGTTGGTTAAGAAACTGTCCAGAAGAGAAGGATCAGTTGAGAAATGGAACCTAAACTGATCAGGGAGGATCAGTCAGGGGCTGATCAGAAAAAGGATAACAGTTGAAGGGGGAACTTCAATTGATCAAATAGGATTAGAAGAAATCTGATCAGAAAAGTGGGACATTGTTGGGAAAATACTAAGGATTAGACTACCATCAGTAAGGTCAACAGTAATCAGGCAAGCCAGATCAGAACAACGTGGTAACTGACTGGTTACAATATCAGTCAGTCAGATAAGTTTTCTGATTTATATTTCAAAAGGCCTATGCTAATCTATGCTAGTTATTACTGTACCCATTACTTTGTGACATCATGTCTGCAAGCATTTAATGCGGACGTGGGGTTTTTGTATTAAATGCATTTATTGCGAGTTTTTAAATCCAAAAGTCTGTCATTTTAAATCCTTGACCGCATGATTTAATTACTTTTCAACCGCTTAATCTTGATTGTCCGATTAAAACACAGACACTCAAGTACTCTAAAAAATATTCGTGCAAAATTTTTCCCTCCCATCTATTTAAAACCCTAAATCTCAATTTCTAAAACCTATCGCATTTTCATATTCAAACACGCTAACTTATCCAAAAAAAATTCAAAATTCAACATTCTTCCAGTGATTAAACTTATTTCAAAATCTTCAAATCGCTTTTCTGGTAATTTGCTTACTTTGAATTTATTGTTCATGAATATTATGCGTTAGGGTTATAGGTTGTATATGCATATGTTATATTGTTCATTTGTTCATGTTGTATTTATGCTTAACCTCTGAAAACTATGAACAATATGCATATTTGGGGATATTACTTATGCAAATATTTAACGTATTGCCTACTGGACTTTGCACTGATTAGAACCTTACAGGGTTTGGAAAACCTAACTTAGGTTGTATATCTCTTTGCAAAAATGACAACTTCAAAAGCAACCCCTGAAGTTTGCGATTATGCCTCCATGATTAAAGAGATCGCAGACAAAAAATATGTTGATTTCACAACAACAACAGATCCAGAATCCCCGGAAATTCTGGATTGTCTTCATCAATGTGGGCCAGAGCAATTTTGTTACAAACACCTGGACAGTGTCGCCATCATTGAATCCCTGGAATTTTTGAGGAAACTGAAGGAAACAGACAACAAGGAGCTCTATTCGTTTGTTGGAGGAACAAGAATAAATGTCTCAAATGATTATTTGCAAAGGATCTTTGCCCTACCAGCAGGAAGGAACACTCCTGAAGAGTTCAAGGCTGGAATGACAGACAAAGAATACCTTCAAAAGGTGCTTCTGCGACCTGCCAACATTGGGAATATTACAAATGTTAAAGCACCTTATTTGAAGAGGAAGTATAGATTACTCTTTGAAATTGTTTCAAAGGTAATCTTGGGGATCACATTCAGTCCTGATGTCGTGACCTAGCAGAAGCAAAGCGTGATGACTGCCATAATTGAGAAAGCACAGGATATGACCTGGCTGGGATTGTTCAAGCATAGATTGCTGCAGGAGACAGACAAATTCATGATTAATGAGCATAATTATGTTGTGCTATCTAAGAAGCTCAACAACATTCACAAGGTGTCTCTTATTCTAGTTGACAAAATACCTGACTACCGATGGTCAGAACAAGGCAGGAAGGCCTATACGCCCAAGTTCAAAGTTATTCTCTCCAGAAATTAAGAGTTACCTGGCCAAAGAGACGATGACACTGCTCCATATGTGCCCAAATCGAAGGAGGTCAAGGCACAAGCTTCATCTGTGCAATCTGAGGCATAAGGTCAGCCCAAGAAAAGGGTCGTGTAAAGGAAGTAGATGGCAACAAAGCCAGCTCGGAAAGCTGAAGATGTAAGTGAGAAACGACAAAGGAAGCACACTACAATGCTTCCGAAGAAGAAAGGAATGCCATCTGGAGGTCTTCAAGATGAGGATAGTGATGTGCAGATATTGGAGTCTGCTGAAGAGCAGCCTATTGAATAGTTGGTGGAGATAGCTGGTGGAGAGACTGGTGTGAGCTCTAAGCACACAGTCAGCACAGGCAGAGATTTGACTACAGAAGAAGGTGAAGGTGGAGAAGAGGAGGAACAACTGGAAGTGGCCCAGGATGAGTCAGAACCATCTGATTCTACTCACCCGAGTTCTCTATTTAAAGGAAGAGAAGCCACCCACTTACCCAGATCACCCACTCCCCCATCACCACAACCAGAAATCACCCTACCCTCACAGATCACTCCACCTATAGCACAACCAGAAAGTCTTACAATCGAGCCAACCTCACCTGCCGAAACCACAAAAACTCCCTCACCCACACCAGAAAAACCATCTGAGGAAATCCCTCCTGGTCAAGAACCTGATCAGGAGATATAGGAGGAAGTAGAGAGAGAAGACATGTTTGTCTCCATCTCTCACAATCCATTCAACAAGAAGACCCTCCTGGAATCACCTGAACAAGAACACTCAATAGTGTATTTCTTACGGAGACAGGTGAATGCTTTTCTGGATAAGAACTTTCCTTACTTAATCAATCATCCGGGGATCAGAAAGCAGATGGAGAAAATTGTCTTCTGGAGGGATATCAGACTCAAGGATATTGAAGACTTTCTTATTCTGATGGAAGCCTTGGAGTTTGATTATTTTGTTGATTTGGAGAAGAGGGCCAAGCTGAATGCTGGTGTATCCAGTGCTGCGGAATTGGCATCTAATGATGACATCAGATGGCTTGTACATAAAAACTGGGCATTGTTGAAGAGGAAGAAGAGTTTGCTCACGAATACTTGGAGTATGAGCAAGCTGCCGATGAACTAGTATAGGGTGCTGCAGATGAGACCCTAACTGGTGAGGCATCAACATCTGGTCAGGTTGTTGCCTTATCTGCCGAATCCCTAGATCTTATTTTGAAGACTATTCAAGATGGGGTGAAGGCATCTGTTGAATCACAATTCAACAATCTAGCACAAAATCTGATGAACTCATTCAGAAAGGAACAACAGGCTTTGGTCGAAGCAGAAAGGAAGATGACTATTGAGAATTTGCTGCACATGCACGATGAAATATCTGATAGAGTGATGAAGCGCATAGATCCACTATCAGATAAACTTACAGCTGAGGTGTCCATCCTTTCTGATATAGGTATCCTTCTGGAGAGTGTTTACTCTTCCTTGGAGAAGACAGATACCAGCTTCGACGCTGGCTGAAGAAGATTCGAAGGCTCAGTGAGCAAAGCCAAAAAGTCTCTGGATTCTGTTATGAACCGGATTATGGGACCAGCGCCCACAACTTCAACTGTTCAGATTACCCCATTAGCCGTCGAAGAGCTGAAAGACGAGGTGATGAAAGAATTCAAAGCCTTAAACATACGGCTGACAAACCTTTTTGATGCAACCAAAAAGGGGGAAGAAGGACCAGAAAACAGACTGAACAGGCTACAACTTCATCTGGTCGGGGTCTGACACTTACCATAGTGGAGAAAACAACTGCTGAGGATCCAGATACGGAGTTAGCTGAAATGTTCCAATCTATTGAAGAACACTGCAGGTTGTTGGATATTCAAGACAGGGCCATTGCTGAACAGAAATCCTCCCTTGGTGAACTGATTACAAGGGTTGACAAGATTGAAGACTTTTCTTCAATTTTTCAGAAAATATTTGATTATGAAGATCAGGTCAAGAGTCTTGAACTGGCAAGGAAGCTGCAAGAAGAAGAATCCGCAGAGACTGAGGTTGAAGAGAGAAAATAGCAGAGGGCCAAACAGGTTAAGAAGCCAATTCAGAAGCCAATCATGACTCGCTCTCAATCGCATATGAAAGCTGCACAAAAAGAAGAACAACAAATGAGACAGAAGCATTGAGGCTGCCATCAAGAAGAAGAAACTTGTTGATGTTGCAGGGCTAAGCAGAACGTATGTCAGAAGACAAAACAAGAAAGCAGCTGCTGCAGAAGAGATGGCTTGGGAAGAACGGGCTCTACCTGAAGAGGTTGAGGGGATTCTGGTAGCTCGACAAGACTTGATTCCAGAATGGACAATGTTGGTCCCGGTGGGAAAACCCATTTTGCGCGTGCGGAAGCAAAACATGTTCGAGCGATGCATATAAAACAAGGGTGAAGGAATGGTGATTCCAGATTTTTCCGCTTGTTGGTCCCGGTGGGAAAACCCATTTTGTGCGTGCGGAAGCAAAACATGTTCGAGCGATGCATATAAAACAGGGGTGAAGGAATGGTGATTCTAGATTTTTCTCTTTTTAAGCTCATGTGTTGTGTCTTGCTTATAATCGAGTGCGTACGACAAGATAAGAACGTCAAGCAGTAAAGAACACAACAATGTATAGTGGTTCGGAGACTCAAGCTCCTACATCCACTCTCCCTGTTCCTAGGGAAATTCCTTCAAACACTTTCTAAGGTTTTCTGACTACCTCTGTAGTTTACTAACCTTTCTACTTTGAGCTTTCTGACTACCTCTGTAGTTTATTAACTCAAACTGGACTTATCACCCTCTCGGGCTCGCCTCTTAGATGTTTAACGAGTTCACACTCCAATCGGGACTTATCACCCTCACTCGGGATTGCCTAACAACTACCTCACTTCACCACTAGATATCTCTTACGAGAATGGGGTTTGGGTTTGGTGTTGTCTCCAACTATGGTGAGATGTTCCCTTACATTTGTTTAGTCTCAATGCTAAGGTTGGGAAAATCTCTCTAAGCTTAGGATACATCGTGGGTTGCTTAGATTGGGTTCTAGAACACTCTTTGAATATATTTGTATATCTACAGACTTGTGTTCTAGGGTGGGAATGCTTGACAATAACGCTCTTGGCTCTGTAGCATCTTTTGCATAATCTCCACACTTAATTTGATGGAAGATCTTGTATTTATAGTGTGGATTTGAATGTTCTTAATTGGAGAGAATCACATTCAAATCCATACTATTTTCTCAGAAGTTCTCGCAGACTTTTTCCGGTGGTTGTCTTCCTCTCGTTGGTCCACGTCAGCTGGATTCCAATGGCTATATTCCTCAGCTTCAGTGCCTCGCAACATTCAGGATATATCGAAGCTTTCAAAGACATTCTTGAGTGTTCAATAATTATCGTGCCTTCAAGATTTTCTCGAGTCTTCGAGTTTCTCGAGCCTTGTGTTTCTCTGAGTCTGTTGGGAGATGAATTTAATAAAAGATTATATGATTTTGATTAAGATCCCAAAACCCCTGAGTATGACATGTTCAGTAATGATCTTGATAGTTGAGTCAGGATTCAGTTTTAGAGTATTCAGGATGTTATCTGCAAAATGTATAAGTCAGCAGATATAGTTTCGAATAGTCTTCAAGACTCAAAAGATGAAATCGAGAGATCAAGACTCAAAGATGAAGACTCAAGATAAATAGTCAAGATAAATCAAGACTCGAAGACTCAAGACTCGAAGACTCAAGACACAAGATCAAGACCGAAAGTATTCAAGATCAAGAATACTAAAAGCACAAGAATTATCAAGACTCAAGAATATCTTGAATGCTCAGTATGAACCTGAATGTTCCGAGGCACTGAATATATCTATCTGAAGGATGCAATACTGAGAGAAACACGATGCCTTAGAAAGTTAGATATTGCCAAGACATTCAAATGCAGACAAAAGGAACTAAGTCAGAAGTATTGTTAAGGTTATATCAAACTCAGAGTTTGTAATCAAAAGAGCCGTTAAAGGTGTCTACCCTTAACTGAAGACAAAAGTCAAAAAGAGGAAGACGACATCGCACTATACCCATAACGACAATGACAAAGTGACAAGTCAAAAAAAAGATGTCAGATGTACGAAAGTTCCAGACTGCAAAAAGTGAAGACCGGCTACATGAAAGGCTATTGCCTAAAACGTGTTAGGGAGTTTCAAACTCTAAATATAGCCGTTTCTCACACACCATAAGAGGGAACTCACGAAGCTATCTCTCCAACGGATAGTTTTCAAGAGTGACCTTGGTGTATGCCTATAAATACTGGTGACCCTCTACATAGTAAGGTTACGGGAAATTTATACGCAACAAGAGCTCAAACTTATTCTTGCAAAAGTTAAAGCACTCGAAATACCTTGAATTTCCCAAGTGCTTTTATATTGAAGAGAGCTCACTTTACTAAGCCTAGCTTGATAAGATTTATCCAAAGCTTAGTCGAGATATCCTAACCATTTGCATTGTGCTTTATTGTAAAGGATATCTCATCCTAGTTGGAAACCAACCAAGAAACCCCAAACCCTTTGAGAAGGTAGTTGGAGTGTGTTTGTTGGTGAGTAGAGTTGTAAAGAGTTAGTAAACCACGCGGAGTAGTCGAAAAAACTCTAGAGAAGAAGTTAGTAAGTAATGTGGGTAGTCCGAAAAGCTTGTGTGTGATTGAGTAAGTAAACTACGGAGGTAGTCGTAAAAACTCAAGGTCGGGTTGAGTAAGTAAACTACGTGGAGTAGTCGTAAAAACTCAGTACGAAGTTGAGTAAGTAAACTACGAGGTAGTCAGAAAGCTCAGTTTGATAGTGAATTTCTCTGAAGAGTCAGGGAGAGTGGATGTAGGAGCTTGAGTCTCTGAACCACTATAACTGCTGTGTTCTTTATTGCTTTCCTTATCTGTGCTTAATTGTTGCATCAACTTGATTTTGAAAGCATACTTTTCACTGATATTCAGTTGGAATCAATCCACTGAAAGTTGCATAAGTGATTCACAGCCTAATCACTATTTCATAAGGGGAAGGTTTTCAGCAAAGCTTAAAACGAGTATAATCTAAGGGCCAACCATTCCGCACGACTGAGTAGCTAGAACAGATAGTTACCAAACTGAACTCTCATCTGAGGATTCAGTAAGTTAGTTATCTCGATCCAAGCAACTCAGATCTCGACACTCGGGACTCGGTTGGGATTATCCGAGGTATATCGAAAGCGGCTCAGATCACCGCTCAAGAGACTTTGACTCAGAGCGATCTGTGCTTCTCAGAACCTAATCTTCAGGATTTTCTGACCCAAGCTGACCTCAGTAAGAAAAAGTTTTAAAATCACTGAACACGTGTCGTTTTCACCGGGACCAACAAGTGGTATCAGAGCAGTGGTTCAACTTGACCACCTGCTGTGTTGACCAAAGTTTTATTTTCAAAAATACTTGTGGTCTATCTGAACTGATCTTATTTGCTGAAATTCGTTTCTTTTCAAAAGATCAGAAAAATGTCTTCTAAAAACTTCCCATGTTCTCGAGAGAGAACTATGATCTATGGAGACCGAGAATGCAGCACATCTCGTATTCCCAACATGAGCGTGATGTGGAGAGTGGTGTCCCAAGGACCATTCAAATTTCTTTGATGGTGAATCCTTAATTACGTAAGAGGGGAGAATTGACCCTAGAGAAGAATTTCCTAAGTCCGATGACCAACTAACTCCCCGAGGAGAGAAAGTTAGTCAATCTAGACTACATGGCAAAAAAGACACACTATATAGTACAATTGATGATGGTGTGATGGGAATGATCTCTCACCGTAATATCGCTAAAGAGATATGGGATACACTAATTGTTATGTGCCAAGGCACGATCATATAAAAGAAAACAAACTTTCAAAGGGCAATTGGAAAGTTTGACGGGTTTTGAAATGGATGATGGTGAATCAATAGACAAATTGGAAGTCGATTCACTAGCATCATGAATGATCTAAATGCACTTGGAAAGAAATATCCACAAAGAGAAGTGGCATTAAAAATTCTTAGAGGTCTTTCTAAAAATGGGATATTCATGCAAAGGGTGATTGAAAACACCAAGAACATTAGCTCAATGCCATACCAACAAGTCTTCTCGAATCGAAAGCCTATGAATTTGTAATTGATAAGAAATCCAAAAAGGCCGACAAAGAAAGATGATTCTTCATCAAGTAAAAATGTGGCTTTTAAAAGCAAAAGATAAAACTCAGTAAAACTAAAGAGTCTGAGAACCCCCATGCCAAACATCAGGATGAGCTTGAGGAAAAGCTAGCACTGATGGCAAGGAGGTTTGACAGACTTAATAGTAGATTTGGAAAATACAAAAGCTTTTTTTACAGGAACAACAGGTACCAGAAGAAACCTGAGGACAGATCAACCGAGAAGAAGAAGGACTGAAAGTCAAGGATCTTCATCCGGAAAAGAAGGACTCCAAGTTCAAAGAAGAAAATGATCGGGATGATGATGCCAACAGATGCTATAATTGTCAGAAGAAAGGTCACTTCCAGTATGATTGTCCAGAGTTGAGTGCTAAGGAGAGAAGAGAAAGACAAGCTAAAAGAGACCAGAAGTTCTCAAAGGCCATGGTTGCAGAAAAAGAACATTCTGAGGAGGAATCTAGCTCTTCAGATGAGATATTCTCAGACAGTGATAGTGATGACATCTGTCTGATGGCCATTGAGGAGGTAAACTCTTCTGTCTCTGTTATTGCTCCTACATTAGCACAAGAGTTTTCAAGTTCCAATCGAAAAACAAATATTTTGACCGATGGATTCTTTTGAGAATGATGAAGGACTATGCTGTTTTGCAAGGACTGCTAAATAAAACTCAAGAGCAGAATAAGGAACTGAATGCTGAAAATCTAAAATGGAAAGACTCTAGCAAAACTGAAATCACTTCTCAATTTATGGGAGCTACTGATGAACTAGATGTTCTGAAAGTACAACTCTCAGAGAAAGAGAAGTTGATAGAGACCCTAATCGGAAAAGCTAGAGAAATCCAACTGAAGAAACTCAGCTAATCAGAACTAAGTTCAATGACCTCTCGTGAAGCATGAAACTCTACAGAATCGGAGGAGGATAGTACGAAGAAGTTAACTCTATTGAATAATGCATCTAAAGTAATAGATGAAATTCAGAGTTACCAGAGATCCGCCACTATAAAAAATCGGATTGGGATTTATTCCAGGGGGAACCTCACAAGGTCATCTGGAATGTTCAATCAGGTAGCAAGAAGACAATCTTTGTAAAACCAGTGGCACCTACACTTCAAATGAAGTAATGCCCAAGGTTGTAGATAAGGGAAAAGGACCTATGGTTTCAAAGAAACCGAATGATCGGGGTTAGAAAGCCCAAACCTCGGTGAAGGCTAGAAAACCCGAAAAAACCGATTAGAAAATTTCAGGCAAGTACTTCAAAGCCTCAGGCTAAGAATGCAAACTTGAAAGGATCTACACTGAACCATCAGAGGAATCTTCAGAAGAGAAACACTCAGCAGAGATATTCTCAACTGAAGAGACCAAGTCCTCAGTACACTGAAAGACCCAGATTTCAGTACAGACAACCTAAACCTTACTTGCCTAAAGGTAAAGGTTATCTGAACCCGAATCAACAAAGATTTAGACCGGCTGCACAAAAGCCTAAGCATCTAAACAAAGGGCCGGACCAAAGAAGAATTCAAAGGCACATGTTCAAGCTAAAGCTAGCACACATATACAGAAAACTGCTAAGGCACCCAGAGTAGTGGATGTATATGTTGATGTTTACGGAAGACAGATCAGCCACTCTAAAGTAATGAGAGTTGTCAGGCAGATTTGGATTCCAAAAGGTACATCTAACCTTGTAGGACCCTACACAAATTGGGTACCTAAGAATTAATTTGTTTTTCAGAAGGAAAACAAGGGCACTAAACTGACTAAAGATCACATGGCACTGATGAGCAGAGATGAAAAAACTCCTGATATATGGTATCTTGACAGTGGATGTTCAAGACATATGACAGGATACAAGAAGTTACTCAGTGACTATGTTGAACATAGAGGCCCACAGATCACTTTTGGAGATAACTCCAAGGGGACGATCAAGGATATGGAACTTTGGAAATCGACTCGATTCATATCCATGGTGTTTCATATGTATCCGGATTGAAGCATAACCCGCTTTCAATTAGCCAATTGCGTGATAAAGGTTTTAATGTTGAGTTCTCTAAGAACTTATGTTTTGTGAAAGATGATACATCACGTAAAAGTATTCGACCGGGTACAAGAAAAGGGAATGTGTATCTTGGTCGATTGGAGTTCAACTCCTAAAGATACATGTTTAGTTGCTAAAAGTTCCACGGATACCAGTTGGTTATGGCATAAAAGAATGAATCACCTAAATTTCAAAACCCTGAACAAGCTTGCAAGATTAGCTCTTGTGAGAGGGTTACCTAACGAAGTGTTCAAGAAGGAACATATTTGTGATGCGTGCGGAAAGGCAAAAACAGATAAAAGCATCATTTAAAAGTAAAGTTGAGGTTTCTACCGAAGAATACTTGGTTACTTCATATGGATCTTTTGGTCCTATAACACTGTGAGCACAAATGGCGTGAAATACACATTGGTAGTAGTTGATGACTACTCGAGATATACTTGGGTCATATTCTTACTTAGTAAGAAAGAGACTCGAGATAAAACCGCCAGAGCTCTTGAAAAGGCTCAAGATTGAGAAGAATCGAGTGTGGTCAAAATCGATCTGACAAAGGAACTGAATTTATAAATCATATTATATCTGATTATTGTGCAGTAAATGGAATTTCTCATGAAACATCACCGCAAGGACCCCTCAACAAAATGGTGTTGCTGAAAGAAGGAACCAGGACTCTGAAAGAAGCTGCAAGGACAATGATACCGGGGTCGATATTCCTAAAAGATTTTAATCAAGTCGTCAACACCGTGATGCTACTCACGTAATAGATCCATGCCGACTAAGAGTCAAGGCAAAACACCTTATGAGCTTTGGAATGAAAGGAAGCCTCTTGTTTCTTTTTTTCGTGTGTTTGGTTGCAAGTGTTTCATACACAATAATGGTAAAGATCGGGTTGAAAACTTTTGATAGTAAAAGTCGATGAAGGAATATTCTTAGATATTTCAAGTCAATAAAAAAGCTTTTCGAGTTTACAAATGAGGACTCTTATTGTGGAGGAAACACCTCATGTTGTTTTTGATGAAACTATTTGTGTTCAAGAAACAGAACATGATGCAGATGAACCGACTAAGAGGATCACCAGATTAAGCTGAAACAAAAAGAAAAATCATCTATCGAACTCGAAAAAGGAAGTCGGTCACAATCTATGATTGGAGTGACTCAGACTTCGATATAAAGAAGTTCATAATGGAAATCGGGATGGTGAGACTCAGAAAACCAAAGACTCCAAAGGTAACCAATTTGAAGCAGACACACCGCCTCGAGACTCGGTATGTGATGCCAATGAAGATGTGGTCACGGTGAGGCAAATTCTAAATCTATCAACCAAAGGGGAACAAATGTCTCGACAATGTTTCAATAGAATTTCCCCGAGGAAGATGATTCACTTTCTCCTTTTTCGTTGTTCCCTCGAAGTTTATCGATATAATCGAACCTAACATTTCAAATGTTGAGGATACTATTGAGGGGGAACATCAAGAAGGAAATGGTTAGATAGTCATCCTACAAGTCGATTGTGGGTGATCTAACCGAAGGTGTTAAGACAAGAAGGTTCCATGGTGAAAGTGCACTATTTCGCCGCTTTCCTATCAGAGAAAGAACCCGCAGAGATTGGTGAAGTTTCTACAAGATTCAGATTGGATTATCGCTATGCAAGATGAGCTGAATCAATTCTCAAGGAATGAAGTATGAGTTGGTAGATAGAGACGAAAAGGCACAATGTCATTGGAACCAAGTGGGTTTTCAAGAATAAACGAGATGAAAACAACAACATTGTAAGCAAGGCAAGGCTAGTTGCACAAGGTTATTCCCAAGAAGAAGGCTTGGATTATGATGAAACCTTTGCACCAGTTGCAAGACTTGAAGCCATCAGATTGTTTCTTGCATATGCTGCCCACATGAAGTTCACAGTCTATCAAATGGATGTGAAAAGTGCATTTCTGAACGGTGTGCTTAAAGAAGAGGTTTATGTGGAAAAACCTCCTGGGTTCAAACAGAATGACCAAGTTTACAGGCTCAGAAAAGCCTTGTATGGTCTCAAGCAAGCGCCCAGAGCATGGTATGATACTCTTTCTCAGTTTCTTACTAACCATGGTTTTGTCAAAGGAACTGTTGATAGAACTCTGTTCAGGATAGAGGATGGGAAAGATATCTTACTGGTTCAGATATATGTTGATGACATCATTTTTGGATCTCCAAACCATCAGCTGTGTGAAAAGTTTTCAACACTGATGAAAGGCAAGTTTGAGATGTCAATGATGGGAGAGATGAATTTCTTTCTAGGTCTTCAAGTGAAACAATCAAAGGAAGGAATATTCATCAACCAGGCAAAGTACACCAGAGATCTGATTGCCAAATATGGTGTACGAAATTGCAATGCAGTTAGGATTCCTATGAATACTAACTACAAGATGGATCCTGATTCAGAAGGCAAATCAGTAAATCATACTGATTATAGAGGAATCATTGGATCATTGCTCTATCTCACAGCAAGTAGGCCGATATAACATTTCTTTGTTGGGATATGTGCAAGATACCAAGCTAATCCTAAGACTAGTCACATGGAGGTCGCTAAAAAAGATATCGAGATATCTTAAGGGCACAAAGTGAATAGAGGATTATGGTATCGAAGTCGATGATAACCTTGAATTAACGGGTTACTCGATGTCGACTATGGAGGTTGCGAATTGACAGAAGTCCACAACAGAACTTGTCAATTTCTAGGAAGCAAACCGATATCTTGGTTTTCAAAGAAATGCAGACCTTAGTAGCAACCAAGATTATCAAGTTTGAATACATGGTCTGCAGGGAAGTCGCATTGGTTTCAGATTCTTTCGCTCGCATAACAATTAAGGGATTATAAAGTTGTGGCTAATGAAGTACCAATATTTTGTGACAATAATAGTGCCATTGCTATTTCACAAAATCCAGGTATTGCACACCAGATGCAAGCATGTGGATATCAAACATCACTTCATCGAGATCATGTCGAGAAAAAAGGACATAAGGATGGAGAAAATTCATACCGATAGTAAAAGAGCCGATATCTTGACTAAACCTTTTGGTCAATCAAGATTTCGTGAACTTTCGATTGAATTAGGGATGTTAGAACCAGTGTATAGAGTAAATCGAAAATTGAAGATTTTCAGATACATGAAGCTTTCTTTAATTCTACTAAGAAACTCGAGGATAAAATGAAATAATCGAATCGAGTCTCAAGAAACTCGATTCATCGATAGGCAAGATTTCAAGAATATGCTAAACCCTTTCAAGATTTCAAGATATAATCGACATTTTATCAAGGTCAAGATCAAGAAGACCGATAGAAGAAAATTAGTTCGAAGAAGTAATGACTCATGTGAGCCATTTATTGCTTGAAATAAAACTCAAGAATCATTTGCAATAAATACAAATCACCGAGGAATGTTTTTGGGCGGATCGTTTTAAATTCAAGAAGGATATCATTTAATGCTCGCCACATTATTGACCACAGAGGAGGATATTTTTTGGCTTACTTTTTTCGGAGATCGTCGGTTCATATACCCGATTAATCGGAGATTAATCTCAACCGATTATTTTTCACCTAACCTACACGATTCCCCACGATCTCAAAGCTATCTATACCTCTTCAAGCCATTCAAGCCAAAATTTTATCAAACCCTTCGCTCCCAAATACTCAGAATTAAAATCCCTTTTGCCCGTAAATTGCAAAACCCTAAAGCTTCAAATTCTTCAATCACGGTCTAAAATGGCTCCAACCGGTAATACGAGAGATTGGTCATAACCAATAAGCCATGGTACGAAGTTCATTGTCCCACTTGAGAGCTCAACCAACTCAAAGCCGTAAGAGGAGGCTCAATATGATCCGATCAAGCTAAACTCACCCATCTAGTCGCAAGTCCACTGCATCAGAGTTCGCAAAGGAGGTAATCGAATTCATCCGCAATTTGAAAACAGATGAAGAAGATTGTATGCACTCTTCGACATCAGATTTCATCTAGATCACTCATCAAAATACGTCGATTTTGAGAGGGAGTTGTGCATTATTCCGAAAAATCTGAATGATGTGTTTGAGCTATGTGATAGAGGAGAGGATCCTGCGATGTATATGTCGGGAAGAGAGCAGGAGTACCTAGATAGGATTGCTGAGAATCCTGTGAAGTTTGAGGCAACTTTGAACAAGAAGCACCTAAAGCCACAATATCGTGTGCTGATGGATATTGTGAGCAAGAGCGTCATGAGTCTTGCGGGGAGTTTTGAGCAGATAAGTACCCAAGCTCGGGGATCGATGGCGGCGATCGAGGCATCTCCCACCACCGACTTCAACCGGGCTGAAATTCTTAGTCCAGATGGTGTCGGAGCAAGCCAAGATCATAAAAAGAGTCAATGGGGAAATCACAATGAAAGGCAAGATCCACCATGCCACCAAAATTGCCTATATTTTGGAGATGTGCAGAGAGGAAGAGGATATCTTCGCCAACTCAACCCCATTCCCTAAATCCAAAAATTCTTCAAACCCATCTTTGTGGAAGAAGGTGCTATTCGAGGGAAAAGAGAAAAGAAGGTAGAATCACCTTCTGCGGCTGCTGAGAAAGAGACTCAACAAACCAGGGGGAAGGTTCTGTTGGAGGCAAAAATAGAGCAAGGAGCAAAACTGTTGAGGCAGAAGAACCTCGCTCCAAAGCGCAGAAGATTGGTGGTTCTCACCGACGATGGTAGCAGTGATTCTGAGGAGAGACAACCTGAGGGCCAAACTGCTCAAAGTTCACCATTACAAGTGCTCGCTCAGGTTATCTCAAGGACCTGGGTGATCGATCGAGGAGCGGTGTCTTCTCTGAGGTGCTGGAGACATCACTCAGTTCAGATAAAATTTCTCAGGAAATTTTTAAAGGAGCTCAGACCTCAGAAATGCCTACCTCAGATGAACAGGCTCAGATCAAGAGCCCAGAGTCGATCCAAGATGTGCAGCTCGCACCATCAAGCCAACTCGACTCATATCGAGGAAATGCCACCAGTCTCGTAACCCACTCGGATGCAAACCGAGGACCTGAATGCACAAGCTCAGAGATACTATCGAGGCTCGGGGAGCAAAATGTACTCGATGAGCTCCCCGAGTGACCCATCGCTTGATCCCTTAGCGTAAGCCTCCCCATCGACCAGAGAGCCCGAGATGGAAGAAAGGCGAGGTCAAGAAGGCGAATGGAGGAGTAAGGGGAACGGTTCATCCTTGACCGACACCGAGCTCAAATTTCATACCCCGACCGCAAGATATATTCTTCAGATTAAGAACGACAGTGTATATCCTCAATCAGACTCTTCCTGAGATGCTTGATATTGCTACATTCAGAGGGGAAGACTGGTGGAATGAGGAGACAGCCTTCCTGACCGACTTCTCAGGGTTCAGAAGGACAAAGCTCAGATTGAAAAATTCCGATTTTGATGAGCTGGTTCGTAAGAAGTTTAGCCGAGAAGAAAGCAATGAGGTTGAGTGCCCCGAAGCAAATGGAGACAAATCCAAAGATGGAGATGGGGACCAACAGGGAGAAGCTGAGGATCAGTCTCAAACAGAAATAGAGACTTCTGTTGCTGATCAACCTCAGACTGAAGCTAGCACTCTTCAGGTACCTTTTGGCACTATTGATAATGATGCCAGAGTTACTGAAAGTACTATCTTTAATTCTGAAATGTCTGATAAACAGACTGAGGCTCAATTGAGGCCGGAGCTCGGGATGAAGCGAAGCTCAGATGATCAAACAAAGATGTAAGGTGCGTAAGGTCACGAGATTGATCTCACTCCCGTAATGGAGAAACTTGAGAAGATTGAGCCAATGGCAATCAAAATTGCTCGGGATGGAAGAAACATTGGCCAATCAAGCTCGCATAATGGAAGGATTTAGCCATTCTTCGTGAATCGGTGCAGATACAAAACACTCGACCACTCGGATGACCTCCATGGAAGAAAAGCTAAAAGAAAGTTTCGAGGGAGTCAATGCAGAGATAAGTGATGAAATGAAACAAAAGCACTGTGAGAGTCGATCGATTTTTAGAGGTGAAACCGACAGAGAAATATGAGGTGCGGATCAAATCATTGTTGAGGAAATGAGCTCAAGGTTTCATGACCAAGATGACAGAGATGCTTAAAGATGCACTCTCTCGCCGCTTTTGCCCACATTTCTAAAGAACCGCTCACGTGGCTAAGAACCACATTAGAAGAATGGAAGATGAGCAAGATCAACTAGTGAGAGATCCGGCCAGTGTGAGCAAAGAACAAGATCATATGGACACGCTCTCTCCGGACTTCTTCCAAACTACGGTGCCAAGAAGGGGGAAAGGGAAGGTGCAAGACCTCGGGAATTTCATGGCACGACTTTGGAAAAGAAGGCCTTTAAAGATCTTGAAATGTACAATTTAGCCCAAGCCTTTAAAGAAGTCGATGCTACTCGAGAAGTTAAAATTTGCTCAAGTAGAGAAGCTCGTCTACATTCGAAGTTTCGAGCAAAACCAAGCTTGAGGTTGCAAGAGAGAAACCGAAGTGTTAGAACTAAGGTTGGAACAAAGCCAGCCGGTGCCGAATCGCCTATGAAGAGGAAAGCCTTGGGCGTTGTTCAACTCAGAAGCAAGCGTCAAAAAGCTTTAAGCCAACCCAGAGAAAAACCGATTCTCGAAAATGCGAAGAATCTGAGTCTCAACCTCGTAAGAAAGTCTTCAACTCGAGAGAGGCTCGATGACACTCCAAAAAGAACAAGCTAAGAAAGCTACCGCTTGGGCCTCGTGAACTTCGCGGATCGGAAAAAGAGATAGACGAAGAGCGTAAAACGAAGGAGTGACTTCGTAAAGTTTATAGCAAGAGGAGGGAACATCGAAAGCGCTGAAGTGGCCCCATGTTGATAAATGGATGCCCATTAAACTCAACGACATGTGGGAAGAAGTGAAGAGAACCTTCTGGTTCAATTTTGATGTTCTCAGGGAATGGAGAAGGGAAGGCTCAGATCAGAACGAAGCTTTATTGAACATCTTCTCACCTTTTATCCAAAGTATCTACAAAGTCGATTAACCTTGCGGATGAAGGTGGAGTACAGATAGTAGCCCCCGGTCCATATTCCTATCCTCCTCCGAAACTTGGTAATGGCTTGGTAAATGAAAAGGCCATTACGCAAGAAATTGCTCAAGATTACCGGGTCGATGGGACTAATCGAAACAAATCCGGACATCATCGGGGAAAGAAATGAGTCAAGAAGAGATTCTTCGAATGTTTGATCCGGAAGTGCCCAATCGATGAAATCGAAAATGAAGCAAACAGAAAGCGGAAGATCAAGAGCCAAATCAAGACTAAAAATCAAGACTCTAAGATTTTGTGTTTCTTCAAATGTTTGTCTTTTTGATTTTGTTTGATAAATTCATTGTAATCAGTAAAAGCTACACTTATCATCAATGAAGATTTATCATTATGCTCAAAAGATAATACCTCATTATCTTATTTTACATGTCTTTTGATATGCCCGACATCGATTGTTTGGTGATGAAATTCTTGGGAGACTCTCTCAAATTTTTTTTTTTTTTTGGGAGATTCTCTCGATTCAGAAAACTGTTGGGACATAACCAATCTTGTAATAGATAAAACTCAAAACCCGAGAATAGGTTATATACTTGTAACAAGATATGTTTTGGCATCATCAAAAAAAGGGGGAAATTGTTGGGAGATGAATTTAATAAAAGATTATATGATTTTGATTAAGATCCCAAAAACCCCGAGTATGACATGTTCAAGAATGATCTTGATAGTTGAGTCGATTCGGGGTTTTAGAGTATTCAGGATGTTATCTCGCAAAAAATGTATAAGTCGCCAGATATAGTTTCGTAATAGTCTCTCAAGACTCAAGATGAAACTGAGAGATCAAGACTCAAAGATGAAGACTCAAGATAAACAAATAAAATAAATCAAGACTCAAGACTCAAGACACAAGACACAAGATCAAGAGTATCTCAAGATCAAGAATACTAAAAGCACAAGAATTATCGAAGACTCAAGAATATATCAATGCTCAAGATGAACTCCGAATGTTCCGAGGCAATCAATATATCTATCGAAGGATGCAACATCGAGAGAAACGCGATGCCTTAGAAAGTTAGATATTGCCAAGACATTCAAATGCGCATAAAAGGAACTAAGTCAAGTATTGTTAAGGTTATATCAAACTCGAGTTTGTAATCAAAAGAGCCGTTAAAGGTGTCTACCCTTAATCAAGACAAAAGTCAAAAAGAGGAAGACGACATGCATTCATACCGACAATGACAAAGGACAACAAGCATTGAAAAAGATGTCGATGTAACGAAAAGTTCCGATCGCAAAACGTGAAGACCGGCTACATGAAAGGCTATTGCCTAAAACGTGTTAGGGAGTTTCAAACTCTAAATATAGCCGTTTCTCACACACCATAAGAGGGAACTCACGGCTATCTCTCCAATGGATAGTTTTCAAGAGTGACCTTGGTGTATGCCTATAAATCTTGGTGACCCTCTACATAGTAAGGTTACGGAAATTTATACGCAACAAGAGCTCAAACTTATTCTTGCAAAAGTTAAAGCACTCGAAATACCTTGAATTTCCCAAGTGCTTTTTATATTGAAGAGAGCTCACTTTACTAAGCCTAGCTTGATAAGATTTATCCAAAGCTTAGTCGAGATATCCTAACCCTTTGCATTGTGCTTTATTGTAAAGGATATCTCATCCTAGTTGAAACCAACCAAGAAACCCCAAACCCTTGAGAAGGTAGTTGGAGTGTGTTTGTTGGTGAGTAGAGTTGTAAAGAGTTAGTAAACCACGCGGAGTAGTCGTAAAAACTCTAGAGAAGAAGTTAGTAAGCTACGGGGTAGTCCGAAAGCTTGTGTGTGATTGAGTAAGTAAACTACGGAGGTAGTCGTAAAACTCAAGGTCGGGTTGAGTAAGTAAACCACGTGGAGTAGTCGTAAAAACTCAGGGCGAAGTTGAGTAAGTAAACTACGAGGTAGTCGAAAAAGCTCGCTTTGATAGTGAATTTCTCTCAAGAGTCGGGAGAGTGGATGTAGGAGCTTGAGTCTCGAACCACTATAATCTTTGTGTTCTTTATTGCTTTCCTTATCTGCGCTTAATTGTTGCATCAACTTGATTTTGAAAGCATACTTTTTCATCGATATTCAGTTGGAATCAATCCACCGAAAGTTGCATAAGTGATTCACGACCTAATCACTATTTCATAAGGGAAGGTTTTCAAAGAAAGCTAAAACGAGTATAATCTAAGGGCCAACCATTCAAGACGATCGAAAGTAGCTAGAACAGATAGTTACCAAACCGAACTCTCATCCGAGGATTCAATGAAGTTAGTTATCGATCCAAGCAACTCGGGATCTCTCGACACTCGAGGACTCGGTTGGGATTATCCGAGGTATCCGAAAGCGACTCGGGATCTTGTCTCAAGAGACTTTGACTCAGAGCGATCTGCTTTTCGGAACCTAATCTTTGGATTTTTCGACCCAAAGTGACCTCGAAGAAGAAAAAGTTTTAAAAATCATCGAACACGTGTATCCCCCATATACACGTGTAAGACTCGTTCTCACCGGGACCAACAGAGTCTTGATTTCTCGATTTCATCTTGAGTCTTGATTCGATTTTCCATATCGAGTTCTTGAAAACTTCGTTTACATCGAGTTCTTTGAAACTTCATTTCATTCTGAAACTTCAGTTTTTTCGGAAACTTTACTGAGTCTTCAGAATCTAACCTGTTCTATATTTGTCGACTATACACGGTGCAGATAACATCCTGAACACTATAAAACTGAATCCTGACTCATCTATCAAGATTATCCTGAACATGTCATACTCAGGGGTTTTGGGATCTAATCAAAATCCTCTTTATTAAATTCATTTCCCAACAATTTCCCCCTTTTTGATGATGCCAAAACCATCTTGTTACAACACTCTTAACCAATACTCAGGTTTCAGTTTTTCCTATTACAAGAATGGTATATCTCTTAACAATCAATTCAGCAATGAATCTCTCAACAATTTCATCACCAAATAACAATAATCAGGCATATCAAAAGTAAAGACATGTAAAAAGATAATGAGGTATTATCTTTGAGCATAAAGATAAAGTTTCATTGATTGTATGTTATCAGTTACAGATTACAATGAACTTATCAAAAGATAAAGACAAAAACATAAAGAATTACAAGTCTTCAGTCTTCTTGATCTTTAGCTCGGCTCCTGGCCTCAGGTCTATCTGAGCTCTCAGTGTCTTCAGAGACATACTGAGTCTCAGGTCTCTTGATTCAGCGGACCTTGTCTTGATCAGGCATACTGACACTCAGGCTGTCTGAGTTCAGTTTCTTCTGACTTCAGACATCCTTAGGTCTCTTTTGCTCACTGAGTCTCAGATCAGTTTTCTTTACTGAATCTCAGATCAGTTTTACTTACTGAGTCTCAGATCTTACTGAGTCTCAGATTACTTTTACACAGGCTATCTGATTTCTTCTTTGCCTGATCTGATCAGCTCGACTGATCAGATCAACACATCTTCAGATCAATATATCAGGATAACATCTGGTAAGTACATCATATCAGGTTAGCATATCAGATTATCATATCTGATCTCGATCACGTCTGATCTCGATCAGTCTCTTTCGCTCATCATCTGATTTGCAACATTTTCTTCTAATTTGCTGACTTTAGCTTTTCTTCTCTTCAGATTTGCACATCTCATCAGTTGACTTCGGAACTCATCTAATTCATCTGATCTCGATCAGTCTTGTCTGCAGCCGCGTCTGATCTCGATCATTAACTTTTGATTCCGTGAGTTCCCCCTCAACTTGTTCTTTCGTTCCCCCTCAACTTGTTATCTGTAAATTTTCTTGAATAACACAAGTTGATAATGTTTTGGCAAGTTCATTAAAACTAAAATATCCCAACAAGGACGCCAAAACATTAAAATATATGCATTTTTAAAGAAACGGGTTTTCCTTTAAAAGATCAGTTCAGGTGATCACTCTGAAATTAGTGAACCTTTTGAACTCCTGCTCTGATACCACTTGTTGGTATCAGATCAGAGAAAGGTTTAAAAATAGATCTGCTCAAGCGATCACATTAAAAAAGGTAATCTTTTGAGCACCTGCTCTGATACCACTTGTTGGTCCCGGTGGGAAAACCCATTTTGCGCGTGCTGAAGCAAAACATGTTCGAGCGATGCATATAAAACAGGGGTGAAGGAATGGTGATTCCAGATTTTTCTCTTTTTAAGCTCATGTGTTGTATCTTGCTTATAATCGAGTGCGTACGACAAGATAAGAACGTCAAGCAGTAAAGAACACAACAATGTATAGTGGTTCGGAGACTCAAGCTCCTACATCCACTCTCCCTGTTCCTAGGGAAATTCCTTCAAACACTTCCTAAGGTTTTCTGACTACCTCTTTTGTTTACTAACCTTTCTACTTTGAGCTTTCTGACTACCTCTGTAGTTTACTAACTCAAACTGGACTTATCACCCTCTCGGGCTAGCCTCTTAGATGTTTAACGAGTTCACACTCCAATCGGGACTTATCACCCTCACTCGGGATTGCCTAACAACTACCTCACTTCACCACTAGATATCTCTTATGAGAATGGGGTTTGGGTTTGGTGTTGTCTCCAACTATGGTGAGATTCTCCCTTACATTTGTTTAGCCTCAATGCTAAGGTTGGGAAAATCTCTCTAAGCTTAGGATACATCGTGGGTTGCTTAGATTGGGTTCTAGAACACTCTTTGAATATATTTGTATATCTACAGACTTGTGTTCTAGGGTGGGAATGCTTGACAATAACGCTCTTGGCTCTGTAGCAACTTTTGCATAATCTCCACACTTAATTTGATGGAAGATCTTGTATTTATAGTGTGGATTTGAATGTTACCGTTGCAGAGAATCACATTCAAATCCATACTATTTTCTGTAAGATCTGTAGCTTTTCCAGGCTGGTTGTCTTCCTCTCGTTGGTCCACGTTAGCTGGATTCCAACGGCTATATTCCTCAGCTTCAATGCCTCGGAAAATTCAGGATATCCGAGCTTTCGAGCGATCTTGAGTCTTGATAATCATCGTGCCTTGATATTCTCTGAGTCTTCAGGTTTCTCTGAGCCTTCAGGTTTCTCTGAGTCTTCAGATTTCTCAGTTTCATACTAAGTCTTGATTCTCGTTTCATATCGAGTTCTTGTAAACTTCGGTTTCATATCGAAGTTCTTGAAACTTGGTTTCATACTGAAACTTCATTTTCTTGAAACTTTCTTCGAGTCTTTGAATCTAACTCGTTTCTATATCTGCCGACTATACACGGTGCAGATAACATCCTGAACACTCTAAAACTGAATCCTGACTCATCTATCAAGATTATCCTGAACATGTCATACTCAGGGGTTTTGGGATCTAATCAAAATCCTCTTTATTAAATTCATTTCCCAACAGACAAGAATCAAGGTCGACTGGCTAAGTGATGTATACATTCTGCAGAAGATACCAGAACACTCAGATCAAGGCACTTTCGATGCGGAATTTCTGAACTGGTTAGAGACTAAATACGAAAGATTCTGCAAAGTTGTGATGCATGAAGGCAAGATAATGGCCTTGATGCCTTCTGCACCCAAATTCGAAACCATGATTCCGCCGCTCAGACCTGATAACTCCCTCGATCCAGTCGGCTTTAAGAAGTTGTTCTATGATTTTGCCAGATGAGGAGATATCATCGAAAGAGACAGACTGGAAGCCTTACTGCAGAGAATGTACAAGATTTTTGCTATTCCAGCTTATCTCCAGAAGTTTTCTTTTTAAAGAAGTCAGAAGATGAAGTCTTAGATCAGATATTAGGTAATTTTGATTATCATTTCTTGTACGTTGTAAACTGCAATATTTATCAATGAAATGATTTACCTTTCTGATCTTAAGACAACGTCTCATTATCTTCTGATTTCTGTTGTTTTGTTCTTTACATTTTAGTTATCTGTTTTTCTGGTTAAATACTTTGGTTCCATCAAAAAGGGGGAAATTGTTGGGAAATTTATAGTTTTGATGGAAGTCCCAACACAGATTGTAATAGGACCAGTCAGACCTGTTAGCTGACTGATGACTTAGAATCAGGATAGGATGACCAGCTGAGATGTATAGACAGCTGATGTAATAGATAAGTCACATATTGAGGGGGAACTCAATATGAATAGGTTTAGTCTTGAAGAAGATCAGACAAGTCAGAAGATCAGAAGATCAGACAAGTCACAAGATCAGATAATCAGGTGAAGATATGAAGCTAAAGACTCAGAAGACCTGAAGATCATATGACTACCAGAAGAACAAGACAAGAAGACCTACATCAGAAGAATAAAGAAGAGTCTACTAGTTGAGCTAAGACAACTTGCATCAAAAGACTTAATCAGGTAGACTGATCAGTTTTATTTGATCAGGCCAGCTTCATATCAGGTGACAACTGAAGGTTCACCAGATCATACAAGTTAATCAGACAAGAAGAATGTCAACCTTAGTTTGTAAAGCAAACACTGAATAAGTGTGCTTGTTAACCAATGAGAACGAGACACGCATGTACGGAGCTGACAATGCGGGATTCGGCGCTGCATAGTCAAACATCTAGAAAGGACAAACTTACATGCTTTCGGCCATGCCTCCTCTGTGCACGTCACATCAAGCATGCAAATCTACCTAATATAGCCTGAGATTCAAATTGCTCTCCAACGGCTTTTTGATGTCAAGGTCTATAAATGTGGGATCAACCTTCATAGTAAGGTTATGGAAATTATCATCAAGCTCAAGCAAACAAAATTTCCGCACGAAAAACACAAAATCAAGAATATTTTCTAAGTGTTCATCCCATAGTTCTTAGCATAGAAATCTTATCCTTTAGCTTTAGGCTACCCATATACTAGGATAGATTTCAAGTTGGAACACAACAAATCTTATACCCAAACCAAAAGTTAGGTTAAGTTTATTTAGCAAGATTTCAGACTAGGATTTCTAGTTTCTGATTTCTAGGATTGGTTGAGTGAGAACTCTTGAAACATCTGTTGTACTGTGTTGGACTAACACATTAAACTAAGTCCAGTTGGTTAAGTTGGTGCCCCTGCTGATAGAGAAGAGTGGACGTAGGACACGTTGTCCGAACCACTATAAATCTTGTGTGCATCTATCTGCTTTACACATCTTGCACACTACTTGTTTAAATATTACATGTATATTCTAAGACAGGATCAGATTTGCACCAAGCAACTGATCTGATCAGTTTGGCACTTTGTCATCTGATTCAAAACAGATAACTTAGAATCTGATTTGAGAAAACTGGTTATTCATACGGGTTAAACTTATCTTCTGCATATCAGTTAAACTAATAGACACCGAACTGATCTGCCCTCAGGCGATTAGTAAGTTGGATATCAGTCCAAAATGATTCACGCACACTCTGATCAGGCAACTTGCTATTCACACCTGATCCCACAAAAAAGTTTCAGAAGTCTATTCACCCCTCCCCTCTAGACTTCTGCTTCACTAAAACCCGTTCGGGACCTACATGGACCGTTGATATTCTCTCATCCCAACGGTCAAGATTAGTCTCTTATTTTTCTGATCGTGACTCATTAGACCCTCGAGGGCATCTCTCAGATCCAGATCCATATTCTTAGGGCCGACCTCCCTGGGCCCAATCTGCTTAGATTTATTAGCCCAGTTCGGCCCAGCTCCTTAAATCCTCAAACTCTAGAGCTTAGACTATCCTCTTGGGCCCGTTTCTTCAACTCGTCTCACTCCATTGGGCCTCAATTCCATCAGTATGGGGTTCTCTCAATCCCCTTCCATCTTCGGGGCCAAATGAGATTCGTGGAGCTGCCTCCATTTTTCCCACTTACTTCATCTCCGTCATTTCTATCGTCTCTTTCATGTGACCTGTTTCCAGTTCACAAACGCTTTTCTTCCGAGCTCTAAAAGAATCACCAATAGCTGGACCTCCAACTATTATCTGGATCAGATCCCTCTTTTGCGTTGGAGGTTTTTCAGCCTACTCTTTCCACCTCTTATCTCGATCATCCGTCTTTTCCTTTTGCTCTCTCCTCTTACTTCCTCGAGAGCTCTGTCTATCCCTATAATTAAACTCTTTCAGGTGACCAGCCTGGATCAACCTTTCAATCTCATCCTTCAAGTGAAAGCATTGGTTAGTATCATGTCCATAATCATTATGGAAACGACAAAACCTGTCAGATTTAGGTTTCGTTGGTCCTCTTGCTATGGACCATGGAAATTTCATTTCTGGGAGATCTCATGCCACCTCCAAGACCTCTGCTAGCTAGATTTTCAAGGGGGTGTATTTCTCAAACCTGGGTCGGGGCCCATTTTAGGAACTTGCTAGCTCTACCTAGGTCTCTGCCCTACACTCAGTCTTACTCTCATTCTTGCTCCTCTTGGAATCTGATTCTCTCCTTTTATCACCGTGTGTTGACTTAGTCTAGGCCTTCTTGACTTTCCTGATCTCCTCCAGAGTGACATACTTCTCAGCCTATTCAGCAGATCATCGAAGGATGTCACAGGCTTCTTGGCGAGGGATGAAAACAATTTCCCATCCTGCAATCCATTAGTCAGATCATTGATCTTCACCTCTGGAGTAGCCGTAGGAACCTCCAGAGCAGCCTGATTAAAACGCTTCAGAAATTCTCGCAAGCTTTCATTCTCCCCCGCCTCATGTTGAAAAGAGTCAGGGTTGTATTCGGCTGCCTTCTGGCACTGGCAAATTGATGCAGGAACATCTGGCTAAAACCTTGCAAATGAATGTATACTATTTGGGCCCAACTGGCTAAATCATTGTTGAGCGGCCTTAGACAGTGTGGTTAGGAATACCCTACACTTCACCCCCTCCCCATATCGATGTAATAAAGCAGCATTCTCAAAATGAACTAAGTATTCATAAGGATCGGTAGTTCCATCATATTCAAATGTCAACGGCTTAAAATTAAAGTGCAATTCATCACTCAAAATATCCTCAGAAAACTGACAACCAGCAACGGGTCTAGCATCACTTACTGGTTTCAAATGTTTTCTCATCGTCTCCATTTCTTTCTGAAGAGACAACAACTGATGGCTGACTTCTCCCTCATATGTTGGATCAGAACTCTCCTCCATGTCCACTGTTTCTGTCTTCCGAGGTGGGCTATCTCGACCCCCTTCTCTTTCTTTCCCGCTCCGTGTTGGTGGAGCTCCTTCCTCCTGAGTATTCTTTCTTCGAGGACCTCCCTGTTCGGTATGGGACTCCTCTCCTTGCCTCCGTCCAGTTTGATCATGGGGAATCTGACTCTCCCTCTCCCTTGAATCTCCACAGACGGCACCAATTATTGTACCCGGTTTTTAACTCACGGCCAACAAGTACTAATGATTAAACAAGAAGAAATAATAGCGATAACTAACAAACAACACCTGATCAGGTGGAGCGTGACCTCGCGCTAGCTCTAAACATGCACCACGACGAATTGCCGAGGGGCTCGGCTGTCCACCACGGCGATCCTCCGGTAGCCTTCCCGGCTGGGGATCACCACAACGCTCAGGTCGCGGCACTAACTCGGACTGTCCAGCGACTTCTAGAATGAGTGGAAAATCAAAATGGGCCGGCGGGAACAGACCATAACCTCATCATCCCAGATTCTCCACTCGGGGCCATGGTTGCTCTGGCGCCTACCCAAAGGAAGATCAATATAGCGACCATAGATCGCTACAGTGGGAACACAGATCCAAGAGTCCATGTGGAGAAGTACAATTCCTACATGGCCTCTATGGGCGCATCCGATGCAACTAAGTATCGGTTTTTTTCTTTGACTCTGAGCGACCAAGCTCACCAGTGGTTTACCTCGTTACCACCACTCTCGGTGGGCACTTTTGAACAACTCGCCAGGTTGTTCCTGACCCAGTTCACGGCCCTGGCACCCCGACCTACGACCAGCCAGCGCCTAATGAATACTCGGCAAGGGGAAACGGAATCAGATCGGTCCTACATTGAAAGGATCGACAAACTCATCCTCGAGGGAGATCCCATAGGGGATGAGGCGAAATTGATTGGAGCCGTCTCTGGTCTCAGAAAGGGAACAAAAATGTGGCGGCACATGACTGGTGAATATCCGACTAGCAATGCCAACTTCAGGAGGTGAGCTAGCGACCTGATCCACACATCAGAACTTCGGGAGTCCCGATTATTCAAAGACAAGGAGGTCGCGGATCCAAAGAAAAGCCCCAAGAAAGCCGAGGGGCACTACAAGGCACCAGACAGCTTTAAGCCGTTCGAAGAGAACATCCCAGCAAGCTGATGGAAGTATTGGGCATGACTCCCGGACATGTTTACAATCAGATCAGAGAGCGGGAATTACTCCTCCCGCCTCGCCCCCTCAAGCTGAACTACACAAGCGAGTGCAAGGATCTACTCCCCCAACTCTGGAGGTTGTACAAAGATGGTTTGTTGGACGAGTTTGTCAAGTGACCTCAGAGGGACCATGATCGTCAACAGAGAGGTCGCCAACAGGCGGAGCCCGCCCCCAGAAACACCGACCAGGGAATTGTTGGGGTTATACTGAAAAGTATGTTTTTTACTTTGTATAACCAAACTGAATTTCTTATTTATTTACTGAAATAAATTATTTATCACTGTTACACTAAATATGAATGAATGTTATATATATTTATTGCAAATATGTTCGATATGTAAGTACGTATTACGTTGCAGTTAATTTGGTGATATCAGATCACAGAAGATCAAATTAACAGTCCCTCGTGATTAAGTACAAATTCACAACCCAGATGGAAATGAACAATCCATCATGAAAGGTTGAAGTGTAAGGCTCAGATTGGCTTGTCTTGACCAAGAGATTACACTAGTGCATTATGATGCGATGAATAGGACCTACAGGAGGATAAATTCATCGGTATTGAATATACAAGAATTAGACCTCAGTGGTTCGTTATTTCTTAATCTCTGTTCCTTAAATAGGATCGTGTGAAATTAATAACTATTGCTTTGACTTATGATGCGAAGAGAATCAATGCGATTCGATACCTTGTATCTTGGGTAATATTATTTATTACACGACGATTGCTAAGATTTAATACGGAGAATCGTGTGCAAGCACGTCTTGCTTGATTTGTCCCTTTGGTGGGCTCAGAATCTTTATCATACCAAATCTTGCAAGTGGAAATTTATTTCCGGTATGGATAATAATGTTGAGCTGTCTTTACTCCAAGGACAAAGATATTAATTAATATAAAGTCTGTTCAATGGCTTAATTAATTAATGGACTAAGATAATCTTAAACACGGGAAATAATGACCGTGAGCCATATTATTGTGAAGTCGTAATATGGGTTAAGATGGATAGTTCAATATTAATTTTATAGTGGAATAAATTAATATTAATGGGCTTGAATAATATTTTGGCTAAATATTAAATTTTCATAGCCCATTGGAGGTCCAATCTCAATTCTCCTAAAGGCCCCTCAAATAGCCCAAATTAAAGTCCAATTAATGAAAATGAGAAGAAAATATAATTGCCTAATTTTTCCTAGATATTTTCGAAAATTGTAGGAGAAAGAAGAGGAAATATTTTCTTGATTTTCTTGAAAAGATTTTATGGAAAAAGATAAGTATTCTTGGAATACAATATTATCCCATAAATTCAAGAAATCAAATCTTGATTCTTGTTTCCTTGCATTTTCCAAAAATTCCCATAAAATAAGGAGGTGGGATTTTGTAGAATATTTAATTATGGGAAAAGAATATATGAGATATATTCAAGATTTCTTGGAGATCAAGAAAGAGATTTTTCCAACCTATTCTACACCAAAATTTCGTCCACCCCCTTGTCTTATAAATAGGGGATGAATTTTTCATCCCCAACACAACACAGAAATTGATTTTTTCGGAAAAATATCAGCGTCGATAAAATATCAAATAGTTTGAAACGTCGATAGATTGTGTTTTCTCGAAAAACTTCAATTGTGAGTGTGCAATTCCATGTGTTGGAAAAATTAGAAATCCACAAAGGTGGTGGCAAATATTTTTATTTTCTCCTTTAAAATTAAAATCGTTCGTTGAGAATCCTTCCACCGGATTACGTTCGTGGACGTGGGATATATATGAGAAGGCACTTTGGGTTGATCCATCGTCTCAACGGTTGTCTCTACAAGAGGTATGTAATCTCGTAACTCCTAGATTCTGCATGCTTAGGATTTACGTGGATTACGTGTACACATGTTGCTTATTTATTTGTTTAATTATTATGTTGAATTGATTTAGGATTAATTCATGTTAGTAATTAATTGATTAATTTAAATATGTATTTAAATTCACCTCGAATAGATCGGGCACCCCTTATTTTCCCAACAGGAATAGGGCAGGGGGAACGACCTATCCCGCCCATGCCCGAGAACGCGGGAGGCCGCGTCATACATACCCTCTCCCCACTTGGGACAGTTGGAGGACTCTCTTCGACTCCTCTTCCAAACGGAGGATGAAGGCCGAGATAAGGGAGATAGAGAATGCCAAGAAAATGGTGCTGCCAGTCTTTACAGTGGGGGAAAAACCAGCACGATCGAGTTCGGCGAGAAGGATAAAGCTGGAATAGTCTACCAAAAACGTCGATCCCCTTGTGATCAAAGCGAACATCATGGGAACTATTGTGTGTCGGCTGCTAGAGGATGGGGTTGCCTTCTGCAATATCCTCTTCAAGAAAACTCGGGATCAGCTCGGGGACTATGATACCTACATCACCCCATGCGACCACGTCGTGAAAGGCTTCAGTGATGCAACAGTGAAGCAGTCAGGGATGATTCGGCTGGCCGTCGAGTTAGTCTCTACTTCGAACAGTGAGGTTAGGGCAACTAGACTGTTAAATTTTCTAGTGGTCGACCTCCCAAGTTCCTATAACGACTTTCTTGGGAGGCCGTTTGAGCATGAATTCGAGGCTGCGTCCTCAACTTTTTATTTTTGTGTGAAGTTCCCCACCAAGAGTGGGCTGGTCAGGACCGTTAAAGGTGATGCAAGAGGTTGTTTGATTTATTCTTCGTCTCTTTTCAATTCCGCATCGATATCTAGCAAACAAATACTTGTAATAGATAGTGAGAAATAATGTGAAGAATTGAATAAGAAAAGAGCGAGTAAGAAAAGAACTCACAGCGAACTCGACCCGAGAATGGGACCCAAACTGGAAGAGTTTCTGCTTGAAGCAGAGATCGATGACCCCCGACAAGATGCCTCAAAGGCCATCACAGGAGAAGATCTCAAGAAAGTCAAGATAGACCCAACTCGACCGGATCTAGAAGTAATCATAGGTTCCAAGATACCAGACGACCTAAAGGGGGAAGTAATCGACTTTCTCAAAAAAGAACCTAGATGTCTTCGTGTGGTCGCACAAAGACATGGTGAGAATTGACCCAAAAGTCTCATGTCATAGATTACACATTGATCTAACCCGAAAGCCGATAGCCCAGAAAAGGTAAAAATTCGGCCCAGAGAAGTATGCAGCTTTAGTGGAAGAGGAAAAAAGTTGTTAGATAACGACCTGATCACACAGGCTGATCAACCTCAATAGGTGGCTAACGCCGTATTGGTGAAGAAGTCGAACGGAACTTGGCGACTATGCATCGACTTCACCTACCTCAACAGTGTTTGTCCAAAGGATTTCTTCCCCATGCCCCACATCAACCACTTGATAGACAACACAACAGGTCACGAAATGATGTCGTTCATGGACTCCTTTGCAGGTTATCATCAGATAGCTATGCACGAGCCAGACCGGCAACATACCTCGTTCCTGACAGAAAAGAACGTCTATTGTTGGAAAAGAATGCCTTTCGGTTTAAAGAACGCAGGGGCAACATATCAAAGACTGGTCAACCACATGTTTGCCGACCTCATCGACAAATCGGTAGAAGTTTACGTGGATGATATAGTCGTCAAGAGTCTGAAGTCGGAAGACCATCTTACGCACTTGGCATAAACCTTTGACGTCCTGAGAAAATTCAACATGCGTCTCAACCCCAAGAAATGTAATTTCGGGGTCGAATCTGAGAAATTCTTGTGACACCTGGTCAGCAAGCGAGGAATAGAGGCCAATCTCGCGAATGTCAAGGCCATATTAGACATGGGAGCACCTCAAAATGTGAAAGAGGTGCAGAAACTCACAGGTTGCCTGGCCGCTGTGAATAGGTTCATCTCTCGAATAGGGGATAAGTGCAAGCCACTATTCCACACAATCCGAAAGAAATCAAAGTTCGAATGGACACCCGAAAGCTAAGAGGCTCTTGATAAAATTAAAGCTTATCTAGCAGACGTGAGCATCCTATCGAAACCAGTTCTAGGGGAGAAACTCTTCCTATACCTCGCGACCTAGGAAATAGCTTTGAGCGCGGTACTCGTCCGAGTAGAAGACAGGAATGAATTTCCGATATACTTTGTCAGTCAAATGTTGAACGAAACTGAGTAGCGGTATCCGGTGCTAGAGAAACTGGCATACGCGCTAGTCATGAGTGTGAGGAAGCTAAGGTCGTACTTTTTCGATCATGAGGTCGAAGTCCTCACCTCCACACCCCTAAGGAATGTCCTTCACCGACCTGATACAACAGGTCGATGCCTCAAATGGGCAATCGAGGTAGGACAATACGGAATAACGTACGCACCCCAGCCTGCCATCAAAGCTCAGGCGCTAGCTGATTTCATCGTCGAGCTTACCTTCCCTTCAGAGGCCGGGTGCTCAAACAGTCCGCAGTGGGAGTTATTTGTGGACGGGTCAGTGACCTCCCACAGGTTAGGGGCCGGCTTGGTTCTGATAAGTCCGGATGGCATCTCTTTCCAAAATGCCATTACCTTCGACTTTCCCGCGACAAACAATGAGGCCGAATATGAGGCACTCATCAACGGCTTAGAGATGTCGACTGCCATGGGCGTCAAAAGACTGCAGGTTCACATAGATTCCCAGCTTGTAGTTTACCATGTTTTGGGGGAATATGAGGCACGGGATGACAGGATGGCAGCTTACCAAGAGATCGTAAAAATATTATGTCAAAAATTCAAACAGGTCCATGTCAAACTAATCCGAGAGAACATAATTCGCGAGCTGACTCCTTAGCACGGTTAGCGACTTCCGAAGGATCACCAGAAATGAAGGATGTCACCATCACGACACTTTCCCACCCATCCACCGCACACGCGAGAGTCGCGACCTTAGAAACCCCGACATCGAGCTGGATGACACCCATCATTGAATACTTGACAAGTGGTCTCCTGCCAACTGATCGGGTTCAAGTCCAGCACCTACAACTGCGAGCAGCGCGGTGCACAATGATCAATGATGAATTATATAAACGAGGTTTCAGCACACCCCTACTTTGATGTATCACACCAGAACAAGGGCAAGTTGTCCTACAAGAAATACACAAAGGGGTATGTGGAAACCACACCGGGGGAGAATCGCTGGCCTACAAGACAACAAGGCAGTGATATTTTTGGCCAACTCTAAGGGTCGATGCCATCATCTTCGCCCGCAAGTGTCATAGATGTCAAATCTATGCCCCTTCCATCAAACTCATCCCAGAGGAACTTACAAGCATCCTCATTCCTTGGCCATTCGCAAAGTGGGGGATAGACATCATTGGGCCACTCCTAACAGCTCCAGGCTCGGTCAAATACGCCCTGGTGGTGGTAGATTACTTCACGAAATGGGCCGAGGCTGAGGCGTTCACAACTATAGATCAAGATCACGTCATCAAATTCATATGGCGGAACATCATCTACAGATTCGGATTACCGCAGGCGATCGTATCTGACAATGGAAAACAGTTTGATGGCCTCAAAATAGATATTTTTTTCAAAAAATGGAAGATCACGAAGCTCTTCTCAACTCCATACCATCCCCAATCGAACGGTTAGGTCGAAGCTGTGAACAAAATCATCAAGCACACACTCAAGGCTAAGATTGAGGGACGAAAAGGAAAATGGCCTAGCGAGCTCCTAGATATGTTATGGGCATATAGGACGACCTGAAGAAATTCAACAGGAGAGACTCCTTACTCATTGGCTTTCGAAACTGAGGCAGTCGTACTCGCAGAAGTCAATTTTCCCAATCTCCGCACAAGCCAGATCGCCTTCGACCACAACGACGAGGCCTTAGCCAGAAACCTGGACCTACTCAAGGAGAAACATTTAGAGGCCAACATGAGAAATGCGAGATACAAGCAAAGGTCGAAGAGGTACTATAATTCTAAAGTGCGACTTCGACGTTTCAAAGAGGGGGACTTGGTACTGAAAATGGTACTCGGAGAGTCAAAGGAAGCCCTCGATTCAAACTGGGAGGTCCATTTCAAGTCTCAAAGATCCTACCAAATGGGGCCTACGAGCTCGAGAAACCAGACGGTACCAAATCCCAGTATCCATGGAATGCGACCCACCTGAAGAAATACTATCAGTAGGTTCGCATCCTTGTAAACAAATTATATCAATAGATAATAATGATTCTCTCCTTTCCAAATTCCTGTGTTAAACCCAAGGTGCGACTTTCGACATACTGGAGGCAAAATCACAACCCGATGAGGTGTGATTTCCCCCGACTTTGTAAGACAACTAAAAGCAATATCCGAATAGCAAGTCGCATAAACAATAAGACGATGAGGATTAAGCAAAAATTAAAGGTTGCATAAGGAAATCAAGTCGACATGGAGAAGGAATAAAAAAGAGAATTTTCATTGATAAGATAAGGCCCGAAGGCCGGTACATGGGAAGATCAACAAAAAAGAGAAAGTTACATATGCAAGCAAAACAAGAAAGACTTCATCAGGTCTCAGTCGGGCTAGTACGTGGGCCGTCAGCAGCCTCCCCTCCTGCAGCCTCTCCTCCGAGGACCTCCGGAGAAAGTCGGATCATCCCAAATGGAGTCTCAGGGATCGGTTCAGCCGAGCCCACCCGAGCCTCATTGGTGTCAAGAATGGGGCGCATGATCCGACTTGGGTTGGCGAAGAAAGAGAGGTCGATGCCCATGTCTTCCAGGTCCTTGATCTCCAGCATAACGCTGGGGGCAGGAGGGTTTTCACGCACATAGTCGGACAACTCGGTGACAAATCCGCTGAGGTCGTCGGCTGGGTTCGCATTACGGTAAATACGGATGGCCCCTACGAACGCCATCACGTACGCGAAGTTGGCATTCAGCTCCTCATTTTCCTTAAAATGTGCCTCCCTGGCGACCAACTCCTTCTTAGCCCCGGCCAATTCACCCTCGACTCTAGCCATGCTCGTCCTCTCCGCCGCGAGCTCACCCTCGACGTCCACCAAGCGACCCTCGAGAGTTGAAATTCTTTGAGTTAGCTCGGAATTGGACGTCTCCAATGTCTTCCGGGTCTTGGCCGCAGAGAGGATCATCTTAGCTTGGTCGGAAACCCTTGCTTGTGCCTTCCTCAAGTTCCCGAGCTCCGTCTCCAACTGGGCACTAGATTTCTCCAAAAAGAGGGTCGCTTTCTCGAAGTGAACAAGAGCCGAATACAGATTGCCTGTCACTTTCTGACGGCGAGCATTGGCATGGTCTGTTTGCATCTATCCTCGGGGCAGATTCTACAGGCCTCGAGAGAGGTAGGCAGGCCAATTTTCAGGGACCCCGGTCGAAACGAGCGAGGGCAACCTCAAAAAACTCAGAACCTCATGGGAGAATTTGTCCGGCGTGTACTCCGGGCTACAAAAGATACAAGTCATTAGTAGAGTAATGATAATAATCAAGAGATTATGTGACCAGACTTACTCGTTCACCCAGTCCGCATCCCATCCCAGCCAGGAATCATCCTCCGGGAAATGACCTCCTTCTGGAGCCGAAGTGGGCTGTGAGGTCGGGCGAACCGACGACTTCCTAGGTCCCCGGTTGATCTCCGATTGATATGTGCTTATCTCCTCCCTCATCTTCTTCCAAGCAGGCTCAGAATCCGACGGAGCCGGTCCCTTGGACTTCCTCTTTCCCTTCTCGGCGGCAGAGGGACCCGAAGGGGTCGAGCTTGGAGGAGGAGCATCAGTGGCCATCACATGCCTCATCTGGCCAAGTACTGATTTCTTGCGAGTAGCCATCACAGAGGCGGGCGGTTGACGTCTGTAAGTTGGGATAATAGGAACTGGACACAGGGAAATCCAGTCATATAAGTATTGTATAAAGCTTTTAATTGGTGACAATTACTTACAAGGAATCTTGAGATGATGGGGATATGTGTACAGGCCGACCTTGAGACGGTCGAGCTCAGAGTTCAAAGCGTTGACGTCTCGACAGCTCGGAGGGGTATCGAGAACTAGGTTGAAAGCCTCCAAGAAGTCCCAATACATATCTGCAGAGTGAGGTATGAACACTGCAAAAGAAAAGGAGAATTAGATCAGTACGACCTCGAAACCAAAAGCATAAGATTTAACGTGTTCGACTCGATTTGCATAGTCTGTTGGGACGTGTATAGGCAGGGTGCTTATAGGATCCACGGACTCCCACACCCCTCCGACGAACCGCCACTTTCTATGCCAGCCCTCGACTTTGTTGAGGATCCCACTTACGAGCTCCCTACCCTTACAAAGTCGCACCGGCTTAGGCAATGGGCGTCATCACATAAGATATTTCACCAGGGTTTGGCAACCGATATAGCCCGAACTGTCCCAGCACCATTATGGTGGACAGAATATAGCTCCAACCATTCGGAGTGATCTGCGTAAGGCTTTGGTTCCAGGCCACAAGCAGATGAGAAACAACCGGATGTAACGGGAATCGAATTCCGGCCTCCATGGTATGTTCGTTCACTCCAATCATCCCTGGCGGTAGCTGGTCGGCACTTTCGTCGGAGGTCGCTCCATAGAAGTGCACATCCCGGGGCACCTTGTATAAGCGACGAAGAAAACGCACATGTCGATCAGACAAGACCGACCGATATTTTTCCTGAGATGCCACAAAATCCGACCTGACCGACTTCCGGTAGCTACGTTCAGGTCGCTTGTATGGAGCTCGAAGTTGATAGGAGTTATAATCAAAGACCCACTCAAAGGCTCCGTAATTTTGAGTCGGGGCAGAGGGACCCGCTGCCGCCATCCTCTCTGACGCGGCGGCACGAAGAGGGCTGAGATTCAGTGCGGGAAGGTGAGTGATTTCCTCCAACTCCGCCAAAAATTAGTCATCGTCATTACCCCCATCGTCCTGATTATCTCTTGGGGCACCGGCCACCGGGGATCCCCCCGCATCGACGGCAGCGGAACTAGAACCACGATGGCGGCGGAGCTGATCTAAGACAATGTTGTCCTCGTCCGAGGACGATGGAATCGATGGTCGAAGGGCAGAAGATGTTGTCGAAGGATCGGTAGCCATGGTGAAGAGTTGGGGAGGAATTGAATTTTTACTTGGGTCAATCTTCGTCGGAATCTCGTGAAGTCACCGGAAAATCGCACCGAGTCTCAAGAATGGATGAAGGCAAAGAAGGGTTTAATAGCTCAAAGCCCTCACCCTTTTATAGAAAAGGGGAGGGGCCGAAGTGTACTTTGGGCAAACTACGGGCCCGTTCAGAAAAATGAAGTCGCGGAGTTCACGCGTGGTTAACACTGGGATCACCAGTTGGGCCGATTTGCGGCGCACGACGTCACTTACCTGCCTTGCCATCATGACAAATCCGTCGAATCTCTCGCATCGATTCAAGGAATCGAGGCGATGATTCGCCTCCCCAAGAATGATGATTCGCTTAAGGAACACTTCCCAAGGTCAACTTGCCACATGTCGAAAGAATAACGAGTCAAGTCAAGGCCCCTACGCGAGCGCGCGACCTCGACTTGAGGGGCAATTGTTGTAACGTGGATTAATCCGACTCCCGGCCTGATTATGTGAACGGCTGTCCACCATGTCTATATTATTTGGGAAGACCTCGCCTGGGCCATGTAAGTCGCAAGGCGACTTAGAAGGTATGCAGGTCGGAGGCGACTTCAGCCCGAAGTTGGTGGAGGGATAAATATGGAAAAGATATGGGTAGTTAATGGTGCGGATATCGCGGAGCGTATCCACGGCAGGTTAATCCAGGAGCGGGATTCACGCATTGATTAAGGAAACCCTAGCGTTGGCGGCCGAAGCCCTAGCAAGCCCGCGGAGAAAGCCCATAAAGACTCTTAACCTAGTTCTTTGTCTATATATACTTCATGTATCTTTCATTGTAAAGAGAGAGCAATCTTAGATTATTAGGCAAATAAAGAGTAATAAAATATTCCTGGTTTGGGCGCCCCCAGACGTAGTCTTATTCAAAAGACGAACTGGGTAATCAAATTCCAGTGTTGTTTGTTAGTTATCGCTATTATTTCTTCTTGTTTAATCATTAGTACTTGTTGGTCGTGAGTTAAAAATCGGGTACAACAATTCATTATTCTCCAAAAAATCTAGAATATGAATTTTCCTAGCAAATTCCGTCTCAAATTCAACGCTGGTAAAATTTGTGCAAGTATGTGAATGAGGATTACGTGGATACCATAGTAGAGAGATATGTGTATGATTTACTGTAAGGTTTCTCTTTATGTTTACACGTATTTAATTATGCAATTATATGTTCGTTGTTGGTGAACTGTCTAATTCCACTGCGCATGTATTACGTGTTTACGTGCCTCTAAATTCCAACAGTGGTATCAAAGCTCAGACTCTTGATTTAATTGTGTAATTAAAAAGGAGCTAGGCTCAGACAATTGTATAATGTAATTACATGTTTTCCGTAGGTAAATTATTGCTTGATTTAATTTATTTTGCCCAAAAGTTTTGTACATGTTGTTGACATAGTTTCAATGATATTAAGTTTTGTTTTTGAAACCAAAAACCTTTGACTGGATTTGTTCATTCTAATATATTTCGGGATCTGATTAAATCTATTCCGAAACCGACCTACTGATTTACACTAAAGATTAAATCCAATTTGCGTTCTAATTGTGATCTAATTTAATGAAATAGAATTAAAACCAGTCTATACAATTTTGAAACCCACCGCCACGATGGTACGACCAGATCAATTCTGCCGTCGAAGGGAACTGGGTTCTTCTGCTCAATGACGGGATCTGTTCTTTGGCCGCCGGTAACTCGCTGGGCGTCGTCGCCTCTTGCCGTCGAGATAAAATCTTGCTGGGCGAGAGACAAATGCGACTGCCGCTGCAATTGTTTCAAGGCAGTGGCGATACGCTGTGATCGTTTCGAGGCGTGGCGATACGCTGCAGTTTCTCCGAAGCGGCGGCTATCCGCTGAAATGCTTTGAGGCGGCGGCCGATGGCGGCTATGTTTGATAGGAAACAGTCTGGTGTGGGTGCCGAGTTTTCTATTCTGCCATCAATGGCCAAGGGGCCTGGTTTTGAATTGGATTCTCACCAGACCCTTCTAAGCAAATATTAGATAATTGCACACAAGCCCTGTTTTTTTTATAATAAAAGAAATTCTTTTCTTAATGCCATGTTTGGCTGAAAACTTTGATTAAATCTGAATTTATTTATTTTAATGAATTCTGGGGCAGTTTTTCTATGTGAATTTTGATTAGATCAAAATTATATGGAAATTTGTTAAACATTAATTTTGGGCAAAAGAATTTTGAAAAAGAATTTTAGAAATGACCGAAAGTTTAGAACTTGTTGGTATTTCTAATTTTAGCATTATTTACCTACGGACAATTAATTGAATACGCGTTCATTTGATTTATGTGTTAATTTACGAATAAATTGTTCTGCATGAGAACTTGATTAGTTGCTCCCCACTTGTATAACTCTTTATGTGAATTAAAATTTACATTATTAGTTATAGTCCGCGTTTATAATTTTTGGGTAGGCGGCGCCCGTATAAATGTTAGCCCGTATATGTCCTGTTTGGGTAGGCGACGCCCGTAATTGCTCAAATGTGACTTAGATAACATGTTGGATCTCGATTAAGCAATTAATACCCCGCCTTTAAAACGTTCCTCACTAAAATATGGTTTTTCATTAAATTGAAATGATGTCTTCCATCGAAATTAAAAGTAAACAGGGGATTTCGTTCCAACGGGTATTTAAGACCAAAGTATTTTGCTCGGATCTACATTCAACGGGACATTTATAGGGACACCTAGTGTCGCCGCTTGATGGTTGTAAACCAACTTAACTTTGTTTCACCAGCCAAAGCAGGGAAACGAAAGTTAAGGGACATCCGATTAAACTGGGTTTAATCAACTAGGAATTGCAAATTTTGCAATTGGTTTGGAGACCTACCAGTTATGCTATTGTGATATTCAGCCAAAGCAGGGATCATGATAGTAGGAATGTGGATCCTAGTCCTTTACAATTTATATTTGATATAAATTTGTACTCTTCCAATGAGGTCGTTGAGTATGTGAAAATAATGAAGACAAAATAAACACTAAAGAAAGACCATGTTTATTTTGATTGCTGAATATTGATCATAGGAATTATGTGTTTAATTCCCGTTTTATTAATTTCTCTTGGTTAGTTGAAATGTATAACTGTTATTGAGATGTGTTTTGGAAACAAACGAATTGGCTAGGCCAAATTTTCTGGACTGACACCTAAACGTGTGTTTGGTGCTAAGGCAAAAAAAGATTGAGTATGTGTTGAACACGTCAATCCCTGTTACCCCTGCAGCTAGTTCCTTGAGGCAGCTACGTTTGACGTAGCAACTCAGAAGAAGCATCAAAAGGATGCTTCCCAGATGCAGTGTGTGATGTTGCTCGGCATGACTCCCGAATTACGTAAGGCAACATGAGAAAATGGGTCCTTTCGAGATGCTCAAGCATCTGAAAGATCTCTTTGATTCTGAATCTCGTTTTGAGATTTATGAAATGATGAGAGATCTGTTCAGATGTCGATTAGCTGAAAAAGGGAAGATTTTACCTCATGTGCTTAAGATGATAGGCCTAATTGATAAACTTGGTAATTTAGGTTTTAAGCTAAAAGACCAACGTTTTCATTTATGTTATCCTCCAGTTGCTCTAGGATTTATATTTTAGTTTCATTGTGAATTACAATATGAATAAGACGGATGCGACCATGCCTGAACTTCACAACGTGCTCAAGACTTTTGAGTTCACTATCACTAAGATGGTGTTCAAAAGAAGGAGCGGGTATACAAGGATGTGTGCCTCTACTATAAGTAGAAGAGGGCATTGGAAGAAGGACTATAAGGTTCTGGTTGCTAAAAGGAAGGCACTGGGTGCTTCTGGCACTAGAACATGTATGTTTGTTATTAAGATAGACATATCCACAAATAGCGTTAACTGTTGGGTATTAGATACCGGATATGGCTCACACATTTGTATGAATGTGAAGGGGCTCATGTGTCTTAGGGCAGTTAGGCCGGGTGAAGTCGTCTTAGACGTGAAAACGGAGCAACAGTTGCTACTGAACGTGTGGGACTTATGTGTTAGACTTACCCTTTGGTTTTAGATTAGAACTTAATGATTGTCATTTCGTTCTTCCTATTACTCGCAACATTATTTTCATTCCTATGTTAGACATTGAGAGTTATTCCTTCCATTTTAGTGATAATAATTGTTGTTTCACGTTGAATGATGTGGTTTATGGGAATGCCCCTATGGTGAATGGTTTATACTTGTTGCATTGAGGATATAATGTTCTTAATATACAAAATAAAAGACTCAAACTTAGTAATCATGAAAACCCGACTTACTTGTGGCATTGTAGACTTGATCATGTAAACGAGAAAGGAATTGCAATGTTAAGAAAGTTAGACTACTTAACCCCATTTGACTTTGAGTCTTATGGAGATTGCGAATCTTGTCTCAAGGGCAAGATGATCAACAAACCTTTTTCTGGGAAAGGCGTGCGTGCCAAAGAAGTTCTAGAGCTGATCCACAACAATGAATGTGGACCATTGCCCACTCTAGATAGGGTCACTTCGGATACTTCATCACTTTTACGGATGATTTCTCAAGATACGGATACGTGTATCTTATGAAACACAAATTTGAATCTTTTGAGAAATTCAAAGAGTTTAAGGTTGAAGTAGAGAAGTAACTTGGTAAGAGTATCAAGACTCTTCGATCAGATCGAGGAGGTGAATATCTTAGTCAATTCATTGATTACTTGAAGTTACATGGAATCCAGTCACAATGGACTCCTCTGAAACACCTCAGATGAACGGTGTGTCCGAGAGGAGAAACCGAACCTTGTTAGACATGGTGAGGTCCATGATGAGCTTATCCTCTCTTCCGACATTCTTATGGGGATACGTGTTACAAACTTCAATCCACATTCTGAATAGGATTTCATCTAAATCGGTTGAGCATACACCATATGAATTATGGTGTGGTAAGAAGCCAACTTTTACACATATCAAACATGTGGTTGGCTCGTGATTGTAAAAGGAATGCTTACCGACAAGTTGGAATCCAAAGGTGAAAAGGGTTACTTTGTGGGATATCCTAAGGAAACTAAAGGATATTACTTCTATCCACCTGAGAAAACAATCAGTGATTGTTTCTAGGCAAACCAAGTTCCTCGAAGAAGACTATGTCTTTAAGGAACAAGGTCGTAAGCTGATAGAACTTGAAGAAATTTAAGAACCACAAATTAACAAAGAGACTGATATCTTGTCAAAGCAACATGACAAGGAATCAGTGGGAGCATTCAACAACTTTCACGGTGGGAGTCTTTCACTAGGTGATCGTCTTTCAGCCAGTGGGAGCGTAATTGGAGTATGCTTGCCAGTGCAAGAACCTCCAAGTGGGCTGAATGAGAACTACATAGTTCAAACTCCCACCCAAGAGGCATCTGAAAGTGTAGCTCTTGAGGACTCTCCGGACATTGATGAAATCAATGCACCACAAAATTTTCACGATCAGAATGTACAGCCTGCACAACCACAACTCCGTAAGTCAATTAGGAATCGTAATCCGCCCATTAGATATGATTACCTCTTGGAGGAACTCGATAATATGGACATATCGAATAAGGACGATCCTAATACTTATTCTGAAGCAATATCAGATATTGATTCAGGGAAGTGGCATGAAGCCATGAAATCCAAGATGGCCTCGATGTACACCAATCAAGTCTGAGACATGGTTGAGTTGCCTGAAGGGGTTAGACCCATATGTTGCGATTGGGTCTTCAAGAGCAAGACCAATGCAAATGGTAAAGTACAAACCTACAAAGCTAGGCTAGTGGCGAATCGTTATAGTCAACGCGAAGACATTGACTATGACGAGATCTTCTCACCAGTTGCAAAGATCAAGTTCATTCAAATTTTACTTGCGATAGCATCACACTATGATTATGAGATTTGGCAGATGGATGTCAAAACAGCTTTCCTCAATGGAAACATTGATAAGGAAGTGTTTATGACTCAACCGGAAGGTTTTGCATCTAAGTCAAATTCTAATCTAGTATGCAAGCTAAAGATATCCATTTATGGATTGAAGCAAGCTTCTAGGAGTTGGAATATCCGATTTGATGAAGTTATCAAGTCCTTTTGACTTCATCAGAAATTCAAAAGATCCTTGCATTTCTCGTAAAGGCAACGGGAAGAATATTGTTTTCATAATCGTGTATGTCAATGACATATTGATTTTGGAAAACAATATCCCGTTAATGCAGTCAATTGAAGATTGGTAGTCAAAGACCTTCATGATGAAAGATCTTTGTGAAGCTGCTACATCTTAGGGATCAAGATCCACATGGATAGATCCAAGACGATGTTGGGGCTGTCACAGTCCACTTATGTAGACAAGGTGTTGAAGTGTTTTGCGATGGAGAACTCTAAGAGAGGATCTCTATCGGCAAATCATGGGATAAAACTATCAAAGAAGGATTTTCCTTTTGTTGAAGCTGATATCAAGCACGTGAAAGATGTCTCATATGCATATGCAATTAGGTTAATCATGTACGCCATGACTTGCACTAGGCTAAACGTGGCCTACTCTATCAACATCACTGGTAGATACCAACAGAATCCGGGTGGGTCTCACTGGATTGCTGTCAAGACCATTCTGAAGTATCTCAGACGAACTAAAGAATATTTTCTTGTCTATGGTGGAGTGTCAGAACTAGTAGTGACTGGTTAAGCTGACACAAGTTTCCAATCCGACTGTGATGATTACAAATCACAGTCAGGTTACGTTTCACTCTCAATAATGAGGTCAGTTGGAATAGTTCCAAGCAAAATGACCGCAGATTCAACAATCGAAGTTGAAGTACATTGCTGTATCAGAAACCTCAAGGAGGCTGTCTGGATTTTATAGTTCTTAAGAGAACTAGGAGTAGTTCTGAGTGCCAGTTGTCTAATAAAGTTATATTGAGACAACGCTGGTGCGATTGCTCAAGCAAAGGAACCGAGATCAACAAACAGAAGCAAACATGTACCCAGGCTTATCATTTGATCCGAGAGATCATAACGATAGGGGAAGTAGAATTAAAATGTATTCCCACATATTTAGATTGGTAGATCCTTTCACTAAAACATTGAGGGTTCATGTACACACTAGACATTTGATGGTCTAGGGGTTAGACATGTAGGTGATTGACTCTAGTCCAAGTGGGAGATTGTTAGTGTTAGTGTCCTAGAGACTATCTATTATAAGGACATAATATTCGATGATATTCAGTTAGATTTAATATTATAGTTCACTTAATATTAATGTATGGCAATACACTTGTTTGAATATTATGTTTGATTGTTTGCATTTATTCATGCAAGTGTTCCCATGAGTCATTGATGTCATTGAGGTTGTGAGAACTCAGATGACTTAAGCATGATTCTCAAATAGCCCCGATCAAGGATCATCAAGAATGGGATATTGATGATGCAATGGAGATTGGTGTGCGATCTGCATCATACTCTTAGAGAGTGTAGTAAGATCTCACTTACTACGAGATACTAGGTATCTCATGATGGATGCACAAATACCTTAGAGGGTATTGGTATATCCATCCGAGAAACCGTTTGATGTATTTCCACTATATGTGTCTACGGGTGTCTCGATTAGGGGGAGCAATGCGATACTCCTTTGACTTGAGGTCAATACACACGACATGTGCGGAGTGATGAACTTTGACCATGACCAACGCTTGCACCATTCCATGGGTAGATACGGCTTGGATTGGGTTCATCACGAAGTGCATGTGCGTGGTAGTTGAGCCAAGAATAGGATTCATTCCTCAATGTGGATTTAGAGAGAATACTCATCTTCTCATCATAATTGGATCAAAGTCATCGGCCGATGCACGTCAACTTAGACTCTGTGGCTAAGTGTGACATACATGATCAATTAGTGATTAGAGATAATATGATTAAGTTATTTGAATGGACACTTCATCATGTTCAAGACGAAATCGAGTATTTGTGAATGAAAGGAGGAAATCGTAATAGCCCATGTTTCAGTTACAGGTAGTTGCACGTTTCTCGCAACGTACCTCATATATTGAGAATGTCTGATTTATTGTCTAGGGTTTAACGCTGGCAAAATCTGTGCAAGTTTGTGAATGGGGATTACGTGGATACCATCGTACAGAAATATGTGAATGATTTACTGTAAGATTTCTCTTTATGTTTACACGTATTTAATTATGCAATTATATGTTCGTTGTTGGTGAACTGTCTAATTCCGCTGCGCATGTATTACGTGCCTCTGAATTCCAACAATCTGACTCCCCCGGGCGGGAAAATGGCCTAATCGCCCTCCTTCAAGCCCTAGCAACTCGAAAACCCTTGCCTTCTGGCACGCCCATCTGGAGGCTGGGCTTCGTTTTCCCATTCCTTTGTTTCTATTTGAAATTTCTGATTTCTTTCAGATTCCTCTAAATCAGTTTGCTCCCAATGCTATTAGATCTATGCTTTCTTTTTTCGTATTGTTGAAGGGTAATGGGGGGAACCCACTGCCCAAATGTTCTGCTTTGAGTACACCTGTAAAGCTGATGGTGCATTTTTCTATGTATGTGGTCGTTTTCTCAACGAATGCAAATTCTAGGGTAAAGCCTCAAATGTGAATAGGGATTGGGTCAACCTCTGGTTCTTTGTAACTCCAGATGCTCCTTGGGGTTTCGCGAATCAAACCCCTCACCTCCTGCTCCAAATTGTCCACTCCCTCCCTCTATTCTGGAAATCGTGAACGATCTCAACGTTCGAGCCATTAAGAAGCCCTTTTCTCTTCCAAATTTGAGTTCGAATCCACGCATACTTTCACATTTTGGATTCAGGCCCACCCCAGTTCCTTTAAGGCCCATGGATGGTAATCTTTTACTCATGTGATTTCGATACTATGCTCTTATACTCATGAGTTTAGGTCTTATACATGCCTCTTATGTTCTTGCAGAGATGTTGTGGAAAAGAAAGCTCACGGAGGAGCCCTCTAGCCCTGCTGATCAAACCAAGGCAAGTGTCCAAGGAAGTGCTACCGTCAAGGAAGCTTCCAAAGCCACTCTTGAGAGTGTCCCTGCTCATAGTGCTACTCAGCCTGACTTTGAAACAGGTGAATCCGTACCTGTACAAAGCGGCACCTCAAAGAAGTCCAAGAATTTGAAGAGTAAGGATGTACCCTGCTCTAGCTCTCGACCTGAAGCGGAGGTACACCGCAAATATCGCACCCGCCAATCAGCAGGGGCCTCTGCCTCCCCTATCGAAATTGAGGAGGATCCCCTCCCTGCTCCCCCAAGAATCCGCAATTTTGGCAGACCTCTTTCCCCGGAAGAGGCCACCAGGTTGCAGCGCCTAAGTGGAGAAGAGAAGCAGTGGTTGATCTCCAATTACTATGCTCAAGTTGGGCATTTCAACCTCTCTTACGCCTTAATATCTACGAGTAATATTCAACTCATCCAGAATGTCTTTATTCCTCGTTTCGTGCAATTAGGGGTGCTACTTTCCAATTTATCCAGCTATGGTGAATTCTCTGGAAGACTCTCTATCCTCTGAAAAGAAGAAGCATTCGGTTGCTCAAGCTCAAATTCGTAAGCTTGAGGCCACTGTCAAGAAGTTGGATACCCGCAACACCGCCCTAGAGGTGGATTTGGCCGCAACAGAGGATTCTTTAAAAGATGCGCAATATAGCTATCGTCACGGCTTTTTTTGGAAGCCATGATAACTTAGGAAGCTTGAGCTCAGGGGGCCCGACTGTGTCTAGATACTTTGTTCGAAGCTGAAGCTGGTCAGCAATTTCTTAATTCCCTCCAAGAGATCCTGATCGAAAAGTACCAGCAACACGCCAGCTATTTGTCCAACATGGTGCCGTATGTCAAGTATTTCTTCCATAGCGATTTTGACGTGGCGGTAGCCCAGAGGGAAGTTCCTAAGTTCGCAGGGACTTATGATAAGCAGGAGGCCCTGCAAGCGGTGGATCCTCCCAGCTTCTTCAAGGGGAATGCTGAGGGGGATGTTGAAGAGAAATGGTGGTTACCCCTCGTCAACGAGGAAGTACAGAAGCTCCGGCAAAGGGTTCGAGGACTAGAGGATTTAACTCCTTGTCGTACTCCCCTTTGCCCTCTACAGCCAGTTTCTCCTTCTTATTCTGAAAGAACTTTAAGCGTTCCAATCCGGCGACAACTTCTCAGGTGCCAGTGCTGGGAACAGCTCCCTCTGACCCTTTTCCTTCTACTCAGCTTCAGGAGACGGAGGCAACGTCAACTGCCCCACCCCCTAATGGTCAAGTTCCAGTTTCTTAGCTGATTCCTCTCTTAAGCTCTTTTGTCTGATACTCTGTTTGATGGGTTGTGTCCCTCTTTCTCTGAACTAATTTCTCTAAGTACTTGTGGTTTTCCCTGGATCATCCATCCCTGCTTCTGACTAGGGGGGTGATCCAGTGGTTTTTGATGAACAGCATCCTAGGTTACCCTTTCCTGTTTCTGACAGGGAGAGTGATCTGGGTATCTTTTGCTTTGAAGGACTGACCCCCTTTCCCTTATGAAAATCATGCACTCTTTATGTTCTTATTTGTGTGTCACAAGTCATTTTATTTTAACTTGCTGCTTGATGCTCATATGTTTGATAAAATAGGCAGGAACATGGATTCAAGAATGTCCTCATAAGTTATTCATAAACAAAATCACTCATAAAAAACATATATACATGCCTTCAATTTCTCATATGCATTTGATCACATCTCAAATTTTCAGTAGGGCTCAATTGTTTGTAGTTTGAACATGTTTCTCAGTCTCAGTATGCAATTCTCAATATGCGAAAAGTTTTTAAGTAGGCACTTAAAAAGGGTTTGCATGAATACCTCTGAGTTCCAGAGATCTCGTATAGTCAGATATGTTGTCTCCTTCTGGGCAGTCTCCTTAAGTCTCCCGAGGTCCTTCCTCCCGGAGTCACTGTTTCTGCCTTTCCTGGCTAATCTGTTTTTCAAAATTCAATGTATCTTATAAAAAAGATTAAGTAAATTCCTCATCTTTCTAGGTCTCGTCATTTCAACACTTTCATCAAAAAACTGTTTTTAATTCGACACCCCTGAAGGGTCTTAATATCTCGGAACCTTAGTCAAAAGGTTTTTCCTCAGTGCCTTATTAAAAAGGCTTTTCGATTCGACACCCCTTTAAGGGCCTTAAATTCTCAGAACTCTACTCAAAGAAGTTCAATTCTCAATTCGACACCCTTTAAGGGCCTTAAATTCTCAGAACTTTACTCAGAGAAGTTCAATTCACAATTCGACACCCTATAAGGGCCTTAAATTCTTAGAACTTTAATAAAAAAAAATTAATTCTCAATTCGACACTCTTTAAGGGCCTTAAATTCTCAGAACTTTAATAAAAAAAGTTCAATTCTCAATTCGACACCCTTTAAGGGCCTTAAATTCTCAGAACTTTAATAAAAAAAGTTCAATTCTCAATTCGACACCCTTTAAGGGCCTTAAATTCTCAGAACTTTAATAAAAAAAGTTCAATTCTCAATTCGCACCTTTTAAGGGCCTTAATTTCAACTTAAGCAATCCATCAATTCTTAATTTCAAAAATGAAAATTCTTCATTTATATGGTAAAGGATAAATCAACATAGATCATACATCACTCAGATCTACGCCGGCCTAATCAAAACCTCCTTATAGTAAAACCCAGTGGGAAACCTATAAGCAGGGGAAAAAAGTACCGGTGAAGCTAAAAAAAAAAAAAAACTGGAAAATAAACTGACAACTCCCCTTGCTTCCTCGAGGATGCAGGTCTTCTTAAATAAAGAACCTCTTCAAGTTGCACACATTCCAAGGGCGAGCTATCTGTCTCCCTTCCATGTCTTGCAATCTGTATGCTCCTCCCTTCAAGGCTTGCATGACCTTGTAGGGACCTTCCCAGTTAGCCTCCAACTTTCCAGTAAGTTTCAAGGCACCGACCCTTCGAAGGACTAAGTCACCCTCCTCAAATTTCCTCAAAATTACTTTCTTGTTGTACGCAGCCTTCACTTGACTTTTGTACTTCTTTGCCCTCAGGTGGGCAATTTCTCTTTCCTCTTCTAGCATGTCTAAATTATCTCGCATCAATGCCTTATTGCATCCTTCCTCAAAATGCAGAAGTCTATGAGACTCAATCCCCACTTCCGCAAGAATGACTGCAGTTGCTCCGTATACTAGGTGAGAAGGTGATTCACCCGTTGCTCTCCTTGGAGTGGTCCGGTAGGCCCAGAGGACCTCTTCAAGTTCATCAACCCATCTCCCTCCAGACTTGTCCAGCCTGATCTTGATTCCATTTTATGGTCCCGTTTTAAGATGAAAACCCATGTGCGTGATCGGAAGACTTGTGTAATGCATATAAAACAGGGGTGAGGGCAGAGTGACTCTTAATTTTTTGCTTTAAGAACGATGTGTGTGTTTTACTTATAATCAAATGCATATGACAAGTAAGAACATAAAGCAGTAAAGAACACACGGTTTTATAGTGGTTCGGACGAAACCCGTCCTACATCCACTCTTCCCTTTCGGGGCACCAACTTAACCGAACTTAATCGACTTTAGCAATAGGACTTATCTCCCTCACATGCTCGCTTATAGATGTTTACCGAGTTCACACTCAAACGGGACTTATCACCCTCACGGGATTGCCTATAGATGTTTACCGAGTTCACACTCAAACGGGACTTATCACCCTCACGGGATCGCCTATAGATGTTTACCGAGTTCACACTCAACCGAGCCCAAAAATCAGAAACTAGAATCCCTAGTCTGAAATCTTGTGGTAATACAAACTTAACCTAACTTTTGGGTTTGGGTAAAGATTTGTTTGGTTTCCAACTAGGTTGAGATTTTCCCTTACATTTGTTTAGCCTCAATGCTAAGGATGGGAAAATCTCTCTAAGCTTAGGATATTACATTTGTGCTTAGATCTAGGGTAGAACACTCTTGAATGTATGCGTGTATTTCTAGCGCTGTGTTCTATGGTGGGAATGCTTGAGTAAATGGCTTGATGGGCGTTTCATGCATTTTTCCACTCTTGATAATGAAGGAAGAACTTGTATTTATAGTGTGGATTTGAATGTTACCATTGGAGAGAATCACATTCAAATCCATACTACTCTGTAGCTTTTTTTGCTTTTTTTCGGTCTTGTCGTCTTCCTCTCATTGGTCCACATCAATTTGAATCTAACGGCTATATTCTTGATTTCTTCCGAGTCTTGATTTATCGAGCCTTCGAGTTATCGAGCCTTATCGAGCCTTGAGTTATCGAGCTATCTGAGCCTTGATTTATCGAGCTATCTGAACCTTCGGAGTTATCTCGAGCCTTGAGGTTATCCCGAGCCTCGGGTTTCTTGATTCAAAGCAGACTTTTCTTGGCGGACCTTATGCGGCGGTATCTTGACTTTTCGAACTGCGAGTTCGACTCTTCGAATCGAGACATCGACTCTCAGTCACTTGACTTAAATTTAAATGATTTCTTCTTTCTGATCGTCATTTCGACACTTCTTGGATCAACATATCGAGGATAGCATCAGTCGATTACATCGGGTTAGCATATCGGGTTATCATATCGATCTCGATCACGTCGATCTCGTCGATCTCATCTGCTCCTTTTCATATCTGATCTCGATCACGTCTGATCTTGATCAGTCTCATCTGCTCATCTTCTGATCTGCAACCTTCTCTTCTGATTTGCTGGCTTTAGCTTTTCTTCTCTTTTGATTTTGCTCAGCTCATCAGCTAACTCCGGAACTCATCTGACTCATCTGATCTCGATCAGTCTCATCTGCAGCCTCGTCTGATCTCGATCATCTTCTTCTTCTGATTTCGTGAGTTCCCCCTCAATTTGTTCTCTCGTTCCCCCTTAACTTGTTACCTGTAAATTAGCTTTAATAACACAAGTTGATAATGTTTTGGCATAATTTATCAAAACTAAAATATCACAACACCATTCATAATAGTTATGTTGGTTACCTCCACCTGCCCATTTGCTTGAGGATGGGCTACAGAAGTAAATCTTTGGGTAATCCCCATCTCTTCGTACCAAGCTTGTACTATCACTCCATTGAATTAGGTACCATTATCAGATACCAGTATCTTCGGCACTCCAAACTTGCAACAAATGTTTCTCCACAGGAATCTAATTACGTTATTCTCATCAATCTTGGCCAAGGGGGCGGCTTCTACCCATTTGCTGAAGTAGTCAATGGCTACTATCAAGAACTTTCTTTGCCCCGTTGCCCTGGGAAAGGGACCCACTAGATTGATCCCCCATCTAGCAAACAGGCACGACGTATGCATAGTTGTCATCTCTTCTGCAGGAACATGGATCAAAAGACCATGCTTCTGGCATTTCTCGCATTTTTTCACCAACTCCTTTGCATCTCTACCCATGGTTGGCCAAAAATATCCTGCTCTCAATGTTTTCCTCATTATCGATCTGGAAGCTGCGTGATTTGCGCAGCATCCTTCATGTATCTCCCTCAGTATGTACTCCCCCTCATTCATAGATGAGCATCTCAAGTATGGTTGTGTGAATGAACGTTTGTACAAGTATCCTCCGATTATGCAGAATCGTGCTCTCCAACTCTGTCCTCTTCTCCGCCCTTAGGGAGGGTCTTCCCCAGCTAAGGCCTTCTGAATCTTCGTTCTCCAATTGTTTTCCTCCTCAATGGCCGCAACCAAAGGTAGGATTGCGTCTCTTTCTGCACTCAGGATCGTAATGGTGGTTCCTCCTTCCATGGCCGCCGAACTAGCCAGCTTTGACAAGTTGTCTGCTTTCATATTCTCTCCTCAAGGAATCTGTCTTACTTCAAAAGTCTAAAATTTGTTTCTTGCTTCTGCTACTCTTTCCAGATATAGCATCATCCTCTCACCTTTGGCTAAGTTTTCTCCTTTCACCTGCCGGGCTACCAACTGAGAATCTGTATAAATGATTACCCGTTGGCCTCCCATTTCTTCAACCATCTCTGCTCCTTGGATCAGGGCTTCATACTCAGCTCCGTTGTTTGAGGTATGAAACTCAAACCGTACTGCGAACTGCAACTCTCCTCCACAGGGGTCTATGATGAGTATACCTGCACCATAACCAATTATTGTAACTGAGCCGTCGGCATACACCTGCCACTCCTTTTCAGGTTCAGGGCGGGTAGTCTCCTGTATAAAATCGGACAAGGCTTGCACCTTGATCGCTCTCCGTGGCTCAAAGTCCACCTCGTATTCTCCAAGTTCTACGGCCCATTTGACTATCCTTCTTGATAAATTAGCTCAACCTAACACATGTTTAAGAGGATAGTTAGTTCGAATAATTATCTTATGCGAAGAAAATAAGGCCTTAGCCTCCTTGCGGTTACCATGATGGCCAACGTTGCTTTCTCTGTCTCAGAATATCTGATTTCGGCTCACTAGATCACCTTGCTCACATAATAGATCGGCCTTTGTGCCGCTCCTTCTTCCTTAATCAGCACTGAACTGAGGGAACTCTCTCCTACTGAAAAATAGAGATATAGTACATCTCCAACCATCGGCTTAGTCAACTGAGGCAGTTGGGCATTCATCATCCCAGGCAAACCTCGTTCCCTTTCTCAGCACCCTGAAAAAGTGAAGAGTCATATCTGTAGATTTGGAAATAAATCTGCTCAAAGCCGCAATTCTCCCTTTCAGCATCTGCAGCTCCCTGATATTAGTAGAGGGCTGCATATCCAGTACCGCCTGTACTTTCACGGGGTTAACTTCAATGCCCCTCTCGTCACCATGTATCCCAGCAACTTCCCTGATCTAACGCCAAATGAACATTTCGCTGGGTTGAGTTTCATTCGATTAGCTCGTGTTGGGATATTTTAGTTTTGATAATTTATGCCAAAACATTATTAACTTGTGCTATTCAAGCTAATCTACAAATAACAAGTTAAGGGGGAACGCAAGAACAAATTGAGGGGGAACTCACGAAGATCAGACGTGATCGAGATCAGACGAGGCTGCAGACGAGTTGTGATCGAGATCAGATGAATTAGATGAGTTCCGGAGTCAACTGATGAGCTGTCCAAATCAGATGAGAAGAAAAGCTAAAGCCAGCAAATTAGAAGAAAAGGTTGCAGATCAGAAGATGAGCAGATGAGACTGATCGAGATCAGACATATGCCAACCTATTGCAGATGACCTGATACTATCCTGAGATGATCCTGAAGATATGTTGATATGCTCAATCGAGCTGATCAGATCAGGCAAAGAAGAAATCAGATAGCCTGAGTCAAGTGACCCGAGGGTCAGTTAGTTCAAGTGACCGAGGTCGGGATGTCGAATTCGAAGAGTCAACTCAAGAAGCTCGAAAGTGTCATTATCGATAACCAAGGCTCGGGATAACATGAAGGCTCGGATAACCTGAAAGCTCAGATAACCTGAAGGTTCAGATAACTCAGATAACCTGAAGTCTCAGATAACCTGAAGGTTCAGATAGCTCAGAAAACCTGAAGGCTCAGATAGAACTGAAGATCCTGAGACTCAGAAGATCTTGAAGAATATAACCGTTAGAGACTCAGAAGAAATTGAAGAATATAGCCGTTAGATTCAGCTGACGTGGACCAATGAGAGGAAGACGAAAAAAAAAAAAGTCGCAAAAAGCTATTAGAGTAGTATGGATTTGAATGTGATTCTCTCCAACGGTAACATTCAAATCCACACTATAAATACACGTTCTTCCTTCATTATCAAGTGTGGAAAAATGTGGAAGAGTGTGGAGAACATAGCAAACGATGCTACAGAGCTAAGAAGATATGGGTGCCAGCAGTTCCCAGCCAAGGTCGTGTGCCAGATGATGCGAGTCCTGAAATATGGCCTGATCGTAGCACGGCTAAGGCATTCTACAGGAATTGTGCTCCCAATCCTATATACTCAAGCATTCTCACCATAGAACACAGAGCTAGAAATACACGCATATATTCAAGAGTGTTCTACCCTAGATCTAAGCACAAATGTAATATCCTAAGCTTAGAGAGATTTTCCCATCCTTAGCATTGAGGTTAAACAAATGTAAGGGAAAATCTCAACCTAGTTGGAAACCAAACAAACCTTACCCAAATCAGTTTGATAGGTTAAGTTTGTAGGTGAGTATGAACTCGGTAAACATCTATCGGCAATCCCGTGAGGGTGATAAGTCTCGTTTGAGTGTGAACTCGGTAAACATCTATTTGCAATCCCGTGAGGGTGATAAGTCCCATTTTAGTGTGAACTCGGTAAACATCTATAGGCAATCCCGTGAGGGTGATAAGTCCCGTTTGAGTGTGAACTCGGTAAACATCTATCGGCAATCCCGTGAGGGTAATAAGTCCCGTAGGTTAAGTTCGGTTAAGTTCGGTTAAGTTGGTGCCCCGAAAGGGAAGAGTGGATGTAGGGCGGGTTTTGTCCGAACCACTATAAAATCGTGTGTTCTTTACTGCTTTATGTTTATACTTGTCATATGCATTTGATTATAAGCAAACACAACACACATGTTCTTAAAAGCAAAAAATTAGGAATCACTCTACCCTCACCCCTGTTTTTATATGCATCACACGACATGTTCGCTTCCGCTCGCGCAAATTGGGTTTTAATCGGGACCTCACAGTGGTATCAGAGCTGGAGCTCAAAAAGATCACCTTTTCAATGTGATCGCCTGAGTTGATCTTTTTTTTAAAAAAAAAAAAAACCCATCTCTGATCTGATACCATCAAGTGGTATCAGAGCGGGTAGTTCAAAAGGTCACTGTTTTTCAAAATGCGAACAACTCTGATCTGATACCATCAAGTGGTATCAGAGCGGGAGTACAAAAGTTCACAAGATTTCAAAGTGAACACCTGAACAGATCTTTTAAAACAAAAACCTGATCTTTGTGTAAATGCATATTTTTAAATGTTTTGGCGTCATTATCAAAAAGGGGGAAATTGTTAGGATATTTTAGTTTTGATAATTTATGCCAAAATATTATTAACTTGTGTTATTCAAGCTAATCTACAGATAACAAGTTAAGGGGGAATGCAAGAACAAATTGAGGGGGAACTCATGAAGATCAGACGTGATCGAGATCAGACGAGGCTGTAGACGAGTCGTGATCAAGATCAGATGAATTAGATGAGTTCCGGAGTCAACTGATGAGCTGTGCAAATCAGATGAAAAGAAAAGCTAAAGCCAGCAAATCAGAAGAAAAGGTTGGCATATCAGTTTATCATATCTGATCTCGATCACGTCTGATCTCGATCAGTCTCATCTGCTCTGATACCACTTTGTAGGTCCCGATTAAAACCGATTTTGCTCGTACGGAAGCGAAACATGTCGTGTGATGCATATAAAACAGGGGTGAGGGAATGGTGATTACAAACTTTTCGCTTTTAAGAACGATGTGTGTTGTTTTTGCTTATAACCAAATGCATATGACAAGTAAGAACATAAAGTAGTAAAGAACACACGATTTTATAGTGGTTCGGACGAAACCCGCCCTACATCCACTCTTCCCTTAACACAGGGGCAACCTTAACCGAACTTAACCTGCGGGACTTATCTCCCTCACAGGATTGCCGATAGATGTTTACCGAGTTCACACTGAAGCGGAACTTATCACCCTCAAGGGATTGCCGATAGATCTTTACCGAGTTCGCACTCAAGCGGGACTTATCACCCTCATGGGATTGCCGATAGATGTTTACCGAGTTCGCACTCAAGCGAGCCCAGAAATCAAAAACTAGAATCTCTAGTCTGAAATCTTGCGGTAATACAAACTTAACCTAACTTTTGGGTTTGGGTAAAGATTTGTATGGTTTCCAACTAGGTTGAGATTTTCCCCTTACATTTGTTTAGCCTCAATGCTAAGGATGGGAAAATCTCTCTAAGCTTAGGATATAACATTTGTGCTTAGATCTAGGGTAGAACACTCTTGAATATATGCGTGTATTTCTAGCTCTGTGTTCTATGGTGAGAATGCTTCAAGATCTTCTGAGTCTCAGGATCTTCAGTTCTGTCTGAGCCTTCAGGTTATCTGAGCTATCTGAACCTTCAGGTTATCTGAGCCTTCAGGTTATCTGAGCTATCTGAACCTTCAGGTTATTTGAGCTTTCAGGTTATCTGAGCCTTCAGGTTATCTGAGCCTTCCGTTTCTTCAGTAACTTTCCTCCAAGTCTCATATATGTCCCTCCGCTTTCACACTCTTAACCAACTTATCATCCACATAAACCTCAATATTACGTCCCAACAATCTATGGAACATCTTATCAACCATTCATTGATAAGTGGCTCCTGCATTAATCAATCCAAAAGGCATTCGAACATATGCAAAAGTACCACACGAAATAATAAAGCTAACCTTAGGTTTATCTCCCGGGAACAGCAGTATCTGGTGGTATCCTTGGTATGCATCCATCATGCTCAGCAACTCAAAGCCCGAGGTGGAGTCCACAAGCTGGTCAATCCGCGGCAAGGGATAATGGTCCTTGGGGCATGCTTTATTCAGGTCCCTGAAATCGATGCACATCCTCCACTTTCATGCACTTTTCGAGACCAGCACTGCATTTGCCAGCCATTCAGGAAACTCCATTGGTTCAATGTGTCCAGCTTTCAGTAGCTTCCTCACTTCCTCCTTGATAATCTCATCCTTCTCTTGTCCGAAGTGTCTCAATCTCTGTTTCACTGGTTTTACCCCTAGCTTTACATTAAGGTAATGCATAACCACATCAGGGGGAATCCCTGTCATGTCCTTGGGTGAGAAGGCAAAAATATCCACATTCCTCCTCAGGACCTCGATCAATTTCCTGGTCAATTCCTCGCTCATCTGTATCCCAATTCTAGCAGTGTATCCTACTTTCCCTGGGTACAGCTCAATCGCCATCATCTCCTCATCAACCTGCATCTTTGCGGGTTCTCCCTCCTCTAGTAACCTGGCCTTTTTCACCTCAGGATCCTCTCCTTTGATTCTTTCCAGTTTGCCCTGTACATTCTTATCCGCCACTCGTACGGCTTCCACATAGCATTTTCTTGCCATGGTTTGATCTCCACTAACTTTTTCTACCTCCTCTCCTATTGGAAATTTCATCTTCATGTGGTAAGTGGACACCACAGCTTGAAAGACATTCAGCATTGTCCTTCCAAAGATCACATTATATGACGCATGTGTTTGCACAATGAGAAAATTCAACATCAGGACTCTTCTTCTAGGATGCTCTCCCAATCCCACCTGCAGGGTAACCTAGTCAAGGGGTTGGAAAACACCTTATGTGAAACTGTAAAGAGATGTCTCTACAGATTGTAATTTCACGTTCAGCTCCATTCTCTTATAGCAATCTCACATCATGATATCAGTCGAGCTTCCTGTATCCACAAAGATCCTGGCTACATCATATCCTGCAATGTCAGTTGTTATTATCAAAGCATCATTATGGGGTTCTCTCAATCCCCCTCCATCTTCGGGGCCAAATGAGATTCGTGGAGCTGCCTCCATTTTTCCCACTTCCTTCATCTCCGTCATTTCTATCGTCTCTTTCCTGTGACCTGTTTCCAATTCACAAATGCTTTTCTTCCGAGCTCTGAAAGAATCACCAACAGCTGGACCTCCAACTATTATCTAGATCAGAACCCTCTTCTGCGTTGGAGGTTTTTCAGCCTCCTCTTTCCTCCTCTTATCTCGATCATCTGTCTTTTCCTCTTGCTCTCTACTCTTACTTCTTCGAGAGATCTGTCTATCCCTGTAAACAAACTCTTTCAGGTGACCCACCTGGATCAACCTTTCAATCTCATTCTTTAAGTGAAAGCATCGGTTAGTATCATGTCCATAATCATTATGGAAATGACAAAACTTATCAGATTTAAGTTTCGTTGGTCCTCTTGCTCTGGACCATGAAAATTTCATTTTTGGGAGATCTCCTACAATCTCCCAGACCTCTGCTTGCTAGATTTTCAAGGGGTTGTATTTCTCAAACCTGGGTCGGGGCCCATTGTAGGAACGTGCTGGCTCTGCCCGAGTCTCTGCCCTGGACTAAGTCTTACTCTCGTTCTTGCTCCTCTTGGAATCTGATTCTCTCTGTTTATCACCGTGTGTTGACTTAGTCTCGGCCTTCTTGGCTTTCCTGATCTCCTTCAGAGTGACGTACTTCTCAGCCCTATTCAACAGGTCATCGAAGGACGTCACAGGCTTCTTGGCGAGGGATGAAAATAATTCCCCATCCCGCAATCCATTAGTCAGAGCATTGATCTTCACCTCTGGAGTAGCCGTAGGAACCTCCAGAGCAGCCTGATTAAAACACTTTCATTCTCCCCCTGCCTCATGTTGAAAAGAGTCAGGGTTGCCCTCGGCTGCCTTCTGGCACTGGCAAATTGATGCAGTAACATCTGGCTAAAACCTGCAAATGAGTGTATACTATTTGGGCCCAACTGGCTAAACCATTGTTGAGCGGCCTTAGACAGAGTGGTTAGGAATACCCTACACTTCACCCCCGCCCCATATCGATGTAATAAAGCAACATTCTCAAAACGAACTAAGTGTTCATAAGGATCAGTAGTTCCATCATATTCAAATGTCAACGACTTAAAATTAAAGGGCAATTCATCACTCAAAATATCCTTAGAAAACTGACAACCAGCAACGGGTCTAGCATCACTTACTTGTTTCAATTATTTTATCATCGGCTCCATTTCTTTTTGAAGAGACAGTAACTGATGGTTGACTCCTCCCTCATATGTTGGATCAGAGCCCTCCTCCATGTCAACTGTTTCTGTCTTCCGAGGTAGGCTATCTCGACCCACTCCTCTTTCTTTCCCGCTCCGTGTTGGTGGAGCTCCTTCCTCCTGAGTATTCTTTCTCCGAGGACCTCCCTGTTCGGTATGAGACTCCTCTCCTTGCCTCCGTTCAGTTTGATCATGGGGAATCTGACTCCCCCTCTCCCTCGAATCTCCTTCATTACCCGGTTGCTGCCGACGGGTACTACTTCTTCCGACAAAGGCGCTCTCCACCGCCTTGGACACCAGGTCACTAAGCTGGTCCATGTTAACTGATACCACTGTAGGGTTTGGTGGTGTGGTATGTGGTACCTCCTTGGAGGTGCCTGCTATCGTAGGACCCTGGGGTTGAGGGACTGGCATTGGTCCCCCTCTCTCTCGTCCTAAACCTGGAGGTGTTGAAGTCTGTGCACCTCCTCCTCGATCCGTACCCACTACGGGGGTTGAGTCTGCTGAAACTCTCGATGGGGAGGGCATAGATGTATTCCCTCTCCCGCTGCACGGGCATCTCCCTTAAATGTCGAAGGAGGCCCTGGTGAGGTCGTTCCCCTACCTGCAGGTGGCATCCCGAAAAGAGGGGGTGCTGTAGGGGTTGGTTGAGATTCCTTCCCGAGATTTCCGATAGGAACCTGTTGACTGGGTTGATCACCACCCATCTCGCAACTTCTCAAAGAAAGTTTATTCCGAAAATAATGGATTCAAGCTCACGCCTTTAGCCCAATGTTTCCCACAGACGACGCTAATTTGATGTGGAAAAAGTGATTGAGATATGACCTGGAATTCAACGGGGGTTCAAATGTTGAATCCTGAAGAACTTCGAGCTTTGACCGTGGTAAAATCTCTGATGCCACGTAGTCACCTGAAATGAACACGCGGGGGGTTTTTGGCGGGCTCTCCGATGCTCAAGTCAATTATCACTCCAAACTCCAATCAAAGTAAACTCAATAGCTCGAATTCAAGAATATAAGTAAAGCAAGTGTTTGTGTGTGTTTCATGATACCTGGATGGGATATTTATATCCCTCCAGCCGGCAGTTTTCTTTCTTCTTGCCTCAATCCCATGTTCTGATCGTTTGTTTGTTATTTGCCCCCTCCTCTCGGGGTTCAATCTTTTCTCCCACGATCTTCTCTCTCTTTTCACCGGGATCTTCAATCAGAGCCCTTGATTTCAATCCAACGGTGCCATTAATTTCAGAACCTCTAGTATTCTGCATGTAACCCCCTTAAATATCGGAACTGGCTCCCTCAGCCCACTTCTTAGTTCACGCGGATCAAGACTCTTGTTTTTCAGATCGTGACTCATTAGACCCTCGAGGGCATCTCTCAGACCCAGATCCACATTCTTAGGGCCGACCTCCCTGGGCCCAATCTGCTTAGATTTATTAGCCCAGTTCGGCCTAGCTCCTTAAATCCTCAAACTCTAGAGCTTAGACTATCCTCTTGGGCCTGTTTGTTCAACTCGTCTGACTCCATTGGGCCTCGGTTTCCTCCAGGCCCTTTAGCTTCAAGCCCATCTGATCTTATCGAATATCAGTTCCCTGGGCTTCTCAGCAAGCCCAATCCATTTATTCATTGGTTGGATTCATGCATTAGTTCTTCAACCTCTTTAATTATTTATAAGACCTCCACATGTCCCTTTTACATTGGGTGGCACAAATGTCACCCATCAAGGGGGCTGACAAAGAAGAGTTGATATGCGTGAGATGGGCAGAACCATTGGATGAAGAGATCAATGGTCGAGAGCCTCGATCCGAGTGAGATGAGTCGTGGATAAAATCCCGAGATTCACGGAGGTTGTTGAGAAGAGACGTGGTCAGACGGGGAGTCCAAGCAAACAAGTAGTTATTGACGAAATTTGGGTATAAATACACCCACCAGGTAACAAAAAACACACGATGACACGATCACTGAGACTGACACTTGAATACTTTGAATCAAGTTATGTGATACGATTTCACCTGAGATTAAGAGTGATAAATGACTTGATCGTTAGAGAGCCCGCGCAAGAGCCCCCTCCGGTGTTACCTACGTGGAGATTGGCGAGGTTCCTGCAGTCCAAGCTTGTGGATTTCTTGACATTCAACGTACGAATCTCCGTTGAATTCTAAGTCATACTTGAACCATTTTTTACGCATCAGGCGAATTTTTGGATCCACGAAATTTCCATTTCTTTCCATTTGAACTAATTTATTTCACGGTGAAATATTTCACAGAAAAGTCCTCCAACATATATAGATTTTGTTTAGTTTAAAACTCAATTTTAATTTGACGTTTAATTTAGATAAAAGAGATCATGGTACTTGTTAAAATTGATTAATTACTAATGTTGATGGATTTCATACTCTCAGTCTTAGAGTCGAGTGCTACGCCGTCCATACACGGGTATATACTGGTAAAATATTTTGCAAACACTAAATCTAATTACCCGCGAAAAGTGTTGAACCCAAAAGCTAAATTAACTGAATCATTTGGAACGTACTTAGACGATAAAGAGAAAGTTACATAGTTATAGTTATAAACAGCTGCAAATATACCATAATCACAATATACATATTGCATATATATTAATGCATAAGTACGACTAGATAGTCTCACATACGTACGTAGATATAAACGACACGAGACAAGTCTTTTAAACATTAAAACCCGTACACGAGAAACCAGAGGATTCAGCTCCGAAAGCAAAAAAAGTTGAAAAATATTAAAACAAAGATGGGGGAATTGGTCATAAAAGGTACTAGCTCCCAACACATCTTGTACGTACCATTATTCTCATTTCTCAGCACACGATGTATATATATATTATTTCCAAATCAAGGATAGCTCCAAAGAGCGTCATAATTAATCTCGGGCGAGTACTCGTAGTCGTCGTGGTACTTGAGGCGTGGCGGGCTGAGAAGCATGCCCTCCGCCATGTCAGCAAGCAGCATAGGCATCCCGAACAGCGCTTCCTCGTCGATAAACTCGTCGTCCTCCTCCTCCTCCTGGGGCGGCGCGTGGGGTTGGCGCTGTGCCATATTGGAAGCGGCATTGGCAGCCGCCGCACGGATGTCGCCTGCCGACAGAGAAGCCGGCGGAGGGTACGTCGCGGCTAAAGAGGGGAAGTTGATCTTGGCTTCCGAGCCTTTCAGCGCCAGCGCCGCCACGTCGTAGGCCACAGCCGCCATCTCAGGGGTCGGGTACGAGCCTAGCCATATGCGTGTCGTTTTACGCGGCTCACGAATTTCCGACACCCATTTCCCACTCCGGCACCTGATTCCCCGGTAAGCGCAGCCTTGCTTATTGTTTGCAGAAGCCATATTTGCAGTGCAGTATTTCGAAAGATATAATTTGGAGTGTGAGCGTGTGACTGAAAAAGTGCACGTTTAAGCGCTTATTATTTTGGAACGTGGGATATAAATATAATTGTTATATAGTAGGGGGGTTTGAAAAGGTACAGCAGATAAAGCGCGGGGAATTCGCGGACCCCTCTTTGTGGGGGTAATTCATTATGCATGATTATACGTACTTGTTTAACCTACGCATTGCCAGTTGTACACCTTGTAATAACTACTAAACAATGTATATGGGTCACCCTCACTCGCCTTCTCATAATATTAATTTTCTGCGTGCTATTCCTAAATTAAGCTTTTAAATTCTCAATCACTTTCTAATTATTAAATTGATTTTGCATAGACTAGTCATGAAGAGACACGGCTCACCAAGTTAGTGCCATGTGGGAAAAGAAAAATATCTAAGTCAAAGTAGTCAGGACGCTAATCTTATTTTCAACGTCTTATAACTTCTAACAATTTAAAAGATATTTTAAGTGTTTATAAGATATAATTTTTAAATAGCTTATAAGTTATTAAAATATTTGACTAATAAAATTTATAAGTTATTTGATAATTTAAGAAAAATATTTTTTTAATTTTAATTTAATATAATTTTTTTTTTATTTTTTGCATATTGAATTTACGGGCCGGGCTGTGATCGAGACCCAAATGACGTCAAACTGTTCTACATTCAAAGACCTACGTTATAATATCAAAACCAGATGACGAAGTCCACATAAAAATGACCAATTTACCCCTAGACGGTTACGAGTCATATATTCTCGTTTTCTATCTAAATTGTGCTCCCTCCGTCCCGGAACACTTTGCACCAACTTTTGGGCACAAAGATTAAGAAAAATTATTTTATGGGGGGTAGTAAGTGTGTATGAGGGGTAATAAGTGTGTGTTGTAAGGTTATAAGTGGAGAAGAGTATGTCCAAAAATGGGTGTGCAAAGTCTTATGGGACAGACCAAAAATGAAAGTGTGCTAAGTCTTTTTGGACGGAGGGAGTACATTTTAAGTCCGTTTTTGCCCTAACAAGTTTCTATGTGGTTTCAATATACCTCTTTTTATTAGGAGACTAGTTATTATAGGACTACTATTATATAACAATACTTCTATCAGATTTCTTAGCATATGATATTCTCTGTAGGATTTGGAACAAAACTTGAGGCTCTTTGAACTAGCTGAATCAGGGGTGACGAAGTTTGAGGATAATAAGAGGTATTGCATTGCGTCATTTGTTGCAACTCTTTCTTTTAAGGTGGGGACAATTTTGTAATAACCCAAAACCAAAAATCAAGATTTAAAATAAAAACAAAAATAGTTAATGGTAATGTTTTAACGAATAATATATTTGTGCGAAGGTTTAAATTTTGCAGGTGACAGACGAGCTTTTTGGACTGGAGGCACTACTAGCACATTGAAAAATAATAAGTTTTAAGGTTCGATTAAATAATAAATAAGTGAAGTCAAGTTTTAATGCTAAAAGAAAAATTATCATTTGAAACCCTAAAACATGTTTGATTTTATCGCGTTTTAAATTTAATTTTTCGAAGTCAAAACTATACAAAAAAAAAAAACAAAATTCAACGGCGTGATCCTTATCACTCCTAATAAGTGGGACTATCAAATGATGGTCCCACAATATCAATAAAATTGGCCCAATTGAGCTGAAATCTTACAAGAATCTCTACTATCTAATAACATATGTTTCATAGTACAAAAAAATACTATTCTAGTAAGTACACACCATGCTTTCTTTCCCAACACTCCACTCCACTCCACCTTTGTCCTTCACTCCATCATCAACAATACTATTCTATTTATGCAAAGCAATCTCCCCCACTTGTATTTTGGGGTTGTAAGTAACAAAAGAAAAAAAAGAGAGAAAAGGAGAAGAGAGTGAAGAGGAGATGGGAGAAGGATTTTTCCCCCTTCTCCCTTATCAATTTCGTCCACCATCACCACCAAGCTAAGGAGGAGCTTCTCTTCCACTCTTTTAAGCTAAAAGAAAGATCTTTCCAAGTTTCAAACAAGAAACATTAAGGTAATGATAAAAAAATTACACTTTCTTGAAGATTTGTAGATAAATGTTTGTGTTTAATTATTAAATGTAGAAATGATATGTTTATGAGCCTCATATACTCCAATAATCTTGTTTGAATGTATGTAAATGTTTGGGTTTGATATCTTGTGTTTTGAATTATGAATATAGTGAAGAAGTGTTACTTTGGTTAAATAATTTTTTTGAAGAAAACAGTTTCTGAACGAAATTTTAAGCATGATTTCGGTCACTTTTAGATATTCTAAAAATCATGTGAAAATTATTTAGTTGTAGTATTTATAGTATAGAACAACATACTAAATTTTCTTAACGATCTGATAAGCCGTTTTGGAGAAACAATTCTTGGAAGTTGATATATTTAAAATCGAACTAAAACGGGAACAGTCCTTTGGATGAAACTTTTACCCAAATTTTAAAGATGAGAAAAATCTGGAAAAAATTGTCCATCATATAGTGTTGTATCATATGCTAAATATTTTTAGCTTTTCGTTTAGAAATTTGGTAGTAATAAATCTTTGAATTTTGGGTATTTAATACTTCAATTTGCAGCACTGTTAGGTTTAACAATTTTATGAAGTAGTTTATAGTGGTGATAAAATCATGGAAAAATTATTGAAATTATCTAGATACAGTTTAGTATATCTTATAAAATGTTTTGGGCCTTTAGGATAACCACACTATTATAAATGGATTTTTATTGACAACTAGTACAGTTTTGATAATTTGTGTAATTAGAGAGCTTTTCGAAAATTCTGGGAACAATTGATAAGAAATATCAACTAGGTTTAAACTTTGTTCTACACTAAGAGTAGCATAACATATATTAATTTCATAATTTTTAAATAAGTATAAGTATTTTATTCTATTTATGCATGAAAATGTATCTTTTTATCAAAATAAATGAGTTTTTAAAATATAAATTTAACTAAGTTGTGAAATGTGCATGTCTTTGTGAATTGAATGCTTGGTTTTGACTTGTAATTTTGGTAACAAAGTATTTTCTTGATTATGGAAGGAAGTAAGAATCAAAAGGACCAAAGTACCAAACTATGAACTCAAAAGCGATAAAAGATTTTAATAAATGAAATTAGTTCAAGAAGAACGAGATTCGATGCCCCCATCGAACTCACGAAATGTTTTAAATAGACGAATGATACTGAATGATATAGATTATGCCATGTAGTGTGCTTACGGTTTCAAGACTCGGAAGTCCCTACAAGTACTAAGCTATCAAGAAGTTTATAACATTCTCTCAAAAGTTACCAGGTGGGTGATACTATTTGTATCGCAGTGATTAATGTTATATGGACTGTTGATGGTTTCTAAAGTAAACTAATGAATGCTAATGATGATGATAATTATGCTTAACCCAAAGATTTATGAATATACAAGGGGACTATGTCCCACATGCATGAAAAGGAGATGTAGGTTGTTTACGGGGATTGGATATGGTATACGCTACCAGTGCCGCCCCAAAAGGAGATGTGGGTTATTTACGGGGATTGGATGTGGTATACGCTATCAATGCCGCCCCACGTGAATGAATAATATGAAACGAATCAAAAGGATTCCATGTTAAAGAAATAAGTTTAATATATGATAAAAGACTAAGATATCGGGAAGAAGTAAGACTTTAATAATTTTAGAATTCTGTCAATATGTATAACAACAAGTAGGTTGCCCACTGAGAATTTGTTTCTCACGCCCGAACTTTAACACTTTCAGGTTACGATGCTGAGGCCCCGGACCTGCAGTAGGCGACAGCTTCCCCATAAGGCCTACTTTTGTATTTAAATAATGAAGACACTTTGACTGTTGAACTTTATTTTGTGAACTTTACTACTGTTTCCTCCGGGAGTCGAACTTGAGATTCGACGATGACTTTTTGCTGACACTTTTAACTATGGGTTGTGTGTTTTAGAAGATGGGGATGTACTACTGTTTAACTTAAGTTTTTCCACTGCAAATATTTTGTCATGTAAATTTATTTATTTATTTTAAAAAAGAGTTTTTTTGGCTCAGTTTTTAAGTTTCACTAAGTAATGACTCGGATTTAGAATGTCAAAATGTTAGAAGTCGACTTTCTGAATTCCGGGGCGTTACAAATTTCACTCTTCACTGGGTGAAACATTCCAAGTTATGATTGCTATGTTAAAATATTTTATGTGAAAGATGAATGCCATGAATATGCGAGCTCATGACTATTATGTAATGTATGGTAATGTTAAGCTGGGTGATGCCCGTTATACCAAGCCGGGTGATGCCCATGAATCTAATTATATATGTACCAAGTCGGGTGATGCTCGTGAATCCAATTATATATGTACCAAACCGGGTGATGCCCGTGAATCCAATTATATATGTGTTGGGGTTATACTGGAAAGTATATTTCCCAACAATATGTACCAAGCTGGGTGATGCCCGTGAATTTAATTATATATTTACCACGTCGGGTGATGCCCGTGAGTTATATACATACGAAGCCGAGTGATACCCGTTATGCCAAGCCGAGTGATGCCTGTATATAAGTCAAGATGGGTGATGCCCATTATACAGTACATGCTTTCATGAGCTAAATTTAAATGTTACTAGGAGTTTACCACGTGCTTTGCACGTTGCACGTAATTTATCATGTATTAAGTATTGAATAAATATAATAATTCAACAAAATTAATCATGCAACTATTGTTTGTTTTCAACATCAAACAACTCTTCTCATTCAGATCAATGTCTTTAAAACACACCTATTAGATTAGAAGAAAGTAAAAGAACTCTTAGAAAAAACTAATGTGAACTCAAATTTTCTTGATCAGCTTGTGTTGGGTGAATCCAAGAGAATTGTTTAGCTTTGTAGGTTACGTTTATGGGAAGAATTTTTTGTGTTAGGATCTTTATCCATCTTCAAGACTTCTTCGATCACAATTTTCTTGTTAGTTCTTTTTTCTTTTCTTTTACTATATATAAAGATAAATCTAAATTAAGGATTTCGAAAAAAAAAAATTTGGATACATATAACATGCTGCAGAGATTCCTGGATTCAGTCCTTTATGCTCCTTCTGTCCCAAACTCGACTACCACATTTTCCTTTCGGGCATCCCATACTTGACTACCATTTTCCTTAAATGGAAATACCCACTTTATCACATAAAATACTAATAAATAACTCTTTTTAACCCCAACTACCCATCACTTTATCACATAAAATACTAATAAACAACTCTTTCTACCCCAACACTTTTCACTTTATTACTTTTTCTTAAAAACCGAGCACACAGTAATGGGGCAGTCGAGTTTGGGACGGAGGTAGTAGTTTCTATGAAATAAAAAAATAATATTTAATAATCTTACCAGTACCAGTTCTTGCATTAACACACTTTCAAGAGGAATTTTCATACAAGATACAAAAGTTTTGATCAAATCAACATGGAGCAGATACAAAAGTTTTATGTTGCACTTCATGTTAGAGTATCTAGCTTTCTTCTATTAGAAAGAAGGTTGAGACCAGAAATACTTCATGCTAACCCAACATTACAAGTTATTCTAAATTTACTGTACAAGTACCATCTTCTTTACTTCCGCTTCAATAATTTATCGTGGCTCTCTTCATATGCAAATATACAATACATTAAAAGTAATTATTTAACAATGTAGCAACTCTTACACCATTATATATTTATGGTGCAAAATTTTACATGCCAAACAGAGTAGTAATTTCATTGAAAGTCATAGATAGCCAAACAAATTAACTGAAAGCCACATCAGCGTCCCCTAAATATTAATTACCACCATAATACAACTTAAGTGTAAATAGTGGAGAATACAAGCGCACCTGAGACAAAGAATATATAATTCTTAGATTCCAAAAAAAAGTTCTGCCCTCTTGACAACCTTTTATACATAGATTGAATGAATTAAAGGACCGGAGAACAATAAGCAGAAAAAGAAAAAAGAACTACACAATTTTCTCAAATACAGTCATCAAAAGATATGTTCTATTTTGATTACCTCACAACAAACCCATGGCATCTTTAAGATCAACTGGATCAAAACTTCTGTCAATCAACCTACAAAAACTATAAGGTAAAAAATGAGCAGAGTTTAAGATTATATGCTTACCTCATCTAATTTAAACAAATTTACCATAATCAATATACTAAGCAACAGTTCTTGGATTTTCTGCTAAAGTACATAAGAAAAACTCGTCATGGAGCAAAAAATAGCCAAGTGTTCCTGGAATTATAATCCTACCAGGGCCCTTGATTCTTTCAGTTATAGCATCAGCAATAGACCATTTTCTTTAGTCAAAAGCTTGGTAGAAAATCAAACATGATACCAATAATGTCACTGCTCTAATTGTTGTTGTAATCTCTAAGTATAAAATGGTTAATGTCTTAGAACAGCCAGAACATGATTATTCCTTGAATTAATCAATTGAATGTTCCTAAATTTGCATATTTATCTTTAAATTATATGCATTATCTTAAAAATCTTGTTCCTTGCCATTTAAAAGTTTTTCCCGTGCCTGAATCAAAGTAAAATAGATTGAAATATCTACGAATTTTCTTCAGCTTCCTTCTTCATTTTCCTTTTCTTTTTATTCCCTCTCACATGTTCCATCAGTGAGTTCCAATCAAAGCCCCTAACAACTCCAAAAGGAAGACGCAAATTTGAAGAATATTTTAAAATTCACATCACAGTAAAGAAGATCAAGTGTTATGGAAAAACAGATCATAAATAAGGTGTAGAGACAAAGGAAATCACCATGATCTAATTGTGTGTTAATGTTTGTGTATTTTTGTATAGGTGTTGGTGTATCATTAGCAAATTAAAAAAGGTCCTGAGTCTTCTGACATTGAGAAAGAGCCACTAATACCTCATAGAGAAGGTATAAAAAATATGAACAATGATAGTAAAACTTTATATTTTGTTTAAGACAACTCAGCAAAGACAAATGACAGGCACCAACATGTTTTTCCAGAAAGACATGAAACACCCATTGATAGCCCCAGGTAAAGTCAAAATTATTTAATGTTCCCAATGACAGTGGGTAACTAAAATATGTTTTTAATATATGACTACAGACAACTACATTTAGTAACTAATACTTAAGCAACACTTTTACATGATTTTCACTTGTCATAGCATGCTATAATCAGAAAAACAATTGAAGGATTCATGTACACACGCGGTTACAACAATAATGAAAACAACTTATTTTCTAAAATAACAAATTCACAAGAAACAAAAGCACAAGGTTAGGGTAATTATGTGCTGCAGAGCTGCTGAGAATGAGTTTTGCATTTTAAATGTCTTTTATCTACTATTTCTCAGCATCTTATAATAAGCACACTCTACAAAATTAATTAAAGAAATCATTATTCCACCTCCCAAATCAATATAACAATTGAAACTCCTTTTCTTAGGATCCATTATCCATTATTGTGTCCAAGGGAATTAATTTGAAAAAAAAAACTAAACATATTAGTATATGGTTGAGATATAAAAATTAGAGCAACGACATACCCGAATGGACTTTGCTTGATAGATATTAATTCAACATTGTTGGGAGATGAATTTAATATATATGATTTTGATTAAGATCCCAAAACCCCTGAGTATGACATGTTCAGAATGATCTTGATAGTTGAGTCAGGATTCAGTTTTAGAGTATTCAGGATGTTATCTGCAAAATGTATAGTCAGCAGATATAGATCAGAATAGGTTCTGAAGACTATGAAGAACACAGTATGTTTCTGAAGTTGCATAACTGAAGTTGCATAACTGAATCACAACTTAATCCACTGAAGTTGCATAACTGAATCACAACTTAATCACTATTCCATTCAGGAAGGTTTTCAGCAAAGCTTAAAACGAGTATAAACTAAGGGCCAACCATTCCGCACATCTGAGTAGCTAGAACAGATAGTTACCAAACTGAACTTACTCTTCTGAGGGTTCAGTAAGTTAGTTATCTGATCCAAGCAACTCAGGATCTCTGACACTCAGGACTCAGTTGGGATTATCTGAGGTATCTGAAAGTAGCTCAGGATCACTGTCTCAGTAGACTTTGACTCAGAGCGATCTGTGCTTCTCAGAACCTAATCTTCAGGATTATCTGACCCAAGCTGACCTCAGTAAGAAAAAGTTTTAAAAACACTGAACACGTGTATTCCCCCCCCATACACGTGTAAGACTCGTTTGCACCGGGACCAACAAGTGGTATCAGAGCAGTGGTTCAACTTGACCACCTGCTTTGTTGACCAAAGTTTTATTTTCTAAAAATACTTGTGGTCTATCTGAACTGATCTTATTTGCTGAATTTTTTCTTCAAAAGCTCAGATAAAAATGTCTTCTAAAAAGCTTCCCATGTTCTCAGTGGAGAACTATGATTTATGGAGACTGAGAATGCAGGCTCACTTGTATTCCAAACATGAGCGTATGTGGAGAGTGGTCTCTCAAGGACCATTCCAATTTACTGTGGTGAATCCCAGAGGAACAGAAGATGAGAGAATTGATCCTAGAGTAGAATTTCCTAAGTCTGATGACCAACTGACTCCTGAGGAGAGAAAGTTAGTCAATCTAGACTACATTGCAAAAGACACACTATACAGTACAATTGATGATGGTGTGATGGGAATGATCTCTCACTGTAATACTGCTAAAGAGATTTGGGATACACTAGCTGTAATGTGCCAAGGCACAGATCATATAAAAGAAAACAAACTTTCAGTGGCAATTGGAAAGTTTGATAGTTTTGAAATGGATGATGGTGAATCAATAGACAAATTGGAAATCAGATTCACTAGCATCATGAATGATCTAAATGCATTTGGAAAGAAATATCCACAGAGAGAAGTTGCATTGAAAATTCTTAGAGGTCTTTCTAAGAAATGGGATATTCATGCAGTGGTGATTGAAAACACCAAGAACATTAATTCAATGCCATACCAACAAGTCTTCTCTGAGCTGAAGGCCTATGAATTTGTAATTGATAAGAAATCCAAAAAGGCTAACAGCAAAGATGATTCATCATCTAGTAAGAATGTGGCTTTAAAAGCCAAAGATAAAACCTGTAAAACTAGAGAGTCTGAGAACCCCCATGCCAAAAATCAAGATGAGCTTGAGGAAAAGCTAGCACTGATGGCAAGGAGGTTTGAAAGAATTAATAGTAGATTTGGAAAATACAAAAGCTATTACAGGAACCACAGGTACCAGAAGAAACCTGAGGACAGATCAACTGAGAAGAAGAAGGACCTGAAAGCTGAGGGATGTTCATCCAGAAAGAAGGACTCCAAGTCCAAAGAAGAAAGTGATCAGGATGATGATACCAACAGATGCTATAATTGCCAAAAGAAAGGTCACTTCCAGTATGATTGTCCAGATTTGAGTGCTAAGGAGAGAAGAGAAAGGCAAGCAAAAAGAGACAAGAAGTTCTCTAGCAAAAAGGCCATGGTTGCAGAAGAAGAACACTCTGAGGAGGGAACTAGCTCTTCAGATGAAATATTCTCAGACAGTGAAAGTGATGACATCTGTCTGATGGCCATTGAGGAGGTAAACTCTTCTTTCTCTGTTGTTTCTCCTACACTAGCACAAGAGTTTTCAAGTTCCACTGAAAATAGTCATTTTGACCTGATGGATTCTTTTGTGAATCTGATGAAGGACTATGATGTTTTACAAGAACTGCTAAATAGAACTCAAGAGCAGAATAAGGAACTGAAAGCTGAAAATCTAAAATGGAAAGACTCTAGCAATACTGAAATCACTTCTCAATTAATGGGAGCTACTGATGAACTGGATGTTCTGAAAGTACAACTCTCAGAGAAAGAGAAGTTGATAATGACCCTAACTGAAAAGCTAGAGAAATCCACTGAAGAGATTCAACTAATCAGGACTAAGTTCAATGACTTCTCTGAGAAGCATGAAACTCTACAAAACTGTGAGGATAGTGCACAGAAGAAGTTAACTCTATTGAATAAAGCATCTAATGTAATAGATGAAATTCAGAGTTACCAGAGATCTGCCACTATAAAATCTGGATTGGGATACATTCCAGGGGGAACCTCACAAGGTCATCTGAATGCTGCATCAAGTAGCAAGAAGACAATCTTTGTAAAACCAGTGGCACCTACACTTCAAACTGAAGAAATGCCCAAGGTTGTAGACAAGGGAAAAAGACCTATGGTCTCAGTAAAACTGAATGATCAGGTTGGAAAGCCCAAACCTCAGGTGAAGGCTAGAAAACCTGAGCACTCAGTTGGAAAGTTTCAGGCAAGTACTTCAAAGCCTCAGGCTAAGAATGCAAACCTGAAAGGCTCCACACTGAACCATCAGAGGAATCCTCAGATGAGAAACACTCAGCAGAGACATTCTCAACTGAAGAGACCAAGTCCTCAGTATGCTGAAAGACCCAGATTTCAGTACAGACAACCTGAACCCCACTTGCCTAAGGGTAAAGGTTATCTGAACCCGAGTCATCAAAGATTTAGACCGGCTGCACAAAAGCCTAAGCATCTGAACAAAAGGCCTGAACCAAAGAAGAATTCAAAAGCCCATGTTCATGCTAAAGCTAGCACACATACACAGAAAACTGCTAAGGCACCCAGAGTAGTAGATGTGTATGTTGATGTTTATGGAAGACAAATTAGCCACTCTAAAGTGATTAGAGTTGTCAGGCAGATTTGGATTCCGAAAGGTACATCTAACCTTGTAGGACCCTACACAAATTGGGTACCTAAGAATTGATCTGTTTTTCAGGAGGAAAACAAGGGCACTGAACTGACTAAAGATCACATGGCACTGATGAGCAGAGATGAAAAAGCTCCTGATGTATGGTATCTTGACAGTGGATGTTCAAGACATATGACGGATACAAGAAGATACTCAGTGACTATGTTGAACAAAGAGGCACACAGATCACTTTTGGAGACAACTCCAAGGGACAGACTGAAGGATATGGAACTTTGGAAATTGACTCAGTTCATATCCATGGTGTTTCATATGTATCTGGATTGAAGCATAATTTACTTTCAATTAGCCAATTCTGTGATAAAGGTTTTAATGTTGAGTTCTCTAAGAACTTATGTTTTGTGAAAGATGATACAACACAGAAAGTTTTACTGACTGGTACAAGAAAAGGAAATGTGTATCTTGCTGATTGGAGTTCAACTCCTAAAGATACATGTTTGGTTGTTAAAAGTTCCACAGATACAAGTTGGTTATGGCATAAAAGAATGAATCACCTAAATTTCAAAACCCTGAACAAGCTTGCAAGATTAGCTCTTGTGAGAGGGTTGCCTAATGAAGTATTCAGTAAGGAACATATTTGTGATGCGTGCCAGAAAGGAAAACAAATTAGAGCATCATTTAAAAGCAAAGTTGATGTTTCTACTGAAAGAATACTTGATTCTTGATATAGATCTTTTTGGTCCTATAACACCAGTGAGCACTAATGGCAGGAAATACACATTGGTAGTAGTTGATGACTACTCAAGATATACTTGGGTCATATTCTTACTCAGTAAGAAAGAGACTCAGATAAAGTCGCTGAATTCGAAAAAGGCTCAAGATTGAGAAAAATCGAGAGTGTGGTCAAAATCGAGATCGACAAAGGAACCGAATTTATAAATCATATCATATCGATTATTATGCGAGAAAATGGAATTTCATGAAACATCATCTGCAAGGACCCTCAACAAAATGGTGTTCTTTGAAAGAAGGAACAGGACTCAAAAAGAAGTTCGCGAAGGACAATGATAAATTCAAGCTCATATTCCTAAAAGATTTTGAAATGAAAGTCATCAACACCGCATGCTACTCACGAGAATAGATCCATCTTTGACTCAAGAGTCAAGGCAAAACACCCTATGAGCTTTGGAATGAAAGGAAGCCTCTTGTTTCTTTCTTTTCATGTGTTTGGTTGCAAGTGTTTCATACACAATAATGGTAAAGATCGTTGAAAACATTTGATAGTAAAAGTCGATGAAGGAATATTCTTAGGATATTTCAAGTCAAAAAAAGCTTTCGAGTTTACAATTTGTAGGACTCTTTATTATGGAGGAAACACCTCATGTTGTTTTTGATGAATCTACTTGTGTTCATAAGAAACAGGAACATGATGCAGATGAACTGACTAAGAGGATCACCAGATTAAGCCTGAAACAGAAAGATAAATCATCCACTGAACTCGAAAAAGAAGTTTCGAGTCACTATCTATGATTGGAGTGACTCAGACTCGAGATAAAGAAGTTCGGGATGGAACTCAAAGATGGTGAGACTCGGGAAAGCCAAGATCTAAAGGTGACCAATCTGAAGCAGACACGGTTGGACTCGGGTATGTGATGCCAATGAAGATGTGGTCTGGTGAGGCAAATTTCGAATCTATTAACCAAAGGGGAACAAATGTCTCTGACAATGTTCTGAATGGAATTTCCCCTGAGGAAGATGATTCCCTTTCTCCTTTTCTGTTGTTCCCTGAGTTTATTGAATTAAATAAACCCAACATTTCAAATGTTGAGGATACTACTGAAGGGGGAACATCAAGAAGGAAATGGTTAGATAGTCACCCTACAAGTCGATTGTGGGTGATCTAATCAAGGTGTTAAAACAAGAAGGTTCCATGGTGAGAGTGCACTATTCGCCGCTTCCTATCGGAGAAAGAACTCACGAGATTGGTGAAGCTCTACAAGATTCTCATTGGATTACCGCTATGTAAGATGAAATTTGAATCAATTCTCAAGGAATGAAGTATGGGAGCTAGTAGATAGACACGAAAAGGCACAATGTCATTGGAACCAAGTGGTTTTTAAGAATAAAAGAGATGAAAACAACAACATTGTAAGAAAAAAGGCAAGGCTAGTTGCACAAGGTTATTCCCAAGAAGAAGGCTTGGATTATGATGAAACCTTTGCACTGTTGCAAAGACTAGAAGCCATCGATTGTTTCTTGCATATCTTGCCCACATGAAGTTCAGATCTATCAAATGGATGTGAAAAGTGCATTTCTGAACGGTGTGCTTAAAGAAGAGGTTTATGTAGAACAACTCCCGGTTTCAAACAGAATGACCAAGTTTCTGTGCTCGAAAAAGCTTTGTATGGTCTCAAGCAAGCACCGGAGCATGGTATGATACTCTTTTTTCGGTTTCTTCGACCATGGTTTTGTCAAAGGGATCGTTGATAGAACTCATTCGGGATAGAAGATGGGGAAGATATCTTCTTGGTTCGAGATATATGTTGATGACATCATTTTTGGATCTCCAAACCATCAGCTGTGTGAAAAGTTTTCAACACTGATGAAAGGCAAGTTTGAGATGTCAATGATGGGAGAGATGAATTTCTTTCTAGGTTTTCAAGTGAAACAATCAAAGGAAGGAATATTCATCAACCAGGCAAAGTACACCAGAGATCTGATTGCCAAATATGGTGTACAGAATTGCAATGCAGTTAGGATTCCTATGAATACTAACTACAAGATGGATCCTAATTCTGAAGGCAAATCAGTGAGTCATTCTGATTATAGAGGAATCATTGGATCATTGCTCTATCTCATAGCAAGTAGGCCAGATATAACATTTGCTGTTGGGATATGTGCAAGATACCAAGCTAATCCTAAGGCTAGTCACATGGAGGCTGCTAAGAAGATACTGAAGTATCTTAAGGGCACAGTGAATAGAGGATTATGGTATCCAGCTGATGATAACCTTGAATTAACCGGGTTACTCGAGATGTCGATTATGGAGGTTGCAGACTGACAGAAGTCCACTACAGGAACTTGTCAATATCTAGGAAGTAAGTCGATATCTTGGTTTTGAAGAAAGCAGACCTCGAGAGCAAACCCAAGATTATCGAAGAAATTTGAATACACGGGCTGCGAGGAAGTCTTGTGCTCAGATTCTTTGGCTCAGACAACAATTAAGGGATTATAAAGTTGTACCCAATGAAGTACCAATATTTTGTGACAATAATAGTGCCATTGCTATTTCACAAAATCCGGTATTGCACACCAGATGCAAGCATGTGGATATCAGACATCCTTTCATCAGAGATCATGTCGAGAAGAAGGACATAAGGATGGAGAAAATTCATCTTGATAAGAGAGCCGATATCTTGACTAAACCTTTTGGTGAATCAAGATTTTGGGAACTTTCGATTGAATTAGGGATGTTAGATCGGTGTATAGAGTAAAATCGAAAAAAAATTGAAGGTTTTCGGATGCATGAAGTTTTTCGTAATTCTACGAGAAGCTTCAGGATAAAATGGAAATCTTGAATCGAGTCTCAGAAACTCAGATTTCTTTCAAGGTCAAGATTGTGGATTATCTTGAACCCATTCAAGATTAAAGATATAATCGACATTTTATCAAGGTCAAGACTTCAAGAAGATTGATAGAGAGAAATTAGTCTGAAGAAGTAATGACCCATGCTACTCAATTATTGCTTAAGTGAAACTCAGTAATCATTTGCAATAAATACAAAACACCTAAGGAATGTTTTTGGGCGGGATCGTTTGTAATTCCGAAGAAGGTCAACAGTCATTTAATGCTCTGTTACATTAATGACCAATGAGGATATTTTGGCGGCTTACTTTTCGGAGATCGTCTGTTCGTATACCCTATTAATCGGAGATTAATCTCAACCGTTGCTTTTCACCTAACCAACGCGATTCCCCACGATCTCAAAACTATTTATACCCCAATAAGCCATACAAGCCAAATTTTTATCAAACCCTTCGTTCCCAAATCCTCTGCAATTAAAAATTCCCTTTGCCCAGAAATCTCCAAACCCTAAACTTCAATTCTTCAATCAATCTCTAAAATGGCCCCAACCTTGTTCGAGAGATTAGCCGAAACCAACAAGCCTTGGTACGAGTTCGTTGTCTCACTCGATAGAACAACCAACTCAAAGCCAGAAGAGGAGGCTCTGCGTATGATTCGACTGGCTAAACTCACCCATCTAGTCGCAAGCCGACCAGACCAGGAGTATGCAAAAGAGGTAATCGAATTCATCTGTAATTTGAGGATAGATGAAGAGGATGGTATGCATTCTAAGATTACTGTATCACATTTAGAGCGGTCGTCTAAATACATCGATTTTGAAAGGGAATTATATATTATTCCGAAGAATTTAAATGATGTTTTTGAGCTCTGTGATAAAGGAGAAGATCTTTCTGTGTATATGTTGGGAAGAGAGCAGGAGTATTTAGATTGGATTGCTGAGAATCCTGTGAAATTTGAGGCTACATTGCATAAGAGGCATTTGAAGCCACAATATCGAGTTTTGATGGATATTGTGAGCAAAAGCATCATGAGTCTTGCGGGGAGTTTTGAGCAGATCAGTACCCCGAAGCTCCGATTGATGGTGGCGATTGAGGCCTCACCCACCACTGACTTCAACTGGCTGAAATTCCTGATTCAGATGGTGAGTGAGCAAGCCAAAGTCTTCAAGAAGGTTGACGGGGCGATCTCGATCAAAGGCAAGATCCACCATGCCACCAAAATAGCTTATATTTTGGAGATGTGTAGAGAGGAGGAGGACATCTTCACCAATTCGACCCCATTCCCTAAATCCAAAATACTCTTCAAGCCCATTGCTGTGAAGAAACAGGCCATCAGAGGGAAGAAGGAAAAGAAAGCAGAATCACCAATTGCGGCTGCTGAAAAAGAGACCCAACAAACCAGGGGGAAGGTTTTGTTGGATGCAAAGATGGAGCAGGGTGAGAAGTTGAAGATGCAGAAAACCCTCGCTCCCAAGCGCAGAAGATTGGTGGTTCTCACCGATGAAGATGGCAGTGATTCTGAAGAGATTCAACCTGAGAGCCAAACTGCTCAGAATTTGCCACTACAAGTTTTGGCTCAGGTTATCTCTAAGGCACAAGAACAGACTGAGGAGCAGGTCTTCTCTGAGGTGCTTGAGACTTCGCTCAGTTCAGATAAAATTTCTCAGGAAATTTTCAAAGGAACTCAGGCCTCAGAGATTCCTACCAAAGAAGGCCGGCTCGACAAACAGAAGAGCCAACTCGAGTCAATCGAGGATATGCCACCAGCCTCTTTAACCCACTCAGATGCAAACCGAGGACTGACCGCACAACGCTCAGAGGTCAGCCGAGACTCGGAGCAGATTATTCTTGATGAGCTCCTGAGTGATCTACTACTTGATCCCTCAGCTGATGCTTCAACTGAACCAGAGATCCCGAGATGGAAGAAGGGAGAAGCTCAAGAAGGCGAGTGGAGGTGCAAGGGGAACGGTTCATTCTTGACCGCTACCCTCGAAAGCTCAAATTTCATACCCCGATCCGCAAGATGTCTTCTTCAGATTAAGGTCGATGTGTTCATCCTCAATCGACTCTTCCAAGATGCTTGATATTCCGCATTCGAGGGGAAGACGGTGGAATGAGGAGATGACCTTCCCGACCGACTTCTCAGATTCGGGGAGGACAAAGCTCGGGATGAAAAACTCCAATTTTGATGAGTTGGTTGAGAGGAAGATAGGCCGAGAGGAGAGCTACTGAAGTTGGTGCCCCTAGCGGCGGAGACAAATCTCAAGATGGAGATGGGGACCAACAGGAGATGCCGAGGATCGGCCTCGAGATGGAGAAGGAAACTTCGGCCGATCAACTCCGAAATCGGTCAACCTCGATCGAAAGCTAGCACTCTTCAGGTCCTTTTGACACTATTAACAATTATGCCAAAGTTACTGAAAGTTCTATCTTTAATTATGAATTGTCGATGTATGTGATCGAGGCTCGATTGGAGATCGGAGCTCGGGATGAAGCCAAGCTCGTGCTGGAACCGACCCTCGGGTTGTGCTCGAACCTCAGATGATCGATCCAAGACAGGGAGGTGCAGAAGGTTCCTGAGATCGACCTCACTCCATTGATGGAAAAGCTTGAGAAGGTTGAGCCAATGATGATCAAGATTGCTCAGATGGAAGAAAAATTGGCCAGCCAAGCTCAGAAGATGGATTGTCTTAGTCACTCTTCAGAACTGGTGCAAATCCAAAACACTCTGACCTCACAGATGACCTCCATGGAAGATAAGCTGAATGAAAAGCTAGAGGGAGTCAAGGCTGAGTTGAGTCCGAATCAAATGTAGCACCGTGAGTCTCTTTGCATTTCTAAAGGTGAAATTGGCATAGAGGAATGAAGTGATGATCAAATCTGCTGTTGAGGAAATGAGCTCATTGCTCATGACCAAGATGACAGAGATATTTAAGGAAGCACTCTCTGGCCAGTTTGCCCATTTATCTGAAGAATTTTCTGTGGCCAAGAACCATCTCGGAGGTTGGAAGATTTAACAAGATCGAGATAGCGAGGAGAGGTTCGATGTGTGTGAGCAAAGAGCAATATCACATGGACACAACACTCTCCAGACTTCTTCCAAATTACGGTGCCAAGAAGGGGGAAAAGGAAGGTGAAGACCTCAGGAAGTTCATGGCACGTACTTTGGAGAAAAAGGCTCAGAAAGATGCTGAAATGTATAATCTATCCAAAGCCTTAAAGGAAGTCGAAGCTACTGAGAAGTTAAAATTCGCTCAGGTGGAGAAGCCTATCTACACTCGAATTTCTGAGGAAACCATGCTTGAAGTTGCAAGAGAGAAGCTGAGTGCTAGAACTAAGGTTGGAACAAGCCAGGCTGCTGCTGAATTGCCTATGAAGAGGAAAGCCTTGGGCTTTGTTCAACCTGAGAGCAAGCGTGCGAAGGCTTCTAAGCCAATCCAGAGAAACTGATTCTGGATGAAGATGAAGAAGAATCTGAGTCTCAACCTCAGAAGAAAGTCTTCAACACAAGAGATGCTCTGAAGACACTCCAGATAGAACAAGCTAAGAAAGCTGCTGCTTCGGTCTCAGGTGCGTCTGTGATTAGAAAGAAGATAGACAAAGAGCAGAAGCGAAGGAGTGAATTCAAGAAGTTTGCGAGCAAGAGGAAAGGGACATCAAAAGCACTGAAGTGGCCACACGTTGACAAATGGATGCCTATCAAACTCAACGATATGTAGGAAGAAGTCAAGAGAACCTTCTGGTTCTATTATGATGTGCTCAGGGAGTGGAGAGGGGAAAGCTCAGATCAGAATGAAGCATTCATTGAATATCTCCTAACCTTCTATCCAAAATATCTCCAAAGCTGGATTAACCTTACGGATGAAGGAGAGGTGTAGATAGTAGCCCCCGGTCCATATACCTACCCTCCTCCAAGACTTGGTAATGGCTTGGTGAATGAGAAGGCCATTACTCAAGAAATTGCTCAGTATGCTGGTCAGTTGGGTTTAACAGGGAACAATCCGGATATTATTAAGGAAAGAAATGAACTGAAGAAGTGATTTTTCGGAATGTTCAACCTGGAGGTGCCCGCTGATGAAGTTGAAGAAGAAGCAAACTGAAGAGCAGAAGACTGAAGACTCAGAAGATTCTGTAATCTTTAAATTTTTGTCTTTTTAATTTTGTTGATAAGACACATTGAAATCTGTAATGGTATACCAATCATCAATGAAAACTTATCATTTATGCTCAAAAGATAATATCTCATTATCTTATTTACATGTCTTTTATATTTGATATGCTGAATGAATGTCTCTGAACTGATTGTGTGTTGATAAAGGGAAATTGTTTAAGTATTTGGTGATGAACTATTTAAGAAGATTCATTACTGAAGAAATTATTAATTGTTGGGAGACTCTCTGAAATTGTTGGGAGATTCTCTGTTTTAGAAAATTGTTGGGAGACATAACCGATCTTGTAATAGAATAAACTGAAACCTGAGTATAGGTTATATGTTTGTAACAAGATAGGTTTTGGCATCATCAAAAAGGGGGAAATTGTTGGGAGATGAATTTAATATATATGATTTTGATTAAGATCCCAAAACCCCTGAGTATGACATGTTGTAATGATCTTGATAGTTGAGTCGATTGGGGTTTTAGAGTATTCGGGATGTTATCGCAAAAATGTATAGTCAAGCAGATATAGATCGAGAATAGGTTCTGAAGACTATGAAGAACTCGATATGTTTCAAGAAAACAAGTTTCAAAGATGAAATCGAAATTTCAAGACTCAAGCAGAAATCGAGATATCAAGACTCAAGATGTAATCTTGAAAATCAAGACTCAAAGATGAAGACTCAAAGATATCATCAGATATCGCTAAAGACTCGTAAGAAGACTCAAGACTCAAGACTCAAGACTCGTAAGACGCCAAGACTCAGAAGACCTCAAGACTCGTAAGACTCAAGACACAAGATCAAGATAGAAGATCAAGAATATCAAGGCACAAGAATTATCAAGACTCAAGAATGTAATCAATGCTCAAGATAAACCTCAATGTTCCGAGGCATCAATATATCTATTCAAGACTCAAGATGATATCGAGAAAATCAAGACTCAAAGATGAAGACTCAAGATATCACCAGATATCGCTAAAGACTCGAAGACTCTAAAGACTCGTAAGACTCAAGACTCAAGACGCCAAGACTCGAAGACCTCAAGACTCAAGACGCAAGATCAAGATCAAGATAGAAGATCAAGAATATCAAGGCATAATAATTATCAAGACTCAAAGAATGTATGAATGCTCAAGATAAACTCGAATGTTCCGAGGCAATCGAATATATCTATCTCAAGGATGCAACATCAGAAGATCGCGATTCCTTAGAAAAAATAGATATTGCCCAAGACATTCCCATGCGCACAAAAGGAACTAAATCGAAGTGTTGTTAAGGTTATATCAACTCGTAGTTTGTAACCAAAAGAGCCGTTGAAGGTGTCTACCTTTAATCGGAGACAAAAGTAAAAAAAAGAGGAAGACAACATTGTACCATATCGATAATCGACAAAGGGATGTCAGTCAAAAAAAAAGATGTCGATGTACAAAAGTTCAGATCAAAAAAAAAGTGAAGACCGGCTACATGAAAGGTTATTGCCTAAAAAGTGTTAGGGAGTTTCAAACCCTAAATATAGCCGTTCCTCACACACCATAAGAGGAAACTCACGAAGCTATCTCTCCAACGGATAGTTTTCAAGAGTGACCTTGGTGTATGCCTATAAATACTGGTGACCCTCTACATTGTAAGGTTACGGGAAATTTATACGCAACTCAAGAGCTCAAACTTATTTATCAAAAGTTAAAGCACTTTCGAAAAAACTTAGAATTTCCCAAGTGCTTCTATATTGAAGAGAGCTCACTAAACTAAGCCTAGCTTGATAAGATTTATCCAAAGCTTAGTGGAGATATCCTAACCCTTTGCATTGTGCTTCATTGTAAAGGATATCTCATCCTAGTTGGAAACCAACCGAAAAACCCCAAACCCTTGAGAAGGTAGTTGGAGTGTGTTTGTTGGTGAGAAGAGTTGTAAAGAGTTAGTAAACTACGCGGAGTAGTCGAGAAAACTCTAGAGGAGAAGTTAGTAAGCCACTGAGGTAGTCTAAAAGCTTGTTTGTGTTTGAGTAAGTAAACTACGGAGGTAGTCGAAAAGCTCAAGGTCGGGTTGAGTAAAGTAAACTACGTGGAGTAAGTAAAGCTCGGGGCGAGTTGAGTAAGTAAACCACGCGAGGTAGTCGTAAAGCTTCGAAGTGATTAGTGAATTTCTCTCGAGGATCGAGAGAGTGGACGTAGGAGCTTGAGTCTCTCGAACCACTATAATTGTTGTGTTGTTTATTGCTTTTTTATACGTGCTTAAATTTGCATTGACTTGAATTTGAAAGCATACTTTTCAGCGATATTCGGTTGGAATCAATCCATCGAAGTTGCATAACCGAATCACGGCTTAATCACTATTCCATTCAGAAGGTTTTTAAAGAAAGCTTAAAACGAAAGTATAAACTAAGGGCCAACCATTTAGACGCGTCGAAAGTAGCTAGAACAGATAGTTACCGAATGAACTTACTCTTACGAGGGTTCAAGAAGTTTAGTTATCGATCCAAGCAACTCGGGATCTCGACACTCGAGGACTTCGGTTGGGATTATCGAGGTATCGAAAGCATTTCGGGATCACCATCTTAGTAGACTTTGACTCAGAGCGATCTGTGCTTCTCGAACCTAATCTTGAGGATTATCGACCCAAAAGTGACCTCGAAGAAAAAAAGTTTTAAAAACACTGAACACGTGTATTCCCCCCCCATACATGTGTAAGACTCGTTTGCACCGGGACCAACAAACATCCATCTGCAGAATTACGACATAAAATATTTTCAGATTTATTTAAAAAAGAGGGTATACATTAAAGTTGAAATCAAATAACCATGAAGGATTTTATGTATTCTGATTAATTACCTCAATTGTTGCATTGAGAGGAATTTCCTGTACACCTTTACCAGTTCGATAATTTCATGAGCAAATCCTGATATTCGTGACCTAATTAACAATCATTTGCGTAAGAGTCAATATACCCTAGTCCTTAATTCCAAGAATATTCAAAACAATTTAAGAGTCAATACACCCTAGTCCCTAATTCCAAGAATATTCGAAACAATTAAAACCCCATACTAAATAAAGATCTAATTAACAGTGTAACGCAGCACATGTCACATGAGAGGAATTGATACCATCTATAACCAGATGAATCTGAGAAACTGATTTGAAAGTTTCTCCCCCGTAATCTCTCCATATTTCTCCTTTCACCCTTCACCCAACGCAAACTGTAGGAAGTACAATAAAATCAGTATAGAAAAACCATGAAACTAAAACCCTTTTTTTTTGCAAGAGAGATTATATCACCGACTTGCAGCCGCAACCCCCTCCCTCAAGTGCCGTCTCACCAATCTGCAATCGTTGCGGCGCCTCTGCTACCCATTGCTCATCCGTCCCCATTCCTTCAATTAGAATATTTTAATGTTTCTCATTAGCATCATTTAAATGAAGGAATACACGTTTTGTCGATACCCTTTCCTTCAATTAATTGTCATAATGTTTCTCATTCACATCAAATTAAAAGTACCGCCTGCTTTGTTTAGAGAATCCGTTAGAAGGACTGTGTTTAGAGAATCCGTTAGAATTAGAAGGACTAAATGTGCACAATTTAAAATATTAGAGGGGTAAAGTGGTCCAAAAATGTTTCTCAAATGGAAGCCACTTTTTAATATAGTAGGGATATATTACCTTTTAACAATGTGATCATTGATGTTTCCCTTACTGGGTGTATTTCAAACACTCATCCCCCACAGTTATAATTTTCACAGGTTAAAAGGAGCCCGTGCAAGGCATGGCGAGGAGGTGGGCGCAAGTAATTTATGACGAATGTAGTAATGTTTTTAAGATACGAGTATTGCGCTGTAATTACAAACTATTTACTTTGTAATAATCTCATCAAATTAATTATATATTTTCAACTCTGGGACGCCTCGGCTCATTTGCTATATTTTGAAATTTGGTGCGTTTCAATATGATACCCTTATCTCATCACCTCAACCTCAACCCGCCCCAAACTTGGCCCAAGTCGGACCGAATCTGACACGACCCGAAGTCAGCCCAAATCGGATAAGAAATAAAGATTTTACAAACGTTTGAACTTAGGTGGCAAATCTATAAATATTGAACTTGGACTTTGACATGTTGACTGATCAACTACTAAAGTTTCACAGAGGCCCCTAAACTCTATCTAATTATGTTTTTCTACCCCAAAAGTTTCAAGCTTTTGTACGAATCATCCCTTCCGGCGTTTAACACCTCCGACCAGAAAATCAAAAGTACCGCCATAATCCCTGCAATTTCAGCGGCCTTTCCCCCCTCCCCCCCAACAATCGAACCAAAAGGCCACCCAATAAGCATTGAAGGCGAGTTACCGTCTCGTCCTACTTCATGTCATATTTTCCAATTGATTTACACATGTTGGGAAATTTGTTGTTTTGATGGAAGTTCCAAAATAGTTGTAATAGGACCAGTCGAACCTGTTAGTTTACTGATGATTTGATAGGAAACCAGCTGAACATGTTAGACAGTTGATGAATTAGGCTATGTCACATTTTGAGGGGGAACTCAAAATATATAAGTTAAGTCAAGATCAGAAGCGAGGATCAGTAGACACAGCAGACCAGAAGACCTATTCTATGGAGACATCAGCAGAGTCGATAGGTTGAAGCTAAGACAACCATATCAGAAGACACGAGATAACTGATCAGTAGAGTATTGATCAAATCAAGCTAAGTCAGGAAAGTGATAAGCATATCTACTTATACAAGGCATACGATGTAAATCAGACCAGAAGAATGTCAACATAGTTAGCTTTACAAGACGCCGAATAAGTGTACTTGTTAGCCACTAAGGGGACGACATGTATGTACGGATCTGACGATGCAGGATATGGCGTATCAGGGCAAATGACTACAAAGGACAAATATACATGGAGAAGACATGGCCTTCCTGAGCACGTCAAATCACGCCTGCAAGCTACCAAAAATAGCCTGAAATTCAAATTGCTCTCCAACGGCTCTTTGATTTCAAGGTCTATAAATATGGGATTAACCTTCATAGAAAGGTTACGGAAATTATCATCAAGCTCAAGCTATTCTCAATTTCCGCACGAAGAAGACAAAATCAAGAATATTTTCTAACTGTTCATCCCATAGTTCTTAGCATAGAAATCTTATCCTTTAGCTTTAGGCTACCCAAAGACTAGGATAGACTTGCAGTTGGAACACAACAAATCTTATACCCAAACCAAAAGTTAGGTTAAGTTTGTTTTAACAAGATTTCAGACTAGGGTTTCTAGTTCTGATTTCTGGAATTGGTTGAGTGAGAAATCTTGAAACATCTATTGTATTGAGTTGGACTAACACATTAATCTAAGTCCAGTTGGTTAAGTTGGTGCCCCTGTTGTTAGGGAAGAGTGGACGTAGGACAAATTGTCCGAACCACTATAAATCTTGTGTGCCCTTACCTGCTTTACACATTCTGCACAATACTTGCTTAAATATTACATGCATATTCTAAGACAGGATCAGATTTGGACCAAGCAACTGATCTGATCAGATTGACACTTTTTCATCTGATATAAAACAGATAACTTAGAATCAGATTTGAGAAAACTGGTTTTTCACACGGGTTAAACTTATCTTCCGCACATCAGTTAAATTGATAGACACCGAACTGATCTGCCCTCAGGTGATCAGTAAGTTGGATATCAGTCCAAACTGATTCACACGCACTCTGATCAGGTAACTTGCTATTCACACCTGATCCCACGAAAAAGTTTCAGAAGTCTATTCACCCCTCCCCTCTAGACTTCTGCCGCACTAAAACCCGTTCGGGACCTACAACACACCAATTTTATAATTAAAGCATAGGGTAATGCTCTACTCATTACGGGCTTCGAAACGGTAAAAGATTCACTGCCTATCGCTCGCCGGAGTGGCGGCGGCGAATGGAGCGTAAACGTATAATCAACACGGAATATGGATAAATCTATGAAGAAATAAACACCTTGGTAGTACGTATACTAGGCGTGTTCTTCACAGCAGGGAAAATCCCATTTCAATAATCAAATTATCAAAAGTCCTGTAACAAAGATAAACCGACAAGCTTAAGTACTAACAGAAAATAAAAGTCCACGACAATTGGGTCCAAATAAAAGCAGTAAATAAAATAAACCCAATAACTTAAACAAGATCAATCATCCGCATTTACGATCCCACTTCTCCATGAAGGTTAAAGTAGTCTCGTCTCCGTCATCCTCCCTGGGTTGGAAGCAATTAGCCCTCGAATCTGTACCGATCTCGTCTCCAAAAGAATTGTCCCTAGTATAAGGAACTAGGTGCTTGACGTTAAACACGTCTGCAGTACGAATGTGACTTGGTAACTTCAACCTGTAAGCAGTGGGATTAATTTTCTCAATCATCTCCACATGACCAATCTTACGAGCAAGCAACTCCTTATACTCATGAGTAGGAAAACAATCCTCATTCAAAACAGCCCAAACGAAATCTCCTACTTCAAACTCAACTGAACGAAACTCTTTCTCAAAAGCGGCAGGAAAAAGAAAAAATACCTTCGGAGATTCAATGGGCATGGGCATAGATGGTATGGAGGGATAAATAATGATTTTAGAACCCCCAAACAGAAAACTGTGAACATTCTGATGGCCATCATGAGAAACGTGGGGATTATATTGCCACAGGTGACCCAACAGGAGATGGCAAGCATCCATCGGAACAACATCACACCACACAAAATATGTATAAGTAGTACCAATGGAAAATGATACAAGCACACGTTTTGTAATAGAAATAGTATTTCCACGTTCCAACCACATCAAATCATAAGGATAGGGATGAGCTTCGGGTTTTAAACTTATTTTTTCGACAGCATCAGAAGTAATAACATTCTCACATGCACCCGAATCAATAATATAATGACATACCTTCCTTTGGATAGTGCTAGTCGACGAGAATACGGCGTTGCATTGTGGTTTTTCATTGATATGAGGCGCCAAGCAATGACGGCGAAAAATGAGAACCGGACCTGTGTCTCCCCTACAATGATCCTCTGGAATTGCCTCATCACCATAAAAATAGGTTGCGTATCAACAAAGTCAGCCTCCGGGTCACTGGCGAACAGTTTCAGAGACGCACCCTAATTCGGACATGAAACAAAACTCTGACCGGCTAAACACACGAGAAACAACAGGCTGGCTGACTTGTGCGAGGTGCCAGTGCAGTAGGCTGAGCGGGGCGGCTGGTCGACAAAACAGTAGTCAACGTCGGTGGATTCACTGTAGGAGTTAAGAAAGTACATCGCCCTGTTGTGTTTCTAAAAGGACCGAACGTTGTTGGGCCTCAGAAAGGGAGGGTTGGCCCAACAAATTCAAAGTATCCTGCAACGTGGGCATGAGGAATGAATAGGGCCGCTAATTGTTCTTGGGTATTGTTGTACCCGGTTTTGTTACCGGCTAACAAGCAAACAATTTAATAAAGTTCCGATCAATGTAACGGCGAAAGCAGTAAATGACAAGTGATTTGGTTAACCAATTCGTCCGTGGAATAGACTACGTCTGGGGGAACTGACTTTGCCCGTAAAATGTTATATTCTTAACTAGCAGTTACCCCACAAGAGTATGGGATCATTGTAGCAAGGGTAAGTATTTAAACCAAGTAGTATCGAACCCAAAGGAAGTTTCGTATGCGTGTAAATCCCTGGAAATCTATGCTTTGTAAATAATATGGGTGCAATTTTATAGTTCTATTTCACTACTATTAAATTAACAGAAAATCAGCAAATGACAAAGATTACTCTAACTTCAGATGAAGTGCAAATATTGGAGAATATTGCTTTAGATAGGAATCCCTACGTATACTATTGGAATTGGTTTGGCGACAAAGACTATCTTGGTGTACAAAAGAATAACCCTAAGTGTACTAAAACTAGGCAATCAACTTCCCTAATCCCGCACTAAATAAGATACAGAAAAAGCTCGGTTTTTATTCCCGACTACTCAACTAATAACCTCTTTACCTCACTCACCAAATAACCAAGTTATTAAGATTGTGCTTAACTACTAAAGCCCTTATTCAAGTTGGGCGATTAGGCCGTCCTCCCTAAATGAACCGGTATATTACCAACCCCGTCACAAACCCTCTCCTCAAGCCTATTCGTTGGAAAAGAGTGATTCGGTCGTCCTCTCTTTAACAACTTTGGTACTCAATTCAATGGTTTTTATTGGATTACATATTCAAATTAGCAAATTAAGAAAATTATCTAATTTACTCCTCGAATCATCCTAATCGCCTCACCAATTCACTATTTCAACGAGATCATCCTATCCAAAGCAATCAAAGGTTTAGCCTACCAACATGATATTAAACTCACAAACAATCAAGTATTCAATAGAAATCATCATGCACGAATACGTAAAACAAATCAACAATGGATAATCAATTGAATTAAAGTATCAAAATAGTATTGGATAGGAAATTTAAATAAACCCTAAAGTTGTTCTTCAAAAGTAAAACTGAGGATTTAGACAAATCAAAATCAGGAAATCTAGAATGTAAACCAACAAAGTTGTGAATCGAATCGTGTTTCTCGTGGATGAATTCCTCTCTTTCTTCCCTGAATCCTAGGTACTTTTCCCCTTCTCCTCTATATCTAACCTTCGTCCCTTTTCTTCTCCAAAAACGTCCCCCTTTTAATTTTTCCCGTCTGCCTTATATACCCCGCTTCTCAGACCGCTCGATCATAGCACTTGGTCGAGAAGTATCGCTCGACCACTTAGTTTGGTCGAGTGCTTCTACATCGCTGGACTCCCTTGCGCTCGTGCACATTCCTTGGTCGAGCGGTTTCGCTCGACCACACCTGGTCGAGCGCCTATTGATCCCTGAACTTTTGCCCGCTCGACCGCATTGGTCGAGCTCTAGATTCTCAACCTCATCCTTCTATCACCTTTCTTCACTCCAACTAATACTTTTCAGTATTTCTTTCATATCTTTTCATCCGGGAGTCCGATTCATGCACCGCGAAGTCTCACGAGCTCCATTTTCAGCCCTCTTTCCTGTTATACAAAACAAAGAGGCAAATTAGTGATTTTATACATATTATACTCAATCAACACAAGAATATCACTAAAAACACTCAAAACATGGCTAAAACTCGCTCGTAACTCACTCAATTTCACCTCTAATCAACTCCCCCAAACTTACAATGTTGCTTGTCCCCAAGCAATGAAATTATAAATTGAGTGAAATTGACAAAACAAATCGAGATACCAAATCATGCATGCAATTGCTTTCAACTTTCAATGATCGGTCATCCAAACACAAACTCATCCTCTTTTCTCCTACTCATGGACAATCAACATAACTCACCAAATCAAGCATGGATGTGATCTCGACGGTGTGTTTCACTCCCTCACAAGTGTTTTCTCAATAAGTAGGGACACTCAAATAATCAGTGACCATATGCTTGTAAATACTCTCAACATCGATCACGTTCAATGTATTCATACCGGATCAACAAGGACTATCACTAGGTTGTAAAGGAAGGCTTTTTGGACAGGTGGGATAAGTACATGGGAAACTGACTCAATGAGCAGAGAATAAGAAAATCGTATTTAAATTATTTCAATCTAAGGGATGAAAATTTTATTACCAAATGCAATGTTATTTGCATATTTTTTTCTTTTCAATTCTCCCTCCCCCAAACTAAAACACATCAACCTTTCCTTTCTTTTTCCCTTTTTTTTTTCCTAGAAAGAATGTATCTTTTCTGTTGCTCAACTCACTCTTATTTCTTTCCCATCCTTCCACAAGCTTCCCATTAAGTTGTTCATGAATACACTTTACCCATCACTTATTTACATCAACCAATTTCACCCCCTTATTTAAGACTTTTCCTATTCTCCACTCAATTTTGGACAAAAGAGTTTTAAAACGGATAGGGCTTAAATCTGCTAACAAACGATTAGGCCTCAGGCTCAAACGGGCTAGCAAGGGAAAAAAGTCATCTGGTTGGGAAATTTGGGCTAAAGTGACTTACAAATCGAAACATGGCCTATGATCACTTCCGGCATGCAATACAAGACACAATCAAGAAGAGAGAATATCCACAAGTTCTAGCACCTCAACGATGATGATTCACACACAATGAATGAGATGAATGTAATGAATTTCGATCTCTTTAATGGCTCAAATCTCACGGTTATTCACATCCATTCCTAGACCTAGCAACTAATGTCTCATGCCACACAAATATTCAAAAAGAAAAATAGCAAGTGCACGACTTCCCTTTCAAATCCACCTTACTCATAACCATACACATTCTCAAGCACTCAATCATTCCACAATTACTCAACCCAGCATTCACACTCAACGTAGAGCAACATATAAGCAAGTAGAACATCAATCATCAATGAAATTAAGCAAATTCACACCTAGTTTCATGAATACCACGAGATAGCCAGTTTAAGTACATGCCCAAATAGAAGAAATGAAAGAGAAAAGAAAAAGGCAAGAGTTAGAAATTGGGGAGTTCCCCATCTACTGTTATTGCTCTGGAGGTGGTGGAGGGCGATACATCGGGTGATCCTCTCCTCTTACCACATGGGGTTTAAAAATGTACCTGCACTCAACATCCTCAAATACCCTAGATCAAAACACCACGATAAAACACAAAACAACTGAAATTACACCAAAAATAAATGGGTTGCCTCCCATTCAGCGCTATTTTTAAGGTCCTATTGCCGGACCGAACTTACTTACTTTCATGAAGCGAAAACCATGTTACCTCCTATGTCCTCATAGGACCAACCGATACCCGATTTGTGCTTACGTAGCACTTTGAGAAGTCTATCTAATTGATCATGAGATAAAGAAGAAGAAACAATAACGGGGTACCTTTCATTATCTTCAAGTATCGTCATATAAGGTGGTCCCAGAATGGCTTCAATTCCTTTTTAGCTTCAATGGTGGGGCTTTATTTAACATCGCCTCAAAAGGCTTCTCCTCCAAGTGCAATTATTTTTCTTCCCCCACTTGTGTCACCTCCCTCTGCTTCAATTCTTCACTATTGAGTGTGTCATCAGCACAAAGATCGATCATATCAACAAAATGACAACTCTCATCCCCCATCGGATATTTCATTGCCTCATAAAGAGCAATTTTTATCTCTTGATCATCCACCTTCACCGTGATTTTTCCATTTTCCACATCTAAGACCATCCCAGTAGTAGCCAAGAAAGGTCTTCCCAAGATTAAGGGCACATGCTCATCCTCTTCCATTTCAAGGACTACAAAGTCAGCTGGAAAGACATGACCATCCACTTTCACGAGAACATCTTCCACTACGCCTTTAGGTCGAGTGATAGACCTATTGGCTAGTTAAGAGTCATCATAGTCGGTTCCAGTTCTCCACAGTTCAGCTGCTTGAATATTTATAAGGGAATAAGGTTGATACTAGCCCCCAAATCACACAAAGCTCCCTCTTTGATTCCATTCCCAATGTCACAAAGAATAGTGAAGCTTTTCAACTTTGGAGGAAGTGCCTTGTGCACCATTGCACTCACTTCGTGGTTCAACTGAACGAGCTCAGGTTCATCAACTCTCCTTCTTTTAGCAATTAGATCTTTCAAGAACTTTGCATAATTCGGCATCTGCTCCAATGCATCATAAAAAGGTATGTTTATGTGCATTTTCTTGAATACCTCCAAAAACTTAGCAAATTTCTCGTCTAACTTCTTCTTCACAAACTTTTGAGGATAAGGAATAGGAACCACAGATTTAGGCACCCCCCATTCATCCCGTTCAGTTTCTTTCACCTTGAGCCTTTTTTCTCTTGAAGTCTTCCACTTTGGTACCCTTTCTTCATCAACACACCCTTCTTCCCCTTTTTCTTTCCCTTTTTCTAGCTTTCCACTGTCTACCTCTTCCACTGGTTCATCATCTTCCACCTCTTTTCCCTCACTATCTTCCTTAACTTGCCTATGATTTTCCTCTACCTCAGCCGGTAATGGAGGTCCATCATACTTCCTCCCACTTCTAAGCTCAATAGCTTTGCAATGTTCCTTCGGATTCACCTAGGGCATAGATGTGAATTTGCCCGTCTCTCTACCTATTGACTTCGCTATCTGTCCCATTTGATATTCAAGCGCATTAAATCGCATGTTGTTTTCTTGCTGCATCCTCTGGAAATCTTGCTCTCTCCTCTCGTTCTTCTTATGCTCCTCTTTCTGATCAAATTCAAGAGAAGATAATCTCTTTTTCACCTCCTCACCTTGTTGCACAAGAAGTTGCAACGTTTCAGCGACTGATGTTCCACCTTCTCCACCAGGAGGCTTTGAACCTGGGTCAACACCTGGTGGAACATTGATTCCAGCCTTCGGATTTCCATAGGAAAAATTCTCGTTCTTTCTCCACTGATTCGGATAGGATGTAGAACCCCCTTGATAGTTTGAATTGTTTTTCCATTGGTTCTGTGAAGGTGATGGACCCTGAGGCATAAAAGGTTGACCCGAGTTAGTCGCCCTTGCTGATAATTTCCCAGTTGGTACCCCTGCTGGTTGTAATCCGGCCTCCCCATATAGTTGGCCTCTTCCTGCTGAAATACCGACTGTTCCATAAACTCATTCGCCTCGTTGCTTCCTCCCCCAAACTGTTGGCTAACTTGAATATTACTGATTTTCTCCATCATAGCCATCAACAGCTTCTGAGTTCCAATGTTGTCTTCCATCTGATTCACACTCTGACGTGATTGATCAGAATTCCATTCCCCAGCATTTTTAACTCCTTCCAAAATTTCTCTGCACTCCCGGGCACTCTTATTCAGAAAATCACCACCTGCACAAGCATCGAGGTGCTTTTGCTCATTGTAATGGATTCCACAGTAAAAGTAGGCCACTGTATCTTGCTCACTGAACCCATGCTGCGAAAACTCAATCAACAAGTTACAATATCGCTCCCATGCTTGACTAAGACCCTCATTAGGTTTTTGACGGAGTGTAGATATCTCAGTTCTTGCCTTCATTGTTCTGGATGGAGGATAAAAACGCTCCAAAAATGCTCGCTCCATTTGAGCCCAAGTGGTGATACTTCCTCGGGGAATTTTGTTATCAAACCAATCCTTAGCTATCCCAGTCAGTGAAAACGGAAATAATCTGAGCTTCTTTGCATCCTCCGACATCCCATTGTAGTCAAATGTCGAAGCAATCATCAAAAAGTTCCGTAGATGAGTGTTTGGATTGTCTCTCCCAACCTCTCCTCTGAACTGAGAATCAAGGAGCATCTTAAGGATCCCCTGTGAAATAGAGAAGTTGTTAGTTTCCACCCTTGAAAAAGCCACTCCATCATAGTGTCTTTGAGTTTGAGCCTCAAACATCCCTCGGATAGCCATTTCAGGGTTCCCTCCCCTCGGGTTGTTTTGTTGGTTTTGGTAAAGAGGGTTGTAGTGTGGATTATAGTTCGGGTTTGGTTGGTAGTTTTGGTTCGGATGATTTTGGTAAGGTTGGTTGTTGTATGAATGATTAAGGTTTTGAAAGTTTTGATTTTGGTTAGGGAATTGGTTTTGCTGGTTTGGTTGGTTGGGATACTGCGGTTGGTTTTGGGGGTATGGTTGGTTTTGCTATGGGTTCGGGTTATTAATCCCTTCTGGTTGCAACTGATTCTCTCCATTCCCTCCATTTCCATCCACATTCAACCCGTCATTCCCTACCACAGTCATTCTCCTCTGAAAAGCTCGATTCCTTCTTGCTACAGCTTCAGGGTCTAGTCCAGTTCGATCAACGCTCGTTTCTCCTTTTGATTGTGTTCTCATAAACCTGAAAACTCAAGCAAAGAAATAAAATGCAACTAGCACAAGAATATAGTAAAAGCAGAAAAGAAAACATCCACTACAAAAAGCGCATACGTCACTTCCCCGGCAACGGCGCCATTGACTTTGCCCGTAAAATGTTATATTCTTAACTAGCAGTTACCACACAAAAGTATGGGATCACTGAAGCAAGGGTAAGTATTTAGACCAAGTAGTATCGAACCCAAAGGAAGTTTCGTATGCGTGTAAATCCCTGGAAATCTATGCTTTGTAACTAATATGGGTGCAATTTGATAGTTCAATTTCACTACTATTAAATTAACAGAAAATTAGCAAATGACAAAGATTACTCTAACTTCAGATGAAGTGCAAATATTGGAGAATATTGCTTTGGATAAGAATCCCTACATATACTATTGGAATTGGTTTGGCGACAAAGACTATCTTGGTGTACAAAAGAATAACCCTAAGTATACTGAAACTAGGCAATCAACTTCCTTAATCCCGCACTAAATAAGATACAACAAAAGCTCGGTTTTTATTCCCGTCTACTAAACTAATACCCTCTTTACCTCTCTCACCAAATAACCAAGTTATTAAGATTGTGCTTAACTGCTAAAGCCCTTATTCAAGTTGGGCGATTCGGCCGTCCTCCCTAAATGAACCGGTATATTACAAACCCCGTCACAAACCCTCTCCTCAAGCCTATTTGTTGGAAAAGAGTGATTCGGTCGTCCTCTCTTTAACAACTTTGGTACTCAATTCAATGGTTTTTATTGGATTAGATATTCAAATTTGCAAATTAAGAAAATTATCTAATTTACTCCTCGAATCATCCTAATCGCCTCACCAATTCACTATTTCTACTAGATCTTCCTATCCAAAGCAATCAAAGGTTTAGCCTACCAACATGATATTCAACTCACAAACAATCAAGTATTCAATAGAAATCATCATGCACGAATACGTAAAACGAATCAACAATGGATAATCAATTAAATTAAAGTATCAAAATAGTATTGGATAGGACATTTAAATAAACCCTAAAGATGTTCTTCAAAAGTAAAACTGAGGATTTAGACAAATCAAAATCAGGAAATCTAGAATGTAAACCAGTTTCTCGTGGATGAAATCCTCTCTTTCTTCCCTGAACCCTAGGAACTTTTCCCCTTCTCCTCTATATCTAACCTTCGTCCTTTTTCTTCTCCAAAAACGTCCCCCTTTTAATTTTTCCCGTCCGCCTTATATATCCCGCTTCTCAGACCGCTCGATCATAGCACTTGGTCGAGCAGCATCGCTCGACCACTTAGTTTGGTCGAGCGCTTCTACATCGCTGGACTCCCTTGCGCTCGAGCACATTCCTTGGTCGAGCGGTTTCGTTCGATCACACCAGGTTGAGCGCCTATTGATCCCTGAACTTTTACCCACTCGACCGCATTGGTCGAGCTCTAGATACTCAACCTCATCCTTCTATCACCTTTCTTCACTCCAACTAATACTTTTCAGTATTTCTTTCATATCTTTTCATCTTGGAGTCCGATTCATGCACCGCGAAGTCTCACGAGCTCCATTTTCAGCCCTCTTTCTTGTTATACAAACCAAAGAAGCAAATTAGTGATTTTATAAAGATTATGCTCAATCAACACAAGAATATCACTAAAAACACTCAAAACATGGCTAAAACTCGCTCGTAACTCACTCAATTTCATCTCTAATCAACTCCCCCAAACTTACAATGTTGCTTGTCCCCAAGAAATGAAATTATAAATTGAGTGAAATTGACAAAACAAATCGAGATACCAAATCATGCATGCAATTGCTTTCAACTTTCAATGATCGGTCACCCAAACACAAACTCATCCTCTTTTCTCCTACTCATGGACAATCAACATAACTCACAAAATCAAGCATGGATGTGCTCTCGACGGTGTGTTTCACTCCCTCACAAGTGTTTTCTCAATAAGTAGGGACACTCAAATAATCAATCACACAAATCAGTGACCATATGCTTGTAAATACTCTCGACATCGATCACGTTCAATGTATTCATACCGGATCAACAAGGACTTTCACTAGGTTGTAACAGAAGGCTTTTTGGACAGGTGGGATAAGTATATGGGAAACTGACTCAATGAGCAGAGAATAAGAAAATCGTAGTCAAATTATTTCAATCTAAGGGATAAAAATGCTATTACCAAATGCAATGTTATTTGCATCTTTTTTTCTTTTTAATTCTCCCTCCCCCAAACTAAAACACATCAACCTTTCCTTTTTTTTTTCCTTTTTTTTTTTTTTTTTTTTTCCGAGTAAGAATGTATCTTTTCTGTTGCTCAACTCACTCTTATTTCTTTCCCATCCTTCCACAAGCTTCCCATTAAGCTGTTCATGAATACACTTAAACCATCACTTATTTACATCAACCAATTTCACCCCCTTATTTAAGACTTTTCCTATTCTCCACTCAATTTTGGACAAAAGAGTTTTAAAACGGATAGGGCTTAAATCTGCTAACAAACGATTAGGCCTCAGACTCAAACGGGCTAGCAAGGGAAAAATGTCATCTGGTTGGGAAATTTGGGCTAAAGTGACTTACAAATCGAAACATGGCCTATGATCACTTCCGGCATGCAATACAAGACACAATCAACAAGAGAGAATATCCACAAGTTCTAGCACCTCAAAGATGATGATTCACACAAAATGAATGAGACGAATGTAATGAATTTTTATCTCTTTAAAGGCTCAAATCTCACGGTTATTCACATCCATGCCTAGACCTAGCAACAAATGTCTCATGCCAAACAAATATTCAAAAAGAAAAATCGCAAGTGCACGACTTCCCTTTCAAATCCACCTTACTCACAACCACAAACATTCTCAAGCACTCAATCATTCCACAATTACTCAACCCAGCATTCACACTCAACATAGAGCAACATATAAGCAAGTAGAACATCAATCATCAATGAAATTAAGCAAATTCACACCCACTTTCATGAATACCACGAGATAGCCAGTTTAAGTACATGCCCAAATAGAAGAAATGAAAGAGAAAAGAAAAAGGCAAGAGTTAGAAATTGGGGAGTTCCCCATCTACTGTTATTGCTCTGGAGGTGGTGGAGGGCGATATATCGGGTGATCCTCTCCTCTTACCACCTGGGGTTTATAAATGTACCTGCACTCAACATCCTCAAATACCCGAGATCAAAACACCATGATAAAACACAAAACAAATGAAATTACACCAAAAAACAAATGGGTTTCCTCCCATTCAGCGCTATTTTTAAGGTCCTATTGCCGAACCGAACTTACTTACTTTCATGAAGCGAAAACCATGTTACCTCCTTTGTCCTCATAGGACCAATCGATACCTGATTTGTGCTTACGTAGCGCTTTGAGAAGTTTATCTAATTGATCATGAGATAAAAAATAAGAAACAATAACAGGGTACCATTCATTATCTTCCAAGTATGCGTACATAAGGTGGTCCGGTAATGGCTTCAATTCCTTTTTAGCTTCCAATGGTGGGGCTTTGTCGAACATCGCCTCAAAAGGCTTCTCCTCTTAGTGCAATTCTTTTTCTTCCCCCACTTGCGTCACCTCCCTCTGCTTCAATTCTTCACTATTGAGTGTGTCATCAGCGCAAAGATCGATCATATCAACAAAATGACAACTCTCATCCCCCATCGGATATTTCATTGCCTCATAAAGAGCAATTTTTATCTCTTGATCATCAACCTTCACCGTGATTTTTCCATTTGCCACATCTAAGACCATCCCAGTAGTAGCCAAGAAAGGTCTTCCCAAAATTAAGGGCACATGCTCATCCTCTTCCATTTCAAGGACTACAAAGTCAGCTGGAAAGACATGACCATCCACTTTCACGAGAACGTCTTCCACTACGCCTTGAGGTCGAGTGATAGACCTATCAGCTAGTTGAAGAGTCATCATAGTCGGTTCCAGTTCTCCACAGTTCAGCTTCTTGAATAATGATAAGGGCATAAGGTTGATACTAGCCCCCAAATCATACAAAGCACCCTTCTTGATTCCATTCCCAATGTCACAAAGAATAGTGAAGCTGCCCGGATCTTTCAACTTTGGAGGAAGTGCCTTGTGCACCATTGCACTCACTTCGTGGTTCAACTGAACGAGCTCAGGTTCATCAACTCTCCTCCTTTTAGCAATTAGATCTTTCAAGTACTTTTCATAATCCGGCATCTGCTCCAATGCATCATAAAAAGGTATGTTTATGTGCATTTTCTTGAATACCTCCAAAAACTTAGCAAACTTCTCGTCTATCTTCTTCTTCATAAACTTTTGAGGATAAGGAACAGGAACCATAGATTTAGGCACCCCTATTCATCCCATTCAGTTTCTTTCACCTTGAGCCTTTTTTCTCTCGAAGTCTTCCACTTTGGTACCCTTCCTTCATCAACACACACTTCTTCCCCTTTTTCTTTCCATTTTTATAGCTTTCCACTGTCTACCTCTTCCACTGGTTCATCATCTTCCACCTCTTTTCCCTTACTATCTTCCTCAACTTGCCTTTGATTTTCCTCTACCTCAGCCGGTAATGGAGGTCCATCATACTTCCTCCCACTTCTAAGCTCAATAGCTTTGCAATGTTCCTTCGGATTCACCTAGGGCATAGATGTGAATTTGCCTGTCTCTCTACCTATTGACTTCGCTATCTGTCCCATCTGATATTCAAGCGCATTAAATCGCATGTTGTTTTCTTGCTGCATCCTCTGGAAATATTGCTCTCTCCTGTCGTTCTTCTTATGCGCCTCTTTCTGATCAAATTCAAGAGAAGATAATCTCTTTTTCACCTCCTCACCTTGTTTCACAAGAAGTTGCAACATCTCAGCAACGGATGTTCCGCCTTCTCCACCAGGAGGCTTTGAACCCGGGTCAACACCTGGTGGAACAGTGATTCCAGCCTTTGGATTTCCATAGAAAAAATTCTCGTTCTTTCTCCACTGATTCGGATAGGATGTAGAACCCCCTTGATAGTTTGAATTGTTTTGCCATTGGTAATGTGAAGGTGATGGACCATGAGGCATAAAAGGTTCACTAGAGGTAGGTCGCCCTTGCTGATAATTTTCCCTGTTGGTACCCCTGCTGGTTGTAATTCGACCTCTCTATATAGTTGGCCTCTTCATGCTGAAATACCGACTGGTCCATAAACTCATTCGCCTCGTTGCTTCTTCCCCCAAACTGTTGGCTAACTTGAATATTGCTGATTTTCTCCATCATAGCCATCAACAGCTTCTGAGTTCCAATGCTGTCTTCCATCTGATTCACACTCTGACGTGATTGTTCAGCATTCCATTCCCTAACATTTTTAACTCCTTCCACAATTTCTCTGCACTCCCGGGCACTCTTATTCAAAAACCACCACCTGCACAAGCATCGAGGTACTTTTGCTCATTGTAATGGATTCCACAGTAAAAGTAGGCCACTGTATCTTGCTCACTGAACCCATGTTGATGACACTCAATCAACAAGTTACAGTATCGCTCCCATGCTTGACTGAGACCCTCATTAGGTTTTTGACGGAATGTAGATATCTCAGTTCTTGCCTTCATTGTTCTGGATGGAGGATAAAAACGCTCCAAAAATGCTCGCTCCATTTGAGCCCAAGTGGTGATACTTCCTCGGGGAATTGTGTTATCAAACCAATCCTTAGCTATCCCGGTCAATGAAAATGGAAACAATCTGAGCTTCTTTGCATCCTTCGACATCCCATTGTAGTCAAATGTCGAAGCAATCATGAAAAAGTTCCGTAGATGAGTGTTTGGATTGTCTCTCCCAACCTCTCCTCTGAACTGAGAATCAAGGAGCATCTTATGGATCCCCGGTGAAATAGAGAAGTTGTTAGTTTCCACCCTTGGCAAAGCCACTTCATCATAGTGTGTTTGAGGTTGAGCCTCAAACATCCCTCGGGTAGCCATTTCAGGGTTCCCTCCCCTCGGGAGCTTTTATTGGTTTTGGTAAAGAGGGTTGTAGTGTGGACTATAGTTCGGGTTTGGTTGGTAGTTTTGGTTCGACTGATTTTGGTAAGGTGGATTTTGGCAAGGTTGGTTGTTGTATGGATGATTAAGGTTTTGGAAGTTTTGATTTTGGTTAGGGAATTGGTTTTGCTGGTTTGGTTGGTTGGGATACTGCGGTTAGTTTTGGGGGTATGGTTGGTTTTGCTGTGGGTTCGGGTTATTAATCCCTTCTGGTTGCAACTGATTCTCTCCATTCCCTCCATTTCCATCCACATTCAACCCGTCATTCCCTACCGCAGCCATTCTCCTCTGAAAAGCTCGATTCCTTCTTGTTATAGCTTCAGGGTCTAGTTCAGTTCGATCAACGCTAGTTTCTCCTTTTGAGTGTGTTCTCATAAACCTGAAAACTCAAGAAAAGAAATATAATGCAACTAGCACAAGAATATAGTAAAAACATAAAAGAAAACATCCACTACTAGCTACTAATCTATTTCCAAGTTTTACACAAAGCGCATACTTCACTTCCCCGGCAACGGCGCCATTGACTTTGCCCATAAAATGCTATATTCTTTACTAGCAGTTACCCCACAAGAGTATGGGATCACTGTAGGAAGGGTAAGTATTTAGACCAAGTAGTATCGAACCCAAAGGAAGTTTCGTATGCGTGTAAATCCCTGGAAATCTATGCTTTGTAACTAATATGGGTGCAATTTGATAGTTCAATTTCACTACTATTAAATTAACAGAAAATCAGCAAATGACAAAGATTACTCTAACTTCAGATGAAGTGCAAATATTGGAGAATATTGCTTTGGATAGGAATCCCTACGTATACTATTGGAATTGGTTTGGCGACAAAGACTATCTTGGTTTACAAAAGAATAACCCTAAGTGTACTGAAACTAGGCAATCAACTTCCCTAATCCCGGATTAAATAAGATACAGCAAAAGCTCGGTTTTTATTCCCGGCTACTCAACTAACACCCTCTTTACCTCACTCACCAAATAACCAAGTTATTAAGATTGTGCTTAACTGCTAAAGCCCTTATTCAAGTTGGGCGATTCGGCCATCCTCCCTAAATGAACCGGTATATTACAAACCCCATCACAAACCCTCTCCTCAAGCCAATTCGTTGGAAAAGAGTGATTCGGTCGTCCACTCTTTAACAACTTTGGTACTCAATTCAATGGTTTTTATTGGATTAGTTATTCAAATTAGCAAATTAAGAAAATTATCTAATTTACTCCTCGAATCATCCTAATCGCCTCACCAATTCACTATTTCTACGAGATCATCATATCCAAAGCAATCAAAGGTTTAGCCTACAAACATGATATTCAACTCACATACAATCAAGTATTCAAATAGAAATCATCATGCACGAATACGTAAAACAAATCAACAATGGATAATCAATTGAATTAAAGTATCAAAATAATATTGGATAGGAAATTTAAATAAACCCTAAAGTTGTTCTTCAAAGGTAAAACTGAGGATTTAGACAAATTAAAATCAGGAAATCTAGAATGTAAACCAGTAAAGTTGTGAATTGAATCGTGTTTCTCGTGGATGAATTCCTCTCTTTCTTCCCTGAATCCTAGGTACTTTTCCCCTTCTCCTCTATATCTAACCTTCGTCCTTTTTCTTCTCCAAAAACGTCCCCCTTTTAATTTTTCCCGTCTGCCTTATATAACCCGCTTCTGAGACCGCTCGATCATAGCACTTGGTCGAGCAGTATCGCTCGACTACTTAGTTTGGTCGAGCGCTTCTACATCGCTGGACTCCCTTGCGCTCGAGCACATTCCTTGGTCGAGCGGTTTCGTTCGACCACACCTGGTCGAGCGCCTATTGATCCCTGAATTTTTGCCCACTCGACCACATTGGTCGAACTCTAGATACTCAACCTCATCCTTCTATCACCTTTCTTCTCTCCAACAAATACTTTTTAGTATTTCTTTCATATCTTTTCATCCGGGAGTCCGATTCATGCACCGCAAAGTCTCACGATCTCCATTTTCAGCCCTCTTTCCTGTTATACAAACCAAAGAAGCAAATTAGTGATTTTATACAGATTATGCTCAATCAACACAAGAATATCACTAAAAACACTCAAAACATGGCTAAAACTCGCTCGTAACTCACTCAATTTCACCTCTAATCAGGCACCAAGCCAGGATATTTTCTTGTATTATTTATGCCTAGGATTCTAAGAGTTCGATCCTTTACAATGTGCATTACAAGTAACATTTATAGACATAGATCTAGGGCTACAGTCTTCGTGGGCTTCTTGTTGGTCCCCGTGCAAACGAGTCGTACACGTGTATGGGGGGGGAATACACGTGTTCGGTGTTTTTAAAAACTTTTTCTTACTGAGGTCAGCTTGGGTCAGATAATCCTGAAGATTAGGTCCTGAGAAGCACAAATCACTCTGAGTCAAAGTCTACTGAGACAGTGATCCTCAGTTGCTTTCAGTAACCTCAGATAATCCCAACTGAGTCCTGAGTTTCAGAGATCCTGAGTTGCTTTGGATAAGATAACTAACTTACTGAACCCTCAGAAGAGTAAGTTCAGTTCGGTAACTATCTGTTCTAGCTACTCAGACGTGCGAAATGGTTGGCCCTTTAGTTTATACTCGTTTTAAGCTTTGCTGAAAACCTTCCTTTGTTGGAATAGTGATTAGGCTGTGATTCAATTACATGCAACTTCCAGTGGATTGATTCCAACTGAAATATCAGTGAAAATATGCTTTCAAACTCAATGATGCAACAGTTAAGCACATATAAAGAAAACAATAAACAACACAGCAATTATAGTGGTTCAGAGACTCAAGCTCCTACGTCCACTCTCTCTGATCCTCAGAGAAATTCACTAATCACTTCTGAGCTTTCTGACTACCTCGCGTAGTTTACTTACTCAACTCGGCCCTGAGCTTTCTGACTACTCCACGTAGTTTACTTACTCAACCCGACCTTGAGCTTTCTGACTACCTCGTAGTTTACTTACTCAAACACAAACAAGCTTTCAGACTACCTCTGTAGCTTACTAACTTCTCCTCTAGAGCTTTCTGACTACTCCGCGTAGTTTACTAACTCTTTCCAACTCTTCTCACTAACAAACACACTCCAACTACCTTCTCAAGGGTTTGGGGTTTCTCGGTGGGTTTCAAACTAGGATGAGATATCCTTTACAATGAAGTACAATGCAAAGGCTAGGATATCTCGACTAAGCTTTGAATATATCTTATCAAGCTAGGCTTAGTTTAGTGAGCTCTCTTCAATATAAAAGCACTTGGGAAATTCTAAGTTTTTCGAGTGCTTTAACTTTGCGATAATAAGTTTGAGCTTCTTGAGTTGCTTATAAATTTCCCGTAACCTTACAATGTAGAGGGTCACCAGTATTTATAGGCATACACCAAGGTCACTCTTGAAAAACTATCCGTTGGAGAGATAGCTTTGTGAGTTCCTCTTATGGTGTGTGAGGAACGACTATATTTAGGGTTTGAAACTCCCTAACACGTTTTAGGAAATAACCTTTCATGTAGCCGGTCTTCACTTTTTGCAGTCTGGAACTTTTGTACATCTGACATCTTTTTCAGCGACCTGTCACTGTCAGTGTCAGTATGGTACAGTGTTGTCTTCCTCTTTTTGACTTTTGTCTCCAGTTAAAGGTAGACACCTTCAACGGCTCTTTTGGTTACAAACTCTGAGTTGATATAACCTTAACAACACTTTGTCTTAGTTCCTTTTGTCTGCATGGGAATGTCTTGGGCAATATCTAACTTTCTAAGGAATCGCGATCTTCTCAGTATTGCATCCTTCAGATAGATATTTTCAGTGCCTCGGAACATTTGAGTTTATCTTGAGCATTCAAGACATTATCGAGTCTTGATAATTATGTGCCTTGATATTCTTGATCTTGATTCTTGATCTTACGTCATACGTATCTTGAGTCTTGAGTGTCTTACGAGTCTTGAGTCTTCGAGTTTTCACAGATATCTTGGTGATATCTCGTGAGTCTTCATCTTTGAGTCTTGGTTCCTTAGTTTCATCTTGAGTCTTGATATCTTAGTTTCTGCTTGAGTCTTGATATCTCGCCCAATCGAGTCTTGATATCTCGATTTCAATTTGAGTCTTGATTCTTAGTTTCTTACTGAGTCTTCAGAAACTTAGTTTCATACTGAAACTTCAGTTTCTTCAGAAACATACTGAGTTCTTCAGAATCTTCAGATCTAAACCTGATCTATATCTGCTGACTATACATTTTGCAGATATCATCCTGAATACTATAAAAACTGAATCCTGACTCAATTATCAAGATTATCCTGAACATGTCATACTCAAGGTTTTTGGGATCTAATCAAAATCATATATCTTTTATTAAATTAATCTCCCAACAATTTCCCCCTTTTTGATGATGCCAAAACCTATCTTGTTACAACCATATAACCTAAACTCAGGTTTCAGTTTATCCTATTACAAGATTGGTTATGTCTCCCAACAATTTCCTAAATCAGAGAATCTCTTAATAATTTCTGAGAATCTCCCAACAATTAATCATTCAATCAATTTCTTCAGTAATGAATCTTCTTAAATAGTTCATCACCAAATACTTAAACAATTCATTCAGAGACATTCATTCAGCATATCAAAAGTAAAAGACATGTAAATAAGATAATGAGATATTATCTTTTTGAGCACAAATGATAAATTTTCATTGATGATGAGTAGACTGTTACATGTTACAATGAAATTTATCAAAACAAAAATAAGACAAAAAGATAGAAAAGATTACAAGTGTCTTCAGGTCTTCAGTCTTCAGATTTGGCTCTTCAGTCTTCTGCTCTTCAGCTTGTATCTTCTTCAGCTTCATCAGCGGGCACTTCCAGGTTGAACATTCCGAAATACCTCTTCTTCAGAGCATCTCTTTCCTTAATGATATCCGGATTGTTCCCTGTTAAACCCAACTTAGCAGCATATTGAGCAATTTCTTGAATAATGACTTTCTCATTCACCATGCCATTATCAAGTCTTGGAGGAGGGTAGGAATATGGACCAGGGGCTACTATCTGTACCTTTCCTTCATCTGCTAAGTTCATCCAACTTTGGAGATATTTTGGATAGAAGGTTAGGAGATATTCGATGAACGCTTCATTTTGATCTGAGCTTTCCCCTCTCCACTCCCTGAGCACATCATAATAGAACCAGAAGGTTCTCTTGACCTCTTCCCACACATCGCTGAATTTGATAGGCATCCATTTGTCAACGTGTGGCCACTTCAGTGCTTTTGATGTCTCTCTCCTTTTGCTCGCAAACTTTTTGAATTCACTCCTTCGCTTCAGCTCTTCTTCAGTCTTCTTCCTGATCACAGGTACGCCTGAGACTGAAGCAACTGCATTCTTAGCCTGTTTTATCTGGAGTGTCTTCAGAGCATTCTTCGTGTTGAAGATTTTCTTCTTCTGCTGACCTGCAGACTCTTCCAACTCTTCCACCAGCTTCCTTTGTACTGGCTTAGAAGCCTTAGCTCGCTTGCTTTCAGGTTGAACAATGCCCAAGGCTTTCCTCTTCATAGGCAATTCAGTAGCAGCCTGGCTTGTTCCAACCTTAGTTCTAGCACTCAGTTTCTCTCTTGCAACATCAAGCATGGTTTCCTTAGAAACTCGAGTGTAGATAGGCTTCTCCACCTGAATGAACTTCAGTTTGTCAGTAGCTTCGACTTCTTTCAAGGCTCTGGATAGGCTATTCATTTCAGCTTCTTTCTGTGCCTTTTTCTCCAAAGTACGTGCCAATAACATCCTGAGGTCTTCATTTGGTCTTTCCCCCTTCTTGGCACCGTAATTTGGAAGAAGTCTGGAGAGTGCTGTGTCCATGTGATATTGCTCTTTGCTCACACAGCGCACCTCTCCTGCTATCTGATCTTGTTCATCTTCCAGCCTCTTCATGTGGTTCTTAGCCATAGAACATTCTTTAGACAAATGGGCAAACTGGCCAGAGAGAGCTTCTTTAAACATCTCTGTCATCTTGGTCATGAGCATTGAGCTCATTTCCTCAACAGCAGATTTGATCAGCACCTCATTCTTCTCTGCCAGTTTCACCTCTAGAAATTCAGTATTCTCCTGGTGCTTCTGTTTCAGTTCAGCACTCAGCTCAGCCTTGACTCCCTCCAGCTTTTCATTCAGCTTATCTTCCATGGAGGTCATCTGTGAGGTCAGAGTGTTTTGGATTTGCACCAGTTCTGAAGAGTGACTAAGATTCTCCATCTTCTGAGCTTGGCTGGCCAATGTTTCTTCCATCTGAGCAATCTTGTTCATCATTGGCTCAACCTTCTCAAGCTTCTCCATCAAGGGAGTGAGGTCAATCTCAGGAACCTTCTGCACCTTCTGTGCTGATTGATCATCCTGAGGTTCAGACACAACCTGAGGGTCGGTCTGCACCTGAGCATCAGCTTCATCCTGAGCTCCAGTCTCCAACTGAGCCTCAGTCTGTACATCAGACAATTCAGAGTTTAAGATAGAACTTTCAGTAACTTTGGCATAATTGTTAATAGTGCCAAAAGGTACCTGAAGAGTACTAGCTTCAGTCTGAGGTTGAATGATTTCAGGTTGATCAGCACCAGAAGTTTCCTTCTCCATCTGAGACTGATCCTCAACATCTCCCTGTTGCTCCCCATCTTGAAATTTGTCTCTGCTGCTAGGGGCACCAACTTCAGTAGCTCTCCTCTCAGCTATCTTCCTCTGAACCAGCTCATCAAAATCGGCATTTTTCATTCCGAGCTTTGTCTTCCTGAATCCTGAGAATTCAGTCAGGAATGCTGTCTCCTCATTCCACCAGTCTTCCCCTCTGAATGCAGCAATGTTCAGCATCTCCGGAAGAGTCTGGTTGAGGATGAAAACCGTCGTCCTTAATCTGAAGAAGATATCTTGCAGATCAGGGTATGAGCTGAGCTCAGGGTAGCGGTCAAGAATGAACCGTTTCCCCTTGCTCCCCTTCTTCCATCTCGGGCTTTCTGGTTCAGTTGAAGCATCAGCTGAGGGATCAAGAAGTAAATCACTCAGGAGCTCATCCAAAATAAGCTGCTCCTGAGTCTCAGCAACGTCTGTTTGTTGTGCAGTCAGGTCCTCAGTTTGCATCTGAGTGGGTTCTGGGGCCTGCTGGCACTTCTTCAGATTGACTCTGAGTTGGCTCTTCTGTCTAAGCCGGTACATCTTTGGTAGGAATCTCTGAGGCCTGAGTTCCTTTAAAAATTTCCTGAGAAATTTTATCTGAGCTGAGCGACGTCTCAAGCACCTCAGAGAAGACCTGGTCCTCAGTTTGTTCCTGTGCCTTAGTGATAACCTGAGCCAATACTTGCAATGGCGAATTCTGAGCGGTTTGGCCCTCAGGTTGAATCTCTTCAGAATCACTGTCATCATCATCGGTGAGAACCACCATTCTTCTGCGCTTGGGGCCGAAGGTTTTTTGCTTCTTCATCTTCTCACCTTGCTCCATTTTGGCCTCCAACAAAACCTTCCCCCTGGTTTGTTGGGTCTCTTCAGCAGCAGCAGCTTTAGGTGATTCTGCTTTCTTTTCCTTCTTCCCCCTGATGGCCTGCTTCTTCACAGCAATGGGCTTGAAGAGCACCTTGGACTTGGGGAATGGGGTCGAATTGGCGAAGATATCCTCCTCCTCTCTGCACATCTCCAAAATAAATGCTATTTTGGTTGCATGGTGGATCTTGCCTTTAATCGTGATAGCCCCGTCAACCTTTTTGAAGACTTTGGCTTGCTCACTCACCATCTGTATCAAGAATTTGAGCCAGTTGAAGTCGGTGGTGGGTGAGGCCTCGATCGCCGCCATCAATCGAAGCTTCGGGGTACTGATCTGCACAAAACTCCCCGCAAGGCTCATGATGTTTTTGCTCACAATATCCATCAAAACTCTATATTGTCGCTTCAAATGCCTCTTGTGCAGTGTAGCCTCAAATTTTACAGGATTCTCAGCAATCCTATCTAAATACTCCTGCTCGCTACCCAACATATACACAGCAGGATCCTCTCCTCTATCACAGAGCTCAAAAACATCATTTAAATTTTTCGGAATAATATACAATTCCCTTTCAAAATCGATGTATTTGGACGAATGCTCTAGATGTGATACAGTAATCTCAGAATGCATACCATCCTCTTCATCTATCCTCAAATTACAGATGAACTCGATTACCTCTTTGGCGTACTCTTGGTCCGGTCGGCTTGCGACGAGATGAGTGAGCTTGGCTAACCGAATCATATGGAGAGCCTCCTCTTCTGATTTGGAATTGGTTGTGCTATCGAGCGAGACAACAAACTCATACCAGGGTTTGTTGGTTTCGGCTAATTTATCAAAAATGGTAGGAGCCATTTGAGAGATTGAAGATTTACGGTTTAGGTTTTCTAGGTAAAAGGGGATTTTTCGCAGAGGATTTTGGGAACGAAGGGTTTGATAAAATTTTGGCTTGAATGGCTTCTTGGGGTATAAATAGTTTCGAGATCGTGGGAATTCACGTTGGTTAGGTGAAAAGCAACGGTTGAGATTAATCTCCGATTAATCGGGTATACGAACAGTCGATCTCCGAAAAGTAAGCCGCCAAAATATCATCATTGGTCATTAATGTAACAGAGCATTAAATGACTGTTGACCTTTTTCGGAATTTCAAACGATCCTGCCCAAAAACTTTCCTTAGGTGTTTTGTATTTATTGCAAATGATTACTGAGCTTCACTTAAGCAATAAATGAGTCGCATGAGTCATTACTTCTTCAGACTAATTTATCTCTATCAGTCTTACTGAGTATTGACCTTGATAAGATGTCAAGATAATATCGAAAGTAACGAATGGGTTCAAGATAATCCCGAGTCTCGACCTTGAAAATCTGAGTTTCTCGAGACTCGATCAAGATTTCCATTTTATCCCGAGCTTCTCAAGAGAATTTCGAGAAAACTTCATGCATCCGAAAACCTTCAATTTTTTGATTTTACTCTATACACCAGATCTAACATCCCTAATTCAATCGAAAGTTCACGAAATCTTGATTCAAACCAAAGGTTTAGTCAAGATATCGGTTCTTTTGCTTATCAGTATGAATTTTCTCCATCCTTATGTCCTTTTTCTCGACATGATCTCTGATGAAGTGATGTCTGATATCCACATGCTTGCATCTGGTGTGCAATACCGGATTTTGTGAAATAGCAATGGCACTATTATTGTCACAAAATATTGGTACTTCATTGGCTACAACTTTATAATCCCTTAATTGTTGTCTGAGCCAAAGAATCTGAGCATAGCAGCTTCCTGCAGCCATGTATTCAGTTCAAGAAGATCGGTTTGCTATCGAGGTCTATTTCTTCGAAAACCAAGATATCAGCTTACTTCCTAGAAATTGACAAGTTCCTGTAGTGGACTTCCTGTCAATCCTGCAACCTCCATAATCAGCATCTGAGTAACCAGTTAATTCAAGGTTATCATCAGCTGGATACCATAATCCTCTATTCACTGTGCCCTTAAGATACTCCAGTATCTTTTTGGAAGCCTCCATGTGACTAGCCTTAGGATTAGCTTGGTATCTTGCACATATCCCAACAACAAATGTTATATCCGGCCTACTTGCTGTGAGATAGAGCAATGATCCAATGATTCCTTTATAATCAATCCAACTCACTGATTTGCCTTCAGAATCAGGATCCATCTTGTAGTTAGTATTCATAGGAATCCTAACTGCATTGCAATCTGCATACACCATATTTGGCAATCGGATCTCGGTGTATTTTTGCTGGTTGATGAATATTCCTTCCTTTGATTGTTTCACTTGAAGACCTAGAAAGAAATTCATCTCCCCATCATTGACATCTCAAACTTGCCTTTCATCGATGTTGAAAACTTTTCACACGGTGATGGTTTGGAGATCAAAAATGATGTCATCAACATATATTCGAAACCAAGAAGATATCTTCCCCATCTTCTATATCCGAACAGAGTTCTATCAACAAATCCCTTTGAAAAAACCATGGTCAGTAAGAAACTGAGAAAGAGTATCATACCATGCTCTGGGTGCTTGCTTAAGACCATACAAAGCTTTTCTGAGCCTGTAAACTTGGTCATTCTGTTTGAAACCAGGAGGTTGTTCCACATAAACCTCTTCTTTAAGCACACCGTTCAGAAATGCACTTTTCACATCCATTTGATAGACTGTGAACTTCATGTGGGCAGCATATGCAAGAAACAATCTGATGGCTTCTAGTCTTGCAACAAGTGCAAAGGTTTCATCACAATCCAAGCCTTCTTCTTGGGAATAACCTTGTGCAACTAGCCTTGCCTTGTTCTTACAATGTTGTTGTTTTCATCTCTTTTATTTTTAAATACCCACTTGGTTCCAATGACATTGTGCCTTTAAGGTCTATCTACTAGCTCCCATACTTCATTCCTTGAGAATTGATTCAGCTCATCTTGCATAGCAGTAATCCAATGAGAATCTTGTAGATCTTCACCAATCTCAGTAGGCTCTTTCTCTGATAGGAACCAGCAGAATAGTGCACTCTCACCATGGAACCTTCTTGTTTTAACACCTTCAGTTAGATCACCCACAATCTGACTTGTAGGGTGACTATCTAACCATTTCCTTCTTAATGTTCCCCCTTCAACAATATCCTCAACATTTGAAATGTTAGGTTCAGTTAATTCAGTAAACTCAGGGAACAACAGAAAAAGAAAAAGGGAATCATCTTCCTCGGGAAATTCCATTGAACATTGTCGAGACATTTGTTCCCCTTTGGTTGATAGATTCAGAATTTGCCTCAGCTGTGACCACATCTTCATTGGCATCACATACCGAGTCCGAACTGGTGTCTGTTCAGATTGGTCACCTTTGGTGTGTTGGCTTTTCCTGAGTCTCACCATCCTGAGTTCCATCCTGAACTTCTTTATTCGAAGTCCGAGTCACCCAATCATAGATAGTGGACTGACTTCTTCTTTTCAGGTTCAGTGGATGATTTGTCATTCTTTTTCAGGCTTAATCTAGTGATCCTCTTGGTCAGTTCTTCTCCATCATGTTCCTGTTTCTTCTGAACACAAGTAGATTCATCAAAAACAACATGAGGTGTTTCCTCCACAATAAGAGTCCTACAGTTGTAAACTCTGAAAGCTTTACTGACTTCAGAATATCCTAAGAATATTCCTTCATCAGCTTTACTATCAAATGTTTTCAACTGATCTTTACCATTATTGTGTATGAAACACTTGCAACCAAACACACGAAAGAAAGAAACAAGAGGCTCCCTTTCATTCCAAGGCTCATAGGGTGTTTTGCCTTGACTCTTGGTCAGCATGGATCTATTCTGTGAGTAGCATGCAGTATTGACAACTTCAGCCCAAAACCTTTTAGGAATATCAGCTTCAGCTATCATTGTCCTTGCAGCTTCTTTCAGAGTCCTGTTCCTTCTTTTAGCAACACCATTTTGTTGAGGGGTCCTTGCAGCTGATGTTTCATGTGAAATTCCATTTGCTGCACAATAATCAGATATGATATGATTTATAAATTCAGTTCCCTTATTAGATCTGATTTTGACCACACTCAGATTTTTCTCAATACTGAGCCTTTCCAGTAATTCTGGCAGCTTTATCTGAGTCTCTTTCTTACTGAGTAAGAATATGACCCAAGTATATCTTGAGTAGTCATCAACTACTACTAATGTGTATTTCTTGCCATTAGTGCATACTGGTGTTATAGGACCAAAGAGATCCATATGCAGTAACTGAAGTATTCTGTCAGTAGAAACATCTACTTTGCTTTTAAATGATGCTCTAATTTGTTTTCCTTTTTGGCACGCATCACAAATATGTTCCTTACTGAATACTTCATTAGGCAACCCTCTCACAAGAGCTAATCTTGCAAGCTTATTCAGGGTTTAGAAATTCAGGTGATTTATTCTTTTATGCATAACCAACTGGTATCTGTGGAACTTTTAGCAACCAAACATGTATCTTTAGGAGTTGAACTCCAATCAGCAAGATACACATTTCCTTTTTTGGTACCAGTCAGTAATATTTTCTGTGTTGTATCATCTTTCACATAACATAAGTTCTTAGAGAACTCAACATTAAAACCCTTATCACAGAATTGGCTTATTGAAAGCAAATTATGCTTTAATCCAGATACATATGAAACACAATGGATATGAACTGAGTCAATTTCCAAAGTTCCATATCCTCCAGTCTGTCCCTTGGAGTTATCTCCAAACGTGATCTGTGGGCCTCTTTGTTCAACATAGTCACTGAGTAACTTCTTGAATCCTGTCATATGTCTTGAACATCCACTGTCAAGATACCATACATCAGGGGCTTTTTCATCTCTGCTCATCAGTGTTATGTGATCTTTGATCAGCTTTGTGCCCTTGTTTTCCTCCTGAAAAACAGATCAATTCTTAGGTACCCAGTTTGTATAGGGTCCTACAAGGTTAGCTGTACCTTTCGGAATCCAAATCTGCCTGACAACTCTAATCACTTTAGAGTGGCTAATTTATCTTCCATAAACATCAACATACACATTCACTACTCTGGGTGCCTTTAGTCTTACGTGTATGTGTGCTAGCTTTTAGCATGAACATGAGCCTTTGAATTCTTCTTTGGTTCAGGCCTTTTGTTCAGATGCTTAGGCTTTTGTGCAGCCGGTCTAAATCTTTGATGACTCGGGTTCAGATAACCTTTACCCTTAGGCAAGTGGGGTTCAGGTTGTCTCAGATCGAAATTTGGGTCTTTCAAGATCTTTGAGGACTTGGTCTCTTTAGTTGAGAATGTCTCTCGAGTGTTTCTCATCCGAGGATTCCTCTCGATGGTTCAAAGTGTGGAGCCTTTAAGGTTTGTATTCTTAGCCCGAGGCTTTGAAGTACTTGCTCGAAACTTTTTAAGCGAAAGTGCTCAGTTTTCTAGCCTTCACCGAGGTTTGGGCTTTTCCTACGATCATTCGGTTTTTTCGAGACCATAGGTCCTTTTCCCTTGTCTACAACCTTGTGCATTACTTCAGTTTGAAGTGTAGGTGCCACTGGTTTTACAAAGATTGTCTTCTTGCTACTTGATGCAGCATTCAGATGACCTTGTGAGGTTCCCCCTGGAATGTATCCCAATCCAGATTTTATAGTGGCAGATCTCTGGTAACTCTGAATTTCATCTATTACTTTAGATGCAGTATTCAATAGAGTTAACTTCTTCTGTGCACTATCCTCACAGTTCTGTAGAGTTTCATGTTTCTCTAGCTTTTCAGTTAGGGTCACTATCAACTTCTCTTTCTCTGAGAGTTGTACTTTCAGAACATTCAGTTCATCAGTAGCTCCCATTAATTAAGAAGTGATTTCAGTTTTGCTAGAGTCTTTCCATTTTAGATTTTCAGCTTTCAGTTCCTTATTCTGCTCTTGAGTTTCATTTAGCAGGTCAAATTGACTGTTTACAGTTGAACTTGACAACTCTTGTGCTAGTGTAGGAGCAACAACAGAGAAAGAAGAGTTTACCTCCTCAATGGCCATCAGACAAATGTCATCTCTTTCCTTCGTTCGAGAATATTTCATCTGAAGAGCTAGATCCTCCTCGTAATGTTCTTCTTTCGCAACCATGGCCTTTTTGCTTGAGAACTTCTTGTCTCTTTTAGCTTGCCTTTCTCTTCTCTCCTTAGCACTCAGATCTGGACAATCATACTGGAAGTGACATTTCTTTTTGGCAATTATAGCATCTGTTGGCATCATCATCCTGATCACTTTATTCTTTGGACTTGGAGTCCTTCTTTCTGGATGAAGATCATTCGGCCAGTCCTTTCTCTTCTCGGTTGGTTTGTCCTCGGGTTTCTTCCGTACTGTGATTCCTCAGATTAGCTTTTTGTATTTTCAATATCGACTATTAAGTCTTTCAAACCTCCTTGCCATCAGTGCTAGCTTATCTTCAAGCTCATCCTGATTCTTAGCAAGGGAGTTCTCAGTCTCTCTAGTTTTACAGGTTTTATCTTTGGCTTTAAATGCCACATTTTTACTAGATGATGAATCATCTTTGCTGTCAGCCTTTTTGGATTTCTTATCAAGTACAAACTCATAGGCCTTCAGGTCAGAGAAAACTTGTTGATAAGGCATTGAATTAATGTTTTTGGTGTTTTCAATCACCACTGCATGTATATCCCATTTCTTAGAGAGACCTCTAAGAATTTACAATGCAATTTCTCTTTGTGGATATTTCTTTCCGAGTGCATTTAGATCATTCATAATACTAGTGAATCTGACTTCCAATTTGTCAATTGATTCACCTTCTTCCATTTCAAAACTATCAAACTTTCCTATTGCAACTGAAAGTTTGTTTTCCTTGATATGATCTATGCCTTCGCACATTAAACTAGTGTGTATCCCAAATTTCTTTTGGCAAGATTGCAGTTGAGAGATCATTCCCATTACACCATCATCAATTCAGATCAGATAGTGTGTGTTTTTGCAATGTAGTCTAGATTGACTAACTTTCTCTCCTCAGGAGTCAGTTGGTCATCAGACTTAGGAAATTCTGCTCTAGGATCAATTCTCTCATCATCTGTTCCTCTGGGATTCACCACAGTAAATTGGAATGGCCTTTCAGAGACCACTCTCCACATTCGTTCATGTTTAGAATACAGGTGAGCCTGCATTCTCAGTCTCCACAAATCATAGTTCTCCACTGAGAACATGGGAAGTTTCTTAGAAGACATTTTAACTGTCTTTTAAGAATTCAGAAAAAAGATCAGTTCAGATAGACCACAAGTAATTTTAGCAAATAAAACTTTGGTCAACAAAGCACGTGGTCAAGTTGAACCACCGCTTCCGATACCACTTGTTGGTCCGGTGCAAAAAACGTAGTCTTACACGTATGGGGGGAATACACGTGTTCAAGGTGTTTTTAAAAACTTTTTTTTCATCGAGGTCACTTTGGGTCGATAATCCTCAAGATTAGGTCCCGAGAAGCACAAATCACTCGAGTCAAAGTCAAAGTTCATCTTTCAAGAGAGTCGCGAGTTTGATCCCGATTGCTTGGATCAAATAACTAACTTCATGAACCCTCGTAAGAATAAGTTCGGTTTGGTAACTATCTGTTTCTAGCTACTCGACGCGTGCGGAATGGTTGGCCCTTTAGTTTTATACGTTTTAAGCTTTCTTTGAAAACCTTCCTTTAATGGAATAGTGATTAGCCGTGATTCAATTACATGCAACTTCTAGTGGATTGATTCCAAATCGAAATATCGGTGAAAATATGCTTTCAAACTCGGTGATGCAACAAATTAAGCACAAATAAAGAAAGCAATGAACAACACAAAGAATTATAGTGGTTCGAGATCAAGCTCCTACGCCCTCTCTCTCTCGATCCTCGGAGAAATTCACTAATCACTTCGAGCTCGAATACCTCGCGTAGTTTACTTACTCAACTCGCCCTCGAGCTTTACGACTACTCCACGTAGTTTACTTACTCAACCCGACCTTGAGCTTTTCGACTACCTCCGTAGTTTACTTACTCAAACACAAACAAGCTTTCGGACTACCTCTCAGAGCTTACTAACTTCACCTCTAGAGCTTTCTCGACTACTCGCGTAGTTTACTAACTCTTTACAACTCTTCTCACCAACAAACACACTCCAACTACCTTCTCAAGGGTTTGGGGTTTCTCGGTTGGTTTCAACTAGGATGAGATATCCTTTACAATGAAGTACAATGCAAAGGCTAGGATATCTCGACTAAGCTTTGAATATATCTTATCAAGCTAGGCTTAGTTTAGTGAGCTCTCTTCAATATAAAAGCACTTGGGAAATTCTAAGTTTTTCGAAAGTGCTTTAACTTTCTTGATAATAAGTTTGAGCTTCTTGAGTTGCTTATAAATTTCCGTAACCTTACAATGTAGAGGGTCACCAAGATTTATAGGCATATACCAAGGTCACTCTTGAAAAACTATCCGTTGGAGAGATAACCGTGAGTTTCCTCTTATGGTGTGTGAGAACGGCTATATTTAGGGTTTGAAACTCAGAATCTGCTTTTAGGCAATAGCCTTTCATGTAGCCGGTCTTCACTTTTTGCAGTCTGGAACTTTTGTACATCTGACATCTTTTTCAGCGACCTGTCACTGTCAGTGTCAGTATGGTACAGTGTTGTCTTCCTCTTTTTTACTTTTGTCTCCAGTTAAAGGTAGACACCTTCAACGACTCTTTTGGTTACAAACTCTGAGTTGATATAACCTTAAAAACACTTTGTCTTAGTTCCTTTTGTCTGCATGGGAATGTCTTGGGCAATATCTAACTTTCTAAGGAATCGCGATCTTCTCAGTATTGCATCCTTCAGATAGATATTTTCATTGCCTCGGAACATTCAGGTTTTATCTTGAGCATTGATTACATTCTTGAGTCTTGATAATTTTTGTGCCTTGATATTCTTGATCTTGATTCTTGATCTTACATCATCTGTATCTTGAGTCTTGAGGGTCTTACGAGTCTTGGCGTCTTACGAGTCTTGAGTCTTACGAGTTTTCACAGATATCTTGGTGATATCTTTGAGTCTTCATCTTTGAGTCTTGGTTCCTCGATTTCATCTTTGTGTCTTGATATCTCGATTTCTGCTTTGAGTCTTGATATCTCGATTTCCTTTGGGTCTTGATATCTCGATTTTGCTTTGAGTCTTCATATTCTCAGTTTCTTACTGAGTCTTCAGAAACTTAGTTTCATCTTTGAAACTTGTTTCTTGAAACATATCTTGATTTCTTCAGAATCTTCAGATCTAAACCTGATCTATATCTGTTGCTTATACATTTTGCAGATATCATCCTGAATACTATAAAAACTGAATCCTGACTCAACTATCAAGATTATCCTGAACATGTCATACTCAGGGTTTTTGGGATCTAATCAAAATCATATATCTTTTATTAAATTCATCTCCCAACACTTCTCCTCGTGGGCTGACTAGGGTTTCCTTCCTTGCTCAGCAAGTCGTGCTCACAGATACGCTTTCCGAGGTTATATTCCGAGAAATCCACCTCATCAGAACTGCCCGAATCTTGTCCATATATATCTCTAACCGAAGTCCCGACTTCTTCGACCGCGATGTCCGATTCTTTCAAGTCGCTCCCCGACTTCTTTGCTACGTCAAGCCGCTAGCGACCTTCTGAGACTTCAAAGTCGCTTCCCGTCCTGCTCAAGCTGGATGAAGTCGGATAACAAGCTAAATATGAGATTGCCCAATCCCAAGCCTCCATTAGGTCTGGTTATTTCCCCGTACAACAATTGCCCCTCAAGATGAGGTCACGATCTTGCTTCGGGATCTTATCTTGAACCGTTGATATTCGCTGACTTACAGCAAGTCGATCTAGGGATCTGTGCCCGAGTCAAGTCTCTATCCTCGGGGAGTCGTATGGTCGCCTAGGTTTCCTCAATCGGTGTGACAAGTGATAGGATTACATTGATGTTGTGACAGACAGGTGACGTTTCAAGCCGCGAGCTCGCCAATCAGCGATCGCATGCTTCCTACGCATCGCCCATGTCGCCCTATTTTCCACGGGGGACCCCAAGGATTTCAAATTTATACTTTTGACCCCTTGCCCCTCTATAAATAGGCCTAGGGTTCCTCCTTAGAACCCTCCTCTTTTTCGTCTCTCAAAACTCCGGCTAGAACTTCTGCGTCCGTCTTTTCGGCTAGGTAACCGTCTTTTCCCAATTTCACGTCAATGGCTTTCGGTTCCCGATCTGCTCTTTCGGCCCACTTCATGGTTTCTTCATCTTTAGATGATGATAATACTGCAATCATCGAGTTGTATCGTCGTAGCAACACAGAGACCACCACCGCGGATCCCACGACGCCCCCGACCGCCGGTGCCACCGGCGTCGGCTGGGACGATGATGGAGATGACGATTAATTTCTGAGGGAGTTGGATGACATAACACACATTCCTGCCCTGGAACCGAGTTCCCTTCGCGTGGCCGCGGCGTCGAGGGAGGGGAAGTCTGGGTCTTCCAACCTGGCTCGGAAATATGGGGCTTACGAGTGGGCTTTCGATTAACACTCTTATGTGGCCCATGACCCATACACAACTACCGGAGGTCGGTCAAGTCGGACTTCGCGGCATCGCATGACAAAAACAGGTTGGTTCTCACCGATGGGTACGTGCAATCCCTCCATCGTCTTTATAAGGTTCCACGGGATATACACTTTTATGGAGCAACCTCTGACGAAAGGGCCGACCAGCCGCCACCCGGCATGATCGCGGTCAACGAACAGATAATGGATGCCGGAATCCGGTTCCCGCTTCACCCGGAAATCTCCCACCTACTAGCGGCTTGGAATCAGAGCCTGACCCAGATCACCCCTAACGGATGGAGTTACATTCTTTCCACAATGACCGTTCTTGGGCAAGCCGGGTTGCGTCGACTTCCAAACGCAGGTGAGGTGGCCTATGTGAAGATGCCCATCCATCAGGCCGGAGGCTATAACGCTGTGCGGCTCCGTAGAGTGGGATCCCAAATAAGATTGAGGGGTGGCACTATAAATGGTGGTTCATCGGGGGGGCGTGGGAGTTCGTGGACCCTTCGAACACACTGCCCATCATTGTTCCAACCGACTATGCCAAATGGGTCGAGCATGGTAAGCTGCGCCCTATTTCCGATATAAACGCATGTAATGATCTAATTATCTTCTTCTTTTGCAGTTTTCTCGCCCACTACTACCGACCTTTATTGGGACTTCAACGAGGCATTTGATATCATTCGTGACACTCCACCGAGCGAGTGGGATGTGAACACTTTGAACTCCGAACTTGACCGACTCAACGTCGGTCTGTACACTTATCCTGTCACTTGAACATCCCCTGTAACTTTCCTTACTCCGTGCTTATTACATTTTCTGATATCGACCTGACTGGTTGGCTCCTCACATTTCTGTAGTTCCTAGCACCACTGTTTACCGCCGTAAGCCTCCTGCGACTAGTGGCCTCCGATGCCGGCCCTCCGAGGCCACCCCCTGTCGAGGTCGCCCCTCCAAGCTCGGCACCCACTGGTCCCTCCGCTGCCGACAAAGGTAAGAGGAAGGCCACGGGGTTAACTCCGCCGACTTCTGGGCATGCTCGGAAGAAAGTGAGGGAGGAGATTTCGACCTACGAGTCTGAAATCAACCGGGGCCTGGGAAAGAAGGACCGAGTCTGCCCTCATTCATAATCGGCTTCCTCGCCTCCGACCTCGCCGCCAGCCAGTTCGTGGCCTGCCTTGCCAGCCTGGAGGAGAGTTCGGCACGACGATGATGACTCCTTCTTAGGCTGGGAGGAGGAGTGGGTGAACGAGTAAGTCCTCACCATGATTTTTATGACTTTTTTACATTAATCCTCATAGCTCTGATGGCTCGGCTCTCCTTTATAGTCCTGAACTCGGCCCCGCCGACTTCTGCCCAGAGGTGGTTAGCTTCCTCAACAGTCCTCCCCTTGCTTCGGCCTACCTCCCCAATAAGTGGCCGGGGTACATTTCCCGTAGCGTGCACAACCTGCCCCGGGTGTGGACGCTTACTGATCATGGTAACGCCCGTCGTCAGAAAATGACGGGCAAAATGTACTCGGCCATGGTCCACACTCTCAAGGCGGCCTTTTACTTGGAGAGGGTAGTGCCCAAGCTGAAACCAAGCTCCGACATCTCTGTGAGTCCCAGGCTCGTGTATCCGCTCAGGCCGGAATGATCTCGGCGGCAGCCGAGACTCAGAAGGGGCTGGAGAAAACAAATGCGGAGTATCTTCTGCGGATCTCGACCCTCGAGGGTAGCCTGGCTGAGCTAGAGGGCGTGCTGGCTGAGGAGAAGTTGAAGTCGGCCTGGGCGGAGACCGTGCTGGCGGCCGAGAAGCTGAAGATGATCCAGTCGGAAAGGAGGGCGGCCGAGGTGGAGGCCGGTCTGAGGGAGGAGCTGACCAGAGCAAAAGGGGAGCTGGACACTAGGGAGGCCCAGTTCAAGGTCGTCGAAGAGATGAACGCTAACTTTGCGTATGTGATGGCCTTTATGGGTGCCATCCAAATATGTCATCAGGCGAACCCTTCTGGCGACCTTAGTGGGCTGGTCGCCGACCTCAGGGACTACGTCCGGGCCAACCCTCTGGCCCCCGATGTTTTGCTGGATATCCAGGACCTGGAGGACATGGGCGTTGATCTCTCATTTTTTCCAGATCCCAGGCAGATCGTGCGCCCTCTCCATGACTCTCCGTTGGTTGACCTCCCAGATGCTACATCTTCCGAGCCCCTGGGGGAGAAGTCGACGAGCTCGGAGGTCATTCCTCCCACTGTTGCCGATCCCGCCGAGGAGGAGATACCGAGGTCGGAGGTTGTTCCTCCAACTATTGACATGACTGCCGAGCCCGTTGTGGAGAGGATCGTAAGCTCAGAAGCTGATCCGCCAGTGGTTACACAGCAGGAGCCTCCTTTCGGGACGGTCAATACCCCGACCTCGACTGCCCCAGCCGAGAAGAATTGAGATTGCAGCTCTACTACCCTTTTTGTTTTTTTTTTTTTCCTTTTTCAGTTGTACTAGCCTTCGGGCTTTGGTTTGAGATGTATTTCTCCCGACCTTTGGGTCTTCTATTAATGGAAGTTACTTTATGTTTTGGTCTGGTGCTTATCTTACTATGTAAAATAAACTTCCATATTTCATCCCCCCCAAGTCGAGGTCGCAAGCTCGTCTTGGGGCCTTGACTTGAACTCGTACAACTTATCAACTTCTGGCAGGTCAGACTCGGGAAGTGTGCATACGCCGACATCTCCTCCTCGGGGAGATGAAGCGTTGCCTCGATTCTCCGAATCGGTGTGACGGTTGACAGATCCGCAATGATGGCTTGGGTATTTGGTGGCGCCAGGCGCCATAAATTGGGCCAACCAGAAGTCGTGTTCTGCCAACGCGCCGCACGTGGGCCGCCGGTTTCTTTATGGGGCCCTCAAGAGTTAGAAATTGCAACTTGATCCCCGTCTTCCATCTATAAATAAGGCGGGTATTTCACACTGAAGATTCACATTGTCCCCCTCTGATCTCTCCACTTTTCACCTCCAAGCTCCGGCAATGGGCGATTCCAGTGATCCTCTCGTTTCACAACCCTTTCCGGCAGTAAGCCTCCCTGGTTCTGTACTTATTATTTCTGGCACTCGGACCATCCTTGCGGCTCCCCCATCTCGGATTCTGCTTTCAATGGAGGGTGACCATACGACCATTGCCAAGTTTTGCTATTACCCGGGTGGCGGACGCGCCGCCGCCGTGACGGTGGAGCCCCTTGCTCACTGTGCCTCGGGTGCCGATCGGGAGGATGGGATTAATGGTGATGGTCTTCTCCTGATACGTAATACAGATTTAATGCGAATCCGATCATGCCAAATTCCCTTCATAATCCCTTGAGTTTTTTTGCGTCGTAAAGATGGCACTCGTGCTTGCTCACACGAGAAGCCTCATTGCAGCATCTGACACTCCAAGGATGTTGTAACATCCTTTTCTGATAGTTTTGCAGCATCTTTCTCAACGTCCTCCGTGTCCGAGAGGTGCTACCCTAGTAGCAATGTAGTACAGACCAAGTCGCTAGTTTGAGTGGCTCCATAGTAGAGACCAAGTCGCTAGCTCGGGTGGCTCCATAGTATAGACCAAGTCGTTAGCTCGATTCCGAAAAATGTATTGTATTGGAATGCTCTTTTTACCGACCTTTGGGTCTATCGTAATGGGATTTTCCCCGACCTCCTGGTCTTTATTAATGAAATTCTCCTTTTTAATTCCTTCATTGTGTTGACTTGATTTCCTTATGCGGATTTTGCTTAGTCCTTGTCGTCTTATTTTCTATGTGACTTGCTTCTTGGACATTTGCGTAGCCGTCTTATAAAGTCGGGGGATGACCGCACCGCTAGGGTGGCGATCTCTCCTCCAGTATCTCTAAAGTCGGACCTCGGGTTCGCAAGTTATCAATCATGTCTTTTACGCGACCTACATGTTATCGATCATGTCTTACATGCGACCTACATGTTATCGATCATGTCTTCCATGTGGTATGCATTTCCTCGATCATATGTTTTTCGAGCGACCCGCTTGGTTTACACAGGAGTCTTACATTTCAAAAAGAATAGAGAATCATTGTTACTACAAATATTTGTTTACATCGTCTTGATCGATACAGGGATATAAATCTCCTGGTAGTATTTTTTCAAATGAGTTGCATTCCACGGATATTGGGCCTTGGTCCCATCTGCTTTCTCGAGATCGTATGCCCCATTTGGTTGGACCTTCGATATCTGGAACGGGCCCTCCCAATTGGGACCGAGGGTACCTTTTGAGTCTCCGAGTATCTTTTTAAGCACTAGGTCCCCAACCTTGAAACGTCGAAGTCGCACTCTAGAGTTGTAATATTTCTTAGACCTCTGTTTGTATCTGGCATTTCTCATATTAGCCTCTAATCGCTTTTCTTCGAGTAGGTCGAGGTTCCTCTCCAGGGCCTCGTCATTGTGATCAAAAGCTACTTGGCTAGTCCAGAAAGTCGGGACATCGACCTCCGCGGGCACCACTTTGCTACGTCAAGCCGCTAGCGACCTTCTGAGACTTCAAAGTCGCTTCCCGTCCTGCTTCAGCTGGATGAAGTCGGATAACAAGCTAAATATGAGATTGCCCAATCCCAAGCCTCCATTAGGTCGGGTTATTTCCCCGTACAACAGGTATCAACCACGTCCACACGCGCAATTAACTAATGAAACTCAGCTGAGTATTCAGCAACTGAACGCGTTCCCTGGCGGATGTTGTGGAGTGATTGGAACAATGTACTCCGGTAGTTGTACGGTAGAAATTCACGCCGAATATGCTTCTGAAGTTTCTGCCACGTTGAGATCTTGGACCGACCTTGGCGAGCGTGAGTGGCGCGCATCTGTTGCCACCAGGCGGTGGCGCAACCACGAAAGCGAGTCGCGATGAGGCCGATGCGGTGGTCATCCGACATTTTCTTAAACTCTAACATGTCGTCGACGGTGTGAATCAAGTCCAAGAACTCCGTTAGGTCAAGAGAATCGGCAGACTCCGGGATCTCAATGCCGAAGCCTTGGTCCCAACGTGGGCCGCCACCGGTCACTGGAGGGACGTCGCACCCGCGGTTTGCGAATGGATTATTCATGGACACGATATCATCGTCATCAGAGATGTCAGAAAAACCCCCTTGATCGAAAGTAGGGTTGTGGTGATTGTCAACACGGTCCGTGCAGGAATGTGGGTTGGGTCGGCATTCAACTCGATCGGCAGCAGCTGCGCCGCCATTGTTTCTTGCTGTATACGTAGAGCATCGACAACGTGTGTAAGATCAAATATATGGTTTCGAATCTCCTCAATAGGATCGACCGCGGGTCCATTTCCCTTGGCAACTTTCGGTGCCATTGTACATGAGCGTAGTCAGACTCTGGATATCAACACGGAAAATAGATAAATATATGAAGAAATAAACACCTTGATACTACGTATACTAGGCGGGTTATTCACAGCAGGGAAAACCCCATTTCATTAATCAAATTATCCAAAGTCCCCTAACAAAGATAAACAGGCAAGTTTAAGTACTAACTGAAAATAAAAGTCCACAACAATTGGGTCCAAATTAAAACAGTAAAAAAATAAACCCAATAACTTAAACACGATCAATCAACCGCATTTACGATCCCACTTTTCCATGAAAGCTAAAGCGGTCTCGTCTCCAGGGGCCGATGCACCTTGAGGAATGGGGTGGCAAATGCCTTGCCTCGATTTTAAGTATCAACCATATATTTTCTATGTTAAACCATTTAAGATTTTGGTTTTTGGCTCAATGGTAAGTGAAAGTGTTTTGGGAATCCTTGGAATCGTGGGTTCGATCCCCACTTTCAAAACTATTTATTTTTTTATTTGCAAAGCAATTAGGTAGAGTAATTTTTTTTTTACAATATTATAAGCTTTTAATTTTTATTTCGTACATAATTATTTTTATCACATATTTTACTTATATATGTTAAATATTTCTATTTGCAAAAAAATTAGGTAGAGCAATTTTTTTGTGTTACAAACTTTTATATTTTTATTTCATACATAATTGTTTTTTTATCACATATTTTACTTTTATATATTAAATATAACTACAACATATGGTATATGCAAATTCTTGTATGAAATGGTCTCACTATTGGGATGATTCACAAAACGTCATTCCATATTATGTAATGTCTCATCGTGAGGTCGTCTCACATAAGTCCTATATTCTACATTATAATAATTTACTATTAAATTTTATATCTGTAAATTCATTTTCATACTTCAATTTTATTTTTAAATTATTTCATATAATTTATTTTGTGTTTTTCCTGAAATTGATTCATGCATCCACCACTGCTCGTCCCCATCACGATTCAACCGTCATTAAAATTCTCGAACATTCAACATAAAAATTCAGACGCTACGAGCGTCGAATCAACAAACTAATTATATATTAATAATCTACGAGTAGCAACGATCAATTTGATATATAAAACATGTAACTTCGATTACAGTCGCCGGCAACCGAGCGCGGCGGCGTGATGCGGAAAGAAAAGGGAGGAACTGTGTTACCTTGCCCTGATCTTGCGCGCTGATTGGTTTGGGAGACGGTAATACAAATCAAACTTATCTACTTAAATTCCTTATTTTATGTTGTTATTATTATTATTATTATTATTATATTACTAATTAATATATGTATGCACCTATCTCCAATTTCACTCATTTAATAATAATACTTCCTAAGGTATATGTATATAGTTGCGTCCTGTATACAGCTACGTATCTTAATCTTAATACTAATACTATATATTAGTAAATCTATTTCTCTTAATCTTAATCTTAATATTATATATTAGTAAATCTATTTCAGCCTATGTGGCGAAACCACGTCAGTCTGCGCAAAGTTCAATTCAACCAAATTATTTCGTTTTGTTTTAAAATCGTGCACTCTCATTAAAAATTAAATTAAATATTAAAAGTTGATGTTGGGATATTTAGTTTTGATTAATTATGCCAAAACATTATCAACTTGTGTTATTTAAGTTAATCTACAGATAACAAGTTGAGGGGGAACAAATTGAGGGGGAACTCACGAAATCAGACGAAGATGATCGAGATCAGACGAGGCTGATCGAGATCAGATGAGTAGGATGAGTTCCGAGTAAACTGATGAGCTGAACAAGAAGAAACATGCTGATTTTTGAAGAAGAAATGTCGATGATGTTGATGTTGTTGATTGATGAGAGTCGATCGATCGATTGATCTTGATCGATGAAGACAGACGGTTTGAGATCTGGTGACCGATCTTCTTGACAGATCTGGTGACGATCTTCTTGACGAGATCTGGTGACTGATATTCTTGACGGTCGGTGACGATATTCTTGACGGATCTGGTGACGGATCTGGTGACGATGTTCTTGACGAGTCTGGTGACTGATCTTCTTGACGGATCTGATTGACCCGATCTTCTGACCCGGATGTTCTTGACCCGAGGCGGTGACGTCTTTCTTGACGGATCTGGTGACGAGATCTGGTGACTTGATGTTCTTGACGGTCACGGTGACGATCTTCTTGACGGATCTTTGGTGACTGATCTTCTTGACTAGATGCGAGTTGACGGATCTGGCGGCTGATGTTGTCTTTGATCGTCTGTTTGTCTTGTCGGATCGAGGAACAAAATCTGCGGATTGATTTCTCTGGACCCAATCTGCGGACAGTTTCTGAGACAATTCTGACGGACCGTCGCATACCAAATCAAGCGACCCGAGAATCGGAGAAAATTTGAGCGGTAATAAAGGCGGTGAAATCAGATCCGTTAGACACACAAAAGCAGCTGGCCAATAAGAAGACAACACACATATTGATGTGACATAAAACTGCAAGGAAAAGTGCAAAAGGACAAAGAAAAGCTGGAAGTTATTAGTATGGATTTGAATATTACTTTCCAACGGTAATATTTAAATCCACACTATAAATTCATTGCACTATCTTCAAAAGAAGATAATGGAGGATTTGCAAAGTGAAATTAAAGCCAAATATTCAAGCAACTCCATTCATAGAACACAGAGCAAGAAATACACACATATATTCAAAAGTGTACTACCCTAGATCTAAGCACAAATGCTATATCCTAAGCTTAGAGAGATTTTCCCATCCTTAGCATTGAGGCTAAACAAATGTAAGGGAAAATCTCAACCTAGTTGGAAACCAAACAAACCTTACCCAAATCAGTCGGTTAAGTTTGTAGGTGAGTGTGAACTCGGTAAACATCTAGCAATCCCGAAAGGGAGGGTAGGCGATCCCGTGAGGGTGATAAGTCCCGTTTGAGTGAGAACTCGGTAAACATCTAAGCAATCCCGAAAGGGAGGGTAGGCGATCCCTTAGAGGGTGATAAGTCCCGTTTGAGTGAGAACTCTGTAAACATCTGTTGGTTAAGTTGGTGCCCCATGAAGGGAAGAGTGGATGTAGGATGAGTTGTCCGAACCACTATAAAAATGCGTGTGTTCTTATTTGCTATCATATTAACTGTCATACATACTTTAGCAAATCTGCAAAACACTTTCGAAAAAAAAAAAATTAAGTCACCTCCCATTGAGATTTTACGAGTTTTAAATCGGGTTTTTCGGGACCATCAGTTTAGTTAAATACGTTTAAAATATTAAACACGTTTATGTGTTTATCCATATATATCATAAATAGTTTATCCATTATATATATATTAAGTATAAGTACTAATACGTTTATCCATTGTATATCATATATATTAAGCATAAGTAATATATATATATATATATATATATATATATCATATAGTAAGCATAAGTATAAGTATTAATACGTTTATCCATATATATATCATATATTAAGTATAAGTATTAGTTAACGCCCATTTATCATATATTATATTACACGAAGTATTGAGGTATGTAGTTTGAGTTTTGAATTAATTAGTGTGAATTATTTTGAGAATATTTATGTGTGTTTTTTAGTTTTCAACGATTGTAATCTGATTTTGTTTTGTATATTCCAGGAAGCATTGACGTAAGTATTTTGAGTTCTGAATCGGTTATAAATGTTTATTGCAATTGTGTAATTAAATTAATAAAAATATATATGTTGCAGGGAGTATTGAGGTAAGTAATTTGAGTTCTATATTAATGTGTAATTAAATTAATAATTTTATTTTGTATATTGAATGGATTGAGTATTGCGGTAAGTAATTTAAGCTCTATATTCATGTGTAATTAGATTAATGATTTTATTTTATATTTTATAGGGAGTATTGAGGTAAGTAATTTGAGTTCTAACTTGTTATGAATGTTTATTGCAATTGTGTAATTTAATTAAAGCTTTAATTTAGAGTTTCTGACTGTGTGTAATAGTTTGTAGCGTCTTCAATTAAGGGGATTTTTTTTTTATGTTCATATGCTGCTTTAGTGTGAATTATTTTGAGAATATTTATGTGTGTTTTTTAGTTTCCACCTGTTGTTTTTTTTCATAGTGATTCTTCTAATTTGATGAATTTGTTAATCTGGTTACGTTTTTACATTGCATGGAATATTAAGGTAAGAATTTGAGTTCTAAATTGATTATGAATGAGTTTCTTATTTTCTGTCCATATCGATTTTTCTAATTTGATGAATTAAGTCATTTGAGTTATGTATATTGGTAAACCTGATTCATCTTATGTGGCGTAACCACGTCAATCTGCACAAAACCCAATTCAATCAGATTATTTCGTTTAAAAATGTGCAATCACATTAAAAGTTATTAAATTAAAATTTTAATCTATCTAATTAAATTTGTTGATGTTGCACGGATGTTGTTCCATATGTTGGACAACATTCTGCACAACATCATAAATTTGCCCTTTCTCCTAACACTAACTCTGTTTTAACAGATTTGTTTTTCTATGTTTCCTACACTGCAGGTTGAAGACAATTCGGTTTTATTGTCAAGCGGTTGTGTTGGTCCCGGTGAAAATGAGTCTTACACGTGTATGGGGGGGGGATACACGTGTTCAGTGTTTTTAAAACTTTTTCTTACTGAGGTCAGCTTGGGTCAGATAATCCTGAAGATTAGGTCCTGAGAAGCACAAATCACTCTGAGTCAAAGTCTACTGAGACAGTGATCCTGAGTTGCTTTCAGAAACCTCAGATAATCCCAACTGAGTCCTGAGTTTCAGAGATCCTGAGTTGCTTGGATCAGATAACTAACTTACTGAACCCTCAGAAGAGTAAGATCAGTTTGGTAATTATCTGTTCTAGCTACTCAGACGTGCGGAATGGTTGGCCCTTTAGTTCATACTCATTTTAAGCTTTGCTGAAAACCTTCCTTTAATGGAATAGTGATTAGGCTGTGATTCAATTACATGCAACTTCCAGTGGATTGATTCCAACTGAAATATCAGTGAAAATATGCTTTCAAACTCAGTGATGCAACAGTTAAGCACAGATAAAGAAAGCAATAAACAACACAACAATTATAGTGGTTCAGAGACTCAAGCTCCTACGTCCACTCTCTCTGATCCTCAGAGAAATTCACTAATCACTTCTGAGCTTTCTGACTACCTCGCGTAGTTTACTTACTCAACTCGGTCCTGAGCTTTCTGACTACTCCACGTAGTTTACTTACTCAACCCGACCTTGAGCTTTCTGACTACCTCCGTAGTTTACTTACTCAAACACAAACAAGCTTTCAGACTACCTCTCAGAGCTTACTAACTTCTCCTCTAGAGCTTTCTGACTACTCCGCGTAGTTTACTAACTCTTTACAACTCTTCTCACCAACAAACACACTCCAACTACCTTCTCAAGGGTTTGGGGTTTCTGGTTGGTTTCCAACTAGGATGAGATATCCTTTACAATTAAGTACAATGCAAAGGCTAGGATATCTCGACTAAGCTTTGAATATATCTTATCAAACTAGGCTTAGTTTAGTGAGCTCTCTTCAATATAAAAGCACTTGGGAAATTCTAAGTTTTTTGAGTGCTTTAACTTTGCGATAATAAGTTTGAGCTTCTTGAGTTGCTTATAAATTTCCCGTAACCTTACAATGTAGAGGGTCACCAGTATTTATAGGTATACACCAAGGTCACTCTTGAAAACTATCCGTTGGAGAGATAGCTTCGTGAGTTTCCTCTTATGGTGTGTGAGGAACGGCTATAATTAGGGTTTGAAACTCCCTAACACATTTTAGGCAATAGCCTTTCATGTAGCCGGTCTTCACTTTTTGCAGTCTCGAACTTTTGTACATCTGACATCTTTTTTGAATGACTTTGTCGATTGTCAAGATGGCATGATGTTGTCTTCCTCTTTTTGACTTTTGTCTCCAGTTAAAGGTAGACACCTTCAACGGCTCTTTTGGTTACAAACTCTGAGTTGATATAACCTTAACAACACTTTGTCTTAGTTCCTTTTGTCTGCATTTGAATGTCTTGGCAAATATCTATTATCTAAGGAATCGCGATCTTCTCGAGATTGCATCGCCCGGATAGATATATTGATGCCTCGGAGCATTGGGTTTATCTTGAGCATTGATACATTCTTCGAAGTCTTGATAATTCTTGTGCCTTGATTTTTGATCTTCAATCTTGATCTTGATCTTGCGTCTTGAGTCTTGAGTCTTCTCGAGTCTTCGAGTCTTGATGATATCTTGGCCGATATCTCGAGTCTTCATCTTGAGTCTTGATTTCTCGATTTCATCTTTGAGTCTTGATATCTCGATTTCTCCACGAGTCTTGATTCTCGATTTCTCATTGAGTCTTGATTCTCGATTTCTCTTCGAGTCTTGAAACTTCAGTTTCATACTAAAACTTCAGTTTCTTCAGAAACATACTGAATTCTTCAGGGTCTTCAGAACCTATCCTGATCTATATCTGCTGACTATACATTTTGCAGATAACATCCTGAATACTCTAAAACTGAATCCTAACTCAACTATCAAGATCATCTAAACATGTCATACTCAGGGGTTTTGGGATCTTAATCAAAATCTTATATCTTTTAAATTCATCTCCCAACAATTTCCCCCTTTTTGATGATGCCAAAACCTATCTTGTTACAAACATATAACATATACTCAGGTTTCAGTTTATTCTATTACAAGATTGATTATGTCTCCCAACAATTTCCTGAAACAGAGAATCTCCCAACAATTTCAGAGAGTCTCCCAACAATTAACAATTTCTTCAGTAATGAATCTTCTTAAATAGTTCATCACCAAATACTTAAACAATTAATTCAGAGACATTCATTCAGCATATCAAATATAAAAGACATGTAAATAAGATAATGAGATATTATCTTTTGAGCATAAATGATAAGTTTTCATTGATGATTGGTATACCATTACAGATTACAATGAGTCTTATCAACAAAATCAAAAAGACAAAAATTTAAAGATTTACAAGAATCTTGAGTCTTGATCTTGATCTTGATTTAGCTCTTGGTCTTACGCTCTTGGTTTTTCTTCTTCTTCAACATCATCACGGGCACCTCCGGGTTGAACATTCCAAATATCTCTTCTTGGTTCATTTCTTTCCTTAATGATATCCGGACTGTTTCCTGTCAAACCCAATGACCCAAGATACTGAGCAATTTCTTGAGTAATGGCCTTCTCATTCACCAAGCCATTACCAAGTCTTGGAGGAGGGTAGGAATATGGACCAGGGGCTACTATCTGTACCTTTCCTTCATCTGCTAAGTTCATCCAACTTTGGAGATATTTTGGATAGAAGGTTAGGAGATATTCAATGAACGCTTCATTCTGATCTGAGCTTTCCCCTCTCCACTCCCTGAGCACATCATAATAGAACCAGAAGGTTCTCTTGAATTCTTCCCACATATCGTTGAGCTTGATAGACATCCATTTGTCAACGTGTGGCCACTTCAGTGCTTTTGATGTCTCTCTCCTTTTGCTCGCAAACTTTTTGAATCCACTCCTTCGCTTCAGCTCTTCTTCAGTCTTCTTCCTGATCACAGGCACGCCTGAGACTGAAGCAGCTGCTTTCTTAGCCTGTTCTATCTGGAGTGTCTTCAGAGCATTCTTCGTATTGAAGACTTTCTTCTGCGGTTGAGACTCAGATTCTTCAGTTCCTTCATCATCCAGAATCAGCTTTCTCTGGATTGGCTTAGAAGCCTTCGCACGCTTGCTCTCAGGTTGAACAATCCCCAAGGCTTTCCTCTTCATAGGTAATTCAGCAGCAGCCTGGCTTGTTCCAACCTTAGTTCTAGCACTCAGTTTCTCTCTTGCAACATCAAGCATGGTTTCCTCAGAAACTCGAGTGTAGATAGGCTTCTCCACCTGAGCGAACTTCAGTTTGTCAGTAGCTTCGACTTCATTCAAGGCTTTGGATAGGTTATACATTTCAGCTTCTTTCTGTGCCTTTTTCTCCAAAGTACGTGCCAATAACTTCCTAAAGTCTTCTTCTGGTCTTTCCCCCTTCTTGGTACCGTAATTTGGAAGAAGTCTGGAGAGTGCTGTGTCCATGTGATATTGCTCTTTCCTCACACAGCGCACCTCTCCTGCTATCTGATCTTGTTCATCTTCCAGCCTCTTCATGTGGTTCTTAGCCATAGAAAATTCTTCAGACAAATGGGCAAACTGGCCAGAGAGAGCTTCTTTAAACATCTCTGTCATCTTGGTCATGAGCATTGAGCTCATTTCCTCAACAATAGATTTAATCAGCACCTCATTCTTCTCTGCCAGTTTCACCTCTAGAAATTCAGTATTCTCCTGGTGCTTCTGTTTCAGTTCAGCACTCAGCTCAGCCTTGACTCCCTCCAGCTTTTCATTCAGCTTATCTTCCATGGAGGTCATCTGTGAGGTCAGAGTGTTTTGGATTTGCACCAGTTCTGAAGAGTGACTAAGATTCTCCATCTTCTGAGCTTGATTGGTCAATGTCTCTTCCATCTGAGCAATCTTGATCATCATTGGCTCAACCTTCTCAAGCTTTTCCATCAAGGGAGTGAGGTCGATCTCAGGAACCTTCTGCACCTTCTGTGCTGATTGATCATCCTGAGGTTCAGACACAACCTGAGGGTCGGTCTGCACCTGAGCTTCAGCTTCATCCTGAGCTCCAGTCTCCAACTGAGCCTCAGTCTGTACATCAGACAATTCAGAGTTAAAGATAGAACTTTCAGTAACTTTGGCATAATTGTTAATAGTGCCAAAAGGTACCTGAAGAGTGATAGCTTCAGTCTGAGGTTGAATGATTTCAGGTTGATCAGCACAAGAAGTTTCCTTCTCCATCTGAGACTGATCCTCAGCATCTCCCTGTTGGTCCCCATCTTGAAATTTGTCTCTGCTGCTAGGAGCACCAACCTCAGTATCTCTCCTCTCAGCTATTTTCCTCTGAACCAGCTCATCAAAATTGGCATTTTTCATACTGAGCTTTGTCTTCCTGAATCCTGAGAACTCAGTCAGGAATGTTGTCTCCTCATTCCACCAGTCTTCCCCTCTGAATGCAGCAATGTTCAACATCTCCGGAAGAGTCTGATTGAGGATAAAAATTGTCGTCCTTAATATTAAGAAGATATCTTGCAGATCAGGGTATGAGCTGAGCTCAGGGTAGCTGAGCTCAAAAACATCATTTAAATTTTTCGGAATAATATACAATTCCCTTTCAAAATCGATGTATTTGGACGAATGCTCTAAATGTGATACAGTAATCTCAGAATGCATACCATCCTCTTCATCTATCCTCAAATTACAGATGAACTCGATTACCTCTTTAGCGTACTCGTGGTCCGGTCGGCTTGCAACAAGATGAGTGAGTTTGGCCAATCGGATCATATGGAGAGCCTCCTCTTCTGGTTTGGAATTGGTTGTGCTATCGAGTGAGACAACGAACTCATACCAGGGTTTGTTGGTTTCGGCTAATTTATCAAAAATGGTAGGAGCCATTTGAGAGATTGAAGATTTAGGGTTTAGGTTTTCTGGGCAAAGGGGATTTTTCGCAGAGGATTTTGGGAACGAAGGGTTTGATAAAATTTTGGCTTCAATGGCTTCTTGGGGTATAAATAGTTTGGAGATCGTGGGAATTCACGTTGGTTAGGTGAAAAGCAACGGTTGAGATTAATCTCCGATTAATCGGGTATACGAACAGTCGATCTCTGAAAAGTGAGCCGCCAAAATATCCTCATTGGTCATTAATGTAACAGAGCATTAAATGACTGTTGACCTTCTTCGGAATTTCAAACGATCCCGCCCAAAAACTTTCCTTAGGTGTTTTGTATTTATTGCAAATGATTACTGAGCTTCACTTAAGCAATAAATGAGTCGCATGAGTCATTACTTCTTCAGACTAATTTCTCTCTATCAGTCTTACTGAGTACTGACCTTGATAAAATGTCAGTATAATACTGAGTACTGAATGGGTTCAGTATAATCCTGAGTACTGACCTTCAGTAAATTCTGAGGTTCCTGAGACTCAGTTCAGTATTTCCATTTTATCCTGAGCTTCTCAGTAAAATTCTGAGAAAACTTCATGCATCTGAAAACCTTCAATTTTTCAGATTTTACTCTATACACCTGGATCTAACATCCCTAATTCAACTGAAAGTTCCTGAAATCTTGATTCAGCCAAAGGTTTAGTCAAGATATCAGCTCTCTGCTTATCAGTATGAATTTTCTCCATCCTTATGTCCTTTTTCTCGACATGATCTCTGATGAAGTGATGTCTGATATCCACATGCTTGCATCTGGTGTGCAATACCGGATTTTGTGAAATAGCAATGGCACTATTATTGTCACAAAATATTGGTACTTCATTGGCTACAACTTTATAATCCCTTAATTGTTGTCTGAGCTAAAGAATCGAAAGCACAAAGAACTTCCCCGCAGCCCATGTATTCTTCAGTAGATCTTGGTTGCTACTGAGGTCTATTTCTTTGAAAACCAAGATATCAGCTTACTTCCTAGAAATTGACAAGTTCCTGTAGTGGACTTCCTGTCAATCCCGCAACCTCCATAATCACAGATCTTGAGTAACCAGTTAATTCAAGGTTATCATCAGTTGGATACCATAATGCTCTATTCACCGTGCCCTTAAGATACTTCAAGATCTTTTTGGCGACCTCCATGTGACTAGCCTTAGATTAGCTTGGTATCTTGCACATATCCCAACAAAGAAATGTTATATCCGCCTACTTAACGTGAGATAGAGCAATGATTCAATGATTCCTCTATAATCGGTATGACTCACCGATTTGCCTTGAGTAATCAAGATCCATCTTGTAGTTAGTATTCATAGGAATCCTAATCGCATTGCAAGTCGCACACCATATTTGGCAATCGGATCTACGGTGTACTTTGCCGGTTGATGAATATTCCTTCCTTTGATTGTTTCACTTGAAGACCTAGAAAGAAATTCATCTCCTCATCATTGACATCTCAAACTTGCCTTTCATCGGTGTTGAAAACTTTTCACACAACCGGTGATGGTTTGGAGATCCAAAAATGATGTCATCAACATATATTGAACCAAGAAGATATCTTCCCCATCTTCTATCCCTAAGCGAGTTCTATCAACTGTCCCTTTGACAAAAAACCATGGTCGAAGAAGAAACCGAGAAAGAGTATCATACCATGCTCGGGTGCTTGTTTAAGACCATACAAGGCTTTTTTTCGAGCTCAGTAAACTTGGTCATTCTGTTTGAAACCAGGAGGTTGTTCCACATAAACCTCTTTCTTTAGCACACACAGATTCAGAAATGCACTTTTCACATCCATTTGATAGACTGTGAACTTCATGTGGGCAAAGATATGCAAGAAACAATCGATGGCTTCTAGTCTTTTGCAAGTGCAAAGGTTTCATCATAATCCAAACCTTCTTCTTGGGAATAACCTTGTGCAACTAGCCTTGCCTTGTTTCTTACAATGTTGTTGTTTTCATCTCTTTTATTCTTAAATACCCACTTGGTTCCAATGACATTGTGCCTTTCAGGTCTATCTACTAGCTCCCATACTTCATTCCTTGAGAATTGATTCAAATTTCATCTTGCATAGCAAAGAATCCAATGAGAATCTTGTAGAGCTTCACCAATCTCGGTGAGCTCTTTCTCCGAGGAAGCAGAAGTGAGAATAGTGCACTCTCACTATGGAACCTTCTTGTTTTAACACCTTGGGTTAGATCACCCACAATCGACTTGTAGGATGACTATCTAACCATTTCCTTCTAGATGTTCCCCTTCAAAAGATCCTCAACATTTGAAATGTTAGGTTCATTTAATTCAAGAAACTTCGAGGGAACAACAGAAAATGAGAAAGGGAATCATCTTCCTCAGGGGAAATTCCATTCAGAACATTGTCAGAGACATTTGTTCCCCTTTGGTTGATAGATTGAGAATTTGCCTCATTTGTGACCACATCTTCATTGGCATCACATACCGAGTCAGGCGTGTCTGTGTCTGCTCAGATTGGTCACCTTTGGAGTGTTGGTTTTCCCGAGTCTCACCATCCCGAGTTCCATCCGAACTTCTTTATTCGAAGTTCGAGTCACCCCTATCATAGATAGTGACCGACTTCTTCTTTTCGTGTTCGATGGATGATTTATCATTCTTTTTCCGGCTTAATCTGGTGATCCTCTTGGTCGGTTCATAAGATCATGTTCTGTTTCTTCCGAACACAAGTAGATTCATCAAAAAAACATGAGGCGTTTCCTCCACAATAAGAGTCCTACAGGTTGTAAACTCGAAACTTTTTATCGACTTGAGAATATCCTAAGAATATTCCTTCATCGACTTTTACTATCAAATGTTTTCAATCGATCTTTACCATTATTGTGTATGAAACACTTGCAACCAAACACACGAAAAGAAAAAAAACAAGAGGCTTCCTTTCATTCCAAAGCTCATAGTTGTTTTGCCATGACTCTTAGTCAAGATGGATCTGTTTCCGAGAGTAGCATGCAATGTTGATGACTTCAAATTTCAAAATCTTTTAGGAATATCAACCTTCAAATTTATCATTGTCCTTGCAGCTTCTTTCAGAGTCCTGTTCCTTCTTTCAGCAATACCATTTTATTGAGGGGTCCTTGCAGCTGATGTTTCATGTGAAATTCCATTTGCTGCACAATAATCAGATATGATATGATTTATAAATTCAGTTCCTTTGTCAGATCTAATTTTGACCACACTCAGATTTTTCTCAATCTCGAGCCTTTTCAAGAATCTGGCAAACTTTTATCTGAGTCTCTTTCTTACTGAGTAAGAATATGACCCAAGTATATCTTGAGTAGTCATCAAATACTACCAATGTGTATTTCTTGCCATTAGTGCTTACTGGTGTTATAGGACAAAAAAGATCCATATGCAGTAACTGAAGTATTCTGTCAGTAGAAACATCTACTTTGCTTTTAAATGATGCTTTAACTTGTTTTCCTTTTTGGCACGCATCACAAATATGTTCCTTACTGAACACTTCATTAGGAAACCCTCTCACAAGAGCTAATCTTGCAAGCTTGTTCGGGGTTTTGAAATTGTGTGATTCATTCTTTTATGCCATAACCAACGGGTATTGTGGAACTTTTAGCAACCAAACATGTATCTTTAGGAGTTGAAGTCCAATCAAAGAAGATACACATTTCTTTTTCGTACCAACCAAATATATTTTTACGTGTTGTATCATCTTTCACATAACATAAGTTCTTAGAGAACTCAACATTAAAACCCTTATCACAGAATTGGCTTAATGAAAGAAAATTATGCTTCAATCCAGATACATATGAAACACCATGGATATGAACAGAATCGATTTCCAAAGTTCCATATCCTTCAGTCTGTCCCTTGGAGTTATCTCCAAAAGTGATATGTGGGCCTCTTTGTTCAACATAGTCACTGAGTATCTTCTTGAATCCTGTCATATGTCTTGAACATCCACTGTCAAGATACCATACATCAGGGGCTTTTTCATCTTTGCTCATCAGTGCTATGTGATCTTTAATCAACTTTGTGCCCTTGTTTTCCTCCTGAAAAATAGATCAATTCTTAGGTACCCAGTTTGTGTAGGGTCCTACAAGGTTAGATGTACCTTTCGGAATCCAAATCTGCCTGACAACTCTAATCACTTTAGAGTGGCTAATTTGTCTTCCATAAACATCAACATACACATTCACTACTCTGGGTGCCTTAGCAGTCTTTTGTGTATGTGTGTTAGCTTTAGCATGAACATGAGCCTTTGAATTCTGATTTGGTTCAGGCCTTTTGTTCAGATGCTTAGGCTTTTGTGCAGCCGGTCTAAATCTTTGATGACTCGGGTTCAGATAACCTTTACCCTTAGGCAAGTGGGGTTCAGGTTGTCTGTACTGAAATCTGGGTCTTTCAGCATACTGAGGACTTGGTCTCTTCAGTTGAGAATGTCTCTGCTGAGTGTTTCTCATCTGAGGATTCCTCTGATGGTTCAGTGTGGAGCCTTTTAGGTTTGTATTCTTAGCCTGAGGCTTTGAAGTACTTGCCTGAAACTTTCCAGCTGAGTGCTCAGTTTTTCTAGCCTTCACCTGAGGTTTGGGCTTTCCAACCTGATCATTCAGTTTTACTGAAACCATGGGACCTTTTCCCTTGTCTACAACCTTGGGCATTTCTTCAGTTTGAAGTGTGGGTGCCACTGGTTTTACAAAGATTGTCTTCTTGGTACTTGATGCAGCATTCAGATGACCTTGTGAGGTTCCCCCTGGAATGTATCCCAATCCAGATTTTATAGTGGCAGATCTCTGGTAACTCTGAATTTCATCTATTACTTTAGATGCAGTATTCAATAGAGTTAACTTCTTCTGTGCACTATCCTCACAGTTCTGTAGAGTTTCATGCTTCTCAGAGAGGTCATTGAACTTAGTCCTGATTAGCTGAATCTCTTCAGTGAATTTCTCTAGCTTTTCAGTTAGGGTCATTATCAACTTCTCTTTCTCTGAGAGTTGTACTTTCAGAACATCCAGTTCATCAGTAGCTCCCATTAATTGAGAAGTGATCTCAGTTTTGCTAGAGTCTTTCCATTTTAGATTTGCAGCCTTCAGTTCCTTATTCTACTCTTGAGTTTCATTTAGCAGTTCTTGTAAAACAGCATAGTACTTCATCAGATTCTCAAAAGAATCCATCAGGTCAAATTGACTGTTTACAGTTGAACTTGACAACTCTTGTGCTAGTGTAGGAGCAACAATAGAGAAAGAAGAGTTTACCTCCTCAATGGCCATCAGACAAATGTCATCACTTTCACTGTCTGAGAATATTTCATCTGAAGAGCTAGATCCCTCCTCAGAATGTTCTTCTTCTGCGACCATGGGCTTTTTTCTTGAGAACTTCTTGTCTCTTATAGCTTGCCTTTCTCTTCTCTCCTTAGCACTCAGATCTGGACAATCATACTGGAAGTGACCTTTCTTTTGACAATTATAGCATCTGTTGGCATCATCATCCTGATCACTTTCTTATTTGGACTTGGAGTCTTTCCTTTTGGATGAAGATCCCTCAGCTTTCAGGTCCTACTTCTTCTCAGTTGATCTGTCCTCAGGTTTCTTCTGGTACCTGTGATTCCGGTAATAGCTTTTGTATTTTCCATATCGACTATTAAGTCTTTCAAACCTCCTTCCCATCAGTGCTAGCTTATCCTCAAGCTCATCCTGATTCTTAGCAAGGGAGTTCTCGGACTCTCTAGTTTTACAGGTTTTATATTTGGCTTTAAAAGCCACATTTTTACTAGATGATGAATCATCTTTACTGTCAGCCTTTTTGGTTTTCTTATCAATTACAAACTCATAGGCCTTCAGCTCAAAGAAAACTTGTTGATAGGGCATTGAATTAATATTCTTGGTGTTTTCAATTACCACTGCATGTATATCTCATTTCTTAGAAAGACCTCTAAGAATTTTCAATGCAATTTCTCTTTGTGGATATTTCTTTCCAAGTGCATTTAGATCATTCATGATACTAGTGAATCTGACTTCTAATTTGTCAATTGATTCACCTTCTTCCATTTCAAAACTATCAAACTTTCCTATTGCAACTGAAAGTTTGTTTTCCTTGATATGATCTGTGCCTTGGCACATTACAGCTAGTGTATCCCAAATTTCTTTGGCAGTATTGCAGTGAGAGATCATTCCCATCACACCATCATCAATTGTACTGTATAGTGTGTCTTTAGCAATGTAGTCTAGATTAACTAACTTTCTCTCCTCTGGAGTCAGTTGGTCATCAGACTTAGAAAATTCTGCTCTAGGATCAATTCTCTCATCTTCTGTTCCTCAAGGATTCACCACAGTAAATTGGAATGGTCCTTGAGAGACCACTCTCCACATACGCTCATGTTTAGAATACAGGTGAGCCTGCATTCTTCGTCTCCACAAATCATAGTTCTCCACTGAGCACATGGGAAGTTTTTTAGAAGACATTTTAACTGAGTCTTTTAAGAATTGAGCAAAAAGATCAGTTCAGATAGACCACAAGTATTTTTAGCAAATAAAACTTTGGTCAACAAAGCAGGTGGTCAAGTTGAACCACTGCTCTGATACCACTTGTTGGTCCCGGTGAAAACGAGTCTTACACGTGTATGGGGAGGGAATACACGTGTTCAGTGTTTTTAAAACTTTTTCTTACTGAGGTCAGCTTGGGTCAGATAATCCTGAAGATTAGGTCCGGAGAAGCACAAATCACTCTGAGTCAAAGTCTACTGAGACAGTGATCCTGAGCTGCTTTCAGAAACCTCAGATAATCCCAACTGAGTCCTGAGTTTCAGAGATCCTGAGTTGCTTGGATCAGATAACTAACTTACTGAAGCCTCAGAAGAGTAAGATCAGTTTGGTAACTATCTGTTCTAGCTACTCAGACGTGCGGAATGGTTGGCCCTTTAGTTTATACTCGTTTTAAGCTTTGCTGAAAACCTTCCTTTAATGGAATAGTGATTAGGCTGTGATTCAATTACATGCAACTTCCAGTGGATTGATTCCAACTGAAATATCAGTGAAAATATGCTTTCAAACTCAGCGATGCAACAGTTAAGCACAGATAAAGAAAGCAATAAACAACACAACAATTATAGTGGTTCAGAGACTCAAGCTCTTACGTCCACTCTCTCTGATCCTCAGAGAAATTCACTAATCACTTCTGAGCTTTCTGACTACCTCGCGTAGTTTACTTACTCAACTCGGCCCTGAGCTTTCTGACTACTCCACGTAGTTTACTTACTCAACCCGACCTTGAGCTTTCTGACTACCTCCGTAGTTTACTTACTCAAACACAAACAAGCTTTCAGACTACCTCTGTAGCTTACTAACTTCTCCTCTAGAGCTTTTTGACTACTCCGCGTAGTTTACTAACTCTTTACAACTCTTCTCACCAACAAACACACTCCAACTACCTTCTCAAGGGTTTGGGGTTTCTGGTTGGTTTCCAACTAGGATGAGATATCCTTTACAATAAAGTACAATGCAAAGGCTAGGATATCTCGACTAAGCTTTGAATATATCTTATCAAACTAGGCTTAGTTTAGTGAGCTCTCTTCAATATAAAAGCACTTGTGAAATTCTATGTTTTTCGAGTGCTTGAACTTTGCGATAATAAGTTTGATCTTCTTGAGTTGCTTATAAATTTTCCGTAACCTTACAATGTAGAGGGTCACCAGTATTTATAGGCATACACCAAGGTCACTCTTGAAAACTATCCGTTGGAGAGATAGCTTCGTGAGTTTCCTCTTATGGTGTGTGAGGAACGACTATATTTAGGGTTTGAAACTCCCTAACACGTTTTAGGCGATAGCCTTTCATGTAGCCGGTCTTCACTTTTTGCAGTCTGGAACTTTTGTACATCTAACATCTTTTTCAGCGACCTGTCACTGTCAGTGTCAGTATGGTACATTCTGCACAACATCATAAATTTTTCCTTTCTCCTAACACTAACTCTGTTTTAACAGATTTGTTTTTCTATGTTTCCTACACTGCAGGTTGAAGACAATTCGGTTTTATTGTCAAGCGGTTGCTTTGTGGTGGAGTGAGAATAAAAAGATCATGGGTGGTTACACCAAGATCATGGAGATAGTGGAAGAGATGTTAAAGGCTATCCAAGTCTAGTTGTTAGGACAATGCAGTTGATCTTCAAGTCTATAAATACACTGCATTAATCGACATTCAAGTTTGAGGAAAAGTGAAATACCATTTGCTCTACTCCAAACTTTAGAGAGTAACATCCGAGACACAACCGAAAGTACAACCTAGAGTGTTTGTATCTTGTAGGAGTGTGAGGGTCAATGCTATTCTATTTGTACTGGTCGAGGGAATGCAATCTCTCCCATCAGTATTGATTTTATCTTATTAGATCAAGTTTTAGGTTGAATAAAATCACTAGTTACTTGATTGAATAGATTGATTTTTGGTGTGTGATTTTTCACTACACCTTTTAGGATCTTGTAAGAGGTTCTTGTGTATCTCACTACTTGTTATAGTGATGTTTTTAACAATGAGGTTCGTATAGTCTGAATTAAGACTATACAAAATTTTGTATTCCTTTGCACTGCGTTTTTATACTTCACTGTCATATGTTGTTTTACATGTTGCATAACATTTTCAACAACACTCTTAAAATACACGCACACACACTTTCAGTTGGCGCCAGAGTCATAAACTAGATACACTAAGTTAAAGGTCCTGTGTTTTTAAAGTGTGTTTTGCAATGGATTATCCGTTGACTCCTTCTTTAAAACCTTCAATTTTGGATGGATCAAACTATCCCTACTGGAAACCTAAAATGTGCAAGAACATTAAGTCTATAGATGAGAGAGCATAGCGTAGTGTGTTATCTGGTTGGAATCCACCAAAGACATTTGATGATAAAGATGGAGAATCTTAAGTAAATAAGGAGATTGATTGGTCCAATGATGAATGGACATCGGCCAATTTTAATTCTAAAGCCCTTAATGCGATTTTTACTACTATTGATGTTTCTATGTTTAAACTGATATCTATTTGTGTTTCTTCTAAGCATGCATGGGAAATATTGCAAGAACATTGTGAAGGATCAGAAAGTGTTCGAAGGACTAGACTTCGAATGTTGGGAACCAAGTTTGAAAACTCGAGGATGAAAGATGATGAGAACATTTCATCATACAATGAAAGGATAAGTGAGATTGCTAATGAGTCAAACTCACTTGGTGATCCAATTTCCAACACTCGGTTAGTCAATAAGATACTTAGAATTGTTCCTAAACGATTTGATGTTAAAATATTTGCAATAGAAGAGGCTAAAAACACTGATTTATTGAGTCAAAATGAGTTGATCAGTATTTTGAAAACTTATGAGATTAACTCAAATATGTTAGATGATGATAAACATGAGAAAGATAAAGACAAGAAAGTACTTGCTTTTAGAGGTGAAACTTCTGATATTGTTGGTAAATATCCTGTATGTTACTGAAGTTGATTCTGATGATGATGTCTCTGATTTATGTGATGAAAATGTTTCTGAACAATTTGTTCTTATCACTAAGAAATTCAAATCTTTTCTAAAAGGAAAGTTCAGAAAATCAAATGGTACTTTTCAATCAAGAGATAGAAATAATCAGAATACATCACCCTCTGATAAAAAGATTGTTCCAAGTCAGTCTTCCAATTTCAATCAACCTAGACAATTTACTAAGGATAACAAGTTCAAATATGATCCTGAGTACAGAAAAAAGGTTAAATGTGATGCATGTTCTGGATATGGTCATTATGCTAATGAATGTGTTAATACTATGTTTAGGAAAAAAATTAACTTTAATGTTACCTTAAGTGATGATTCTGATGATGAAACTGATGCTGGTAAATGTGAACTAAGTGTTATGTCTACTAGAATTGTCTATGATGATACATTTGAAGATGATATCGATGATTATTGGTCTGAAGCAGATTCAGATGATATCACAACATCTGAAACAACATTCAGTAAATATGATTCTGAGATTAACTGTTTTTCTGGAACTATTCTGAATGCAATTTAACTCTGAATATCTGAAGTTTAAAACTGTTTTAGAAACTCAAAAACAGGTGTTGAGTTCCTTATCTTTAGAAAAATTAGATTTGAAAGAGAATCTTTTGAAACATGAAGTTCTTTTAACTAGAAAAGATGTGGAAATTTCTTCTTTGAAAAATGAACTTAAGTGTTCTATTCTGAGTTTTAAAAAAATTTCTACAAGCACTACTGAATTGAATGATGCTTTAATGATTGGAAGATCAAACAATGTTGGTCTTGGTTTTGAGAAAACTACTGAAGATACTCCAATCTCCAGTAAACCTATTTCTTTTGTAAAAGAAGGAACTTGTTTGACAAAACTTTTGAATCTTAAACAAAAGAAATCTGTTGGATTATTTGAAGAGTATGTATATTTTTATTGTGCTAGAGTAGGTCACATTCGTCCATATTGTTCTAAGTTAAGAAGAGATTTAAAAGTTGGAATTGTTTTACCTGATAAAATTGAACACCCTATAAAACAGGTTAACAACACTAAGAAGTGGATTCATAAGAACATGTTACGTAATGTTGTGTATACATCTTTGAAAGCATGTGTTCCTGGATCTTGGTACTTTGATAGTGGTTGTTCTAGACACATGTCTGGTCAAGTTAATCATTTGTCTAATTATACATCTTGTGATGGTGGTCATGCTACCTATGGTGGTGGTTCAAAAGGTAAAGTTGTTGGTAAAGGAACCTTGAATGTTCCTGGATTTCCAAAGTTGAGAAATGTGTTACATGTAAAAGGTTTACTTGTTAATCTGATTAGTATTAGTCAGTTATGTGATGATGATTTACATGTGAAATTTGACAAAAATTCATGCTATGTACTTGACAAAAATGATGATTGCTTAATGATTGGTGAAAGAACTGCGGATAATTGTTATTTGATTGGTTCAAACCATACTTGTAAAAGTGTTAAAGCAGATGACATTATTCTATGGCATCAAAAACTTGGTCATGCTAATTACAGAAGTATACAGAAATTGCATAGATTAGGTGCTACTGTTGGTTTACCTGATCTTAACTTTGAAAAGGGAAAAATATGTGGACCATGCCAGAAAGGTAAGCAAGTAAGGACAACACATCAAATGTTGTCAGCATATACAACAAAGAGGTGTTGTGAGTTGATTCATATGGATCTAATGGGTCCTATGGAAACAGAAAGTTTAGGTGGAAAGAGGTATTCCTATGATCTTATAGATGATTTTTCTAGATAACTTGGGTTATTTTTCTAAAAGAAAAATCAGATACCTTTTCTGAGTTCAAAATTCTTTACAAAAGGTTTAAAACTGTTTTATGTTTAAAGATCAGTAGGATAAGATCTGATCATAGAAGAGAATTTGAAAACAGTTTGTTTACTTTTTTTTTGTGAAAAGAAAGGTATTTTGCAAGAGTTTTCTTCACCTAAACTCCTCAACAAAATGGGATTACTGAAAGAAAGAATAGAACTTTGCAAGAAATGGCAAGAGTTATGCTAATTTCAAAAAGTTTATCTAAGAAATTCTGGGCAGAAGCTTTAAATACTACTTGTCACATTGTGAATAGAGTGTATATTCGTTATGGTAGTAATTGTACTCCCTATGAGATTCTGAATAACAAGAAACCAAATTTGAAATACTTTCATGTTTTTTGTTGTGTTTGTTACATTTTAAATGATAGAGATCAGTTGCACAAGTTTGATTCAAAGAGTGATAAAGGATTCTTCTTAGGATATTCTAAGAATAGCAAGGCATATAGAATCTATAACTTGAGAACTGATTCAATGCAAGAATCTGTTAATGTGGTATTTGATGAACTTGCAAGTCTTGTAGGTAAAAGTGTTGAAGATAATGTATCAGATTTGATAGAAGTATCCAAAGATATTGATGACACTGAAGACAGTAAGGATGTTGATCAGAATGTTTCCTCAACATTTGATGCAACATTACCCAAAAGTTCAGATACTGAAAATCTTTCACAAGAATCACAGTATCTAAAACATTTGGTTCCCTCAACTAAGATAATGAAAAGTCACCCATCAGATCAGATCATTGGAGAAGCTACCATTGGTGTACAAACTAGAAGAAGAATGGGTATTCACATCAATAACTTTGTAAGATCAGTTTGCATGTCATCCATATCCAATCAGGTAACTTTTGAGTGTTATCATTCTGCAATTAAGCCTAATAATGTGAAAAAAGCTCTTAATGATGAAAATTGGATAAATTTTACGCATGAAGAGCTTAATCTGTTTGAAAGAAATGGTGATTGGACACTTGTACCTAGACTTAATCCTGATATTAATGTCATAGAAACAAAGTGGATTTTCAAGAATAAAACTGATGAATCTGGTAACATTGTGAGAAATAAGGCTAGATTGGTTGCTCAAGGTTATACTCAGATTGAAGGAATAGACTTTGACGAAACATTTGCTCCGGTTGCTAGAATAGAATCTATTAGATTACTTCTTGATATTGCATGTTTCATTAACATTAACTTGCATCAAATGGATGTTAAAGCTGCATTCTTGAATGGATTTTTAACCGATGAAGCTTATGTTGAACAACCTCAAGGTTTTGAGAGTCTAGAATTTCCTGATCATGTTTATAAGTTAAAGAAAGCTTTGTATGGTCTTAAACAAGCACCTAGAGCTTGGTATGGTAGACTTACTGATTTCTTACTTGAATTTGGATTTTTGAGAGGTGAAGCTGATAGAACTTTGTTCATTAAAAATTCTAAGAATGATATCATGGTTGCTCAAATATATGTTGATGATATTGTATTTGGTTCAACTTGTAATGATATGCTTGAAATTTTGTTAAAGAAATGACAAGTACTTTTGAAATGTCCATGGTTGGAGAACTAAATTTCTTTTTAGGTCTTCAAATCAAACAAATGAATGATGATATTTTCTTTTCTCAAAACAAATATGCTAAGAATTTGGTGAAAAGGTTTGGTCTTGAAAGTTCTAAAACTATGAAAACCCCTATGGGTTCAACTCAAAAGTTGAGTAAAGACTTGATTGGAAAAGATGTTGATCCTACTTTGTATAGATCAATGATTGGAAGTCTTTTGTACTTAACTTCTAGTAGGCCTGATATTATGTATAGTGTCTGTATTTGTGCTAGATATCAAGCTAATCCTAAGGAATCACATATTAATTCTGTAAAAAGAATTATAAGATATGTAGTTGGAACATGTGATCTAGGTATTTGGTACTCAAAGGATATTAATTGCTCTTTAGTTGGCAATAGTGATGCAGATTGAGCAGGTGATTGTGATGATAGAAAAAGTACTAGTGGAGGATATTTCTACATGGTTTAGATACAGAGTCCTGGGCATATATCTCTTAAATGCATTAAAATTAAGCACAACTTAGATGTGTAATCACTGAGTAACTATGGGACACGGAGCTCGCTACTACGATGTTCTCTTTTCAAAAGGTGATTAAATATACATCCATGTTTGTTCACAATCCATTGAGTAATTATGGGGCACGAAGCTCGCTACTATGATGTTCTTTCTTGAAAAGGTGGATCAATGTGAACATGTGTTAAAAGAAAAATTCGAAATATGCAACACTGGATGATGAATTTCATGTAAAATGAAGTGTTGAGATATATGTGTGCCGACATTTTGTGAAACCTTAAGTGATTAGAACTTTATCTATCATACATGATTTGTTTAATGTTCTTGGTAAGTCGATTTTATGGATTAAATGAGTTGTTTGAACTTAATTTGTGTCTATTTAATTTTGGATATGGTTTCCTGTTTTTGAAAATGTTTTTGGCGACTTTCTTACACAGCACACGATCACAACTTGCAACATAGTGGGTGGTTACCTTTGTACCACTCCATGTCATTTTTTGTGGGTTTGTGTAATAACCTCCTAGCTTTGATTTCTACTTAAGGTCGATTTATTTGTGATTGTTTCATACCCAAAGCTGAAAACTTTGTTGTTGCACATAGGACTCGAGGTTTGTTGATTTACACTTGTGTTATTTCAATTATTTTCGGTCTTATACTTTACTTTTCCCTCCTATATTTCATATAACATTATTTTAATGATGGTGTATTATTTGATTGGATGTTCAGGTGATGAGATGACTGATAAACAAAACCCTTCGGTTTCTTCTGTTCAATCACACTCACACGTAAACCCTCCTCAATCAAACCCTCTCTCAAGCACTTCCTCACCGGCGAATTTGAACCCACTCGAACTACTTGCAGAAATGGCCGCACAAAACCCAGATTATGATTCCACAAATGTTGGTGGATCATCATCTTCATCCCTTCCTAAACCTCCTGCACTTCAAATTCCTGATACTGCTCCAAAATCCCTTGTTCTTCTTCTTAAACAAGTCGTAGAACAAAACCCGATTGTTTTACCCGATATCTATTTTGGTTCCAAACTGATCAATGTGTCTGATTATGTTGATCTCTCAGCCAGACCTTTGGCTACGAAACCTGCTCCAGAAATTCCAACAGAAACCCATGTTTCTGACACTCCAAACCCTACTGACAACCCTACTCAAACAACTGATGTTGAGATGAAAAATGTTGATTCCTCTGATTCTGAAGGAATGGGGGAGAAACTCAAGAACATCCGGCTGAGGAAGAAGCAGTTAGCTCCAAAATGAGGTGTTGGTAGATAGGGAAAGAGAAGGATGTCTCATAGGAACCTTGGTAAAAAGGTAGACTACACTAGCAAACGTCCAAAAAGGACAGATTGTGGTGCAGATGATCCCATTCAAGTGGAGGATTCAGATGAAGAAATAGAGATTCCTGAAGTCCCTATTGCTGAACCGAAGGACTCTGATGATGATCTGACAATGGAAGAGTTGATGGCTAAGAAGGAGAGGAGAACCAAAAGGAGAAATGATCCTCCTGTGCATGTTGCTTCAGATGTTGCTGAATCATCTGAGGATTCAGGAGATGATCCTCAAAGTGATGATTCTGAGAAAGAAGATGATCCTCAAGAAGAGGAAGAAGAGGAAGAAGAAGATCCTGAAGAGGATGACCTTGAAGAAGAGGAGCCTGAAAAAGCTGATGATGAAGCTGCTCCTGAGTTTGACCACTCATATGAATCTGATGAGGTACTCATGTTTGATTCTGACCCTGATGATAAGGTTGAGTATGATAGGAAGTCTGATGTTGTTAAAACCATGCTTAACAGGTTTATAGTTGATGAAAGGATCATAAAAATGCCTGACTTTGAAGTAAACAATCTGATAGGATTCCTAGACAGTAGATCTCTATTGCATGCTCTTCAATATGCAAAACCTTACTATGTCACTTGGGTTGCTGAGTTTTATGCCAATTTGAAAAAGAGTTGTGGGAATAGGCAGTCTTCAAATTTTGGGAAAGTCAAATTTAGGTATAATGTTGTCACCATTACCCCAAGGCTTATAAACATCTTCCTCTGGACAAGACAGATGGAGGATGATACTGGTGAATTAGAAATTGGGGAAGTGACGTCTGTCATCACTGGTGGTAAATATCCTAAATGGACTTTGCAATTCTCTGCTGCTAAACTGACCTCCTTATACTCTGTGATGCATAAGCTGCTAGTTTCTAACTGGTTGCCTTCAAAGAACTCCATTGTGCTGACAAAGGAACAAGCATTCCTATTGTACAAGATTGTGCATCTGAACAAGTTCAACATGGGACAGATCATATCTGACAATATAGTGTCTTTTGCTGGTAAACATGCTGAAGGTGGTATCTGCCCATATCCAAGCTTGATTTGTCAATTCTTGGAAAGATTGGAGTTTGAGAGACCTAGAGGTGAGAGGATCAGTGGTTATATTCCATGTTTTGGAATTTCCCATGTACTGAAAGCTGGAAACCGCACAATTGATCTACCTTTGAAAGATCCTGCACAGCAAACCGAAAATGTTGCCCATCCTGTTGGCAACATTCCCTACACAGTCACAAGAAAAGCTGGTATCCCTACTGTCACTTTTTATAATTCTTTCATTACTGATCAAATTCAATCCATCCAGCAGAGTATAGATGCTCTGATTCAATAGCAAACCTTCTGGAGAAGCCTGCTTTCTACTCCAACAGGAGGAGGATCACCTGATGATGGTCCTAATGATGGTGGTGATGATGGAGTTGGTCCATCTGGCGATGCAGGTGAGAAGGATGATCAACCAGATACTGCTGAGAATGTTGATAATGCTACTGAGGATGTTGATGGTGCTGCTGCAAAAGTTGATCAGAATGCTGCTGATGACAGAGAGGTTGATGATACTGTTCAAGATGATGTTGATGATGCTGTAAAGGAAGATGTGGAGGAAGCACTTAATGTTGATGCTGAACAGATGGTGCAGAATGAACCAGTTGATGATGATAGCCCTGATGACACAGATGATGAGCTAAAAAAGACTCCTACCAGGGAGAGTATGTCTCCATAGAGTGTTGCTATCATGGATCAGTTATATGCACTAATACACATTTGGGCTTGGACAGCTGTGAAAAATGACCTTGGAGAGCTGTTATAACCGCTCTCCAAGTAACAGTTGTCCAAGCTTGGACAGCTGATAAAAAACCGATGTCCAAGAAATCACACTTGGACAACGGTTTTGAACAACTGTGCAAGATTGCAGCTTAGACAGCGGTTTTCAACCACTGTCCAAATTCCTCCCTTGGACAGCGGTTTTCAACCGCTGTCTAATATATATATTTTTTTTAAAATCGATTTTTAGGCACGGACCCACCAAGCATCTTATATATAAGCCACCAAGTCTCCCAATTAATTGAGGAAATTATTCGCTCCCATGGGGACCGAACACGGGACCTTGGGCACCTGAGCGGGGATCAATTCTGCTCGAGCACTTGCTTTCTTGCGTTTACTTAATGAAATTAATTTTATATGTTCTAAAAATCATTTTTTCTTACAATTTTTTTTTAAAATTCTTTATTTCAATTATCTTATTTATTAATTCAATCACATTTTTATATAATAATTTTTTTATATAAATTTAAATTTAAATTAAATTAAATTAAATTAAAATTATATTTTTTACTTGTACTTTTTTTTAACTACCTTTCTTTTAAACTTGTAATATTTTTCCTTCTAAACAATTAATACTTTTCTATCAAAATAAATAATATTTTTCTTTAAAGAAGTAATACTTTTTCATCTAAACAAAGTAATACTTTTCTTTAAACAAGTTATACCTTTCTATCTAAACAAGTAATACTTTTCTATTTAAACAAGTAATAATTTTCTATCTAAACAAATAATACTTTTCTATTTAAACAAGCAATACTTTTCTATCTAAATAAGTAATATTTTTTTTTAAACAAGTAATACTTTTTCATCTAAACAAGTAATACTTTTCTTTAAACAAGTTATACCTTTCTATCTAAACAAGTAATACTTTTCTATTTAAACAAGTAATACTTTCTATTTAAACAAGTAATAGTATTTTTCTATCTAAATAAGTAATACTTAGACAAAATTGAATTAATTTATAAGAATATTAAATATTATAGGTATTAATTTATAAGAATTAATAGTGATACAAGTTCGTAAGTGTAATATTATGAATTTAATATTATGAACAAGTTTTACATAAGGGTTTGTGTTAATCTCATTATATAAGATGAATATTAAAAATAAATAACACGAGAATTTAAAGAATAAAATATTTGAATTGTACATAAAAAGAATTTACAAAAACAAAAAAATAAAACAAAAAATACAAGCTTTACAAAAAAAAAATATTAATTCACTTGGAGAGCGGTTATGAACCGCTCTCCAAGCTTTACCTTGGACAGTGGTTCAAAACCGCTCTCCAAGTACACTTGCCATGATGGTTATGAACCATTTGTCTAAGCTTTTGATCTTGGGGCCGGTTTTAACAGTTTTTTTTTTTTTTTTTTTTAATAGAACCGCTCTCCAAGGGACCACTTGGAGAGCTATTCGAAAAAAGAGTTGTCCAAGTGGAGCTCTCCAAGCTCAAATGTGTAGTAGTGATGGTGTTGATAACTGGTGAACAGGTTCAAGATAGGGGGAGTTTCTGAAGTATGGGGGAGCATTTGCAGATTATGGAGATGCAGCCATTCAAATGGCCTAGTCCTTCCCTTTATTTCATTACAGAAATTATTTCATGTGTTGTAATCTATTTATTTATTGCTCTTTACTTTATAAACCCTGTTAATGGACTACTAGATGATAGGTTTATGTTTTTATCATTTACTTTATGTTGGATACTTTGTTGGCCTAACTACACTGCTGATGTACTTAGTGTTTGTGGTTGTCTGTTTGTTTTTAAATTATGATTTGGTTGAATGTTTTTAAATTATGATTTGGTTGAATAGTAGCTGTTCTCTGAATGACTATTATTTGTTTATTTCCTGACACAAGTTTGGATGTTGTTTTTAACATTAGGTGTGTTGTAGTAGAAAGGCCAAATTTTGGGAGTTTGTTGATGTTGCACGGATGTTGTTCCATATGTTGGACAACTTTCTGCACAACATCATAAATTCACCCTTTCTCCTAATACTGACTCCGTTTTAACAGATGTGTTTTTCTATGTTTCTTACACTACAGGTTGAAGACAATTCGGTTTTATTGTTAAGCGGTTACTTTGTGGTGGAGTGAGAATAGAAAGATCATGGGTGGTTACACCAAGATCACGGAGATAGTGGAGGAGATGTTAAAGACTATCCAAGCCTAGTGGATAGGACAATGCAGTTGATCTTCAAGTCTATAAATACACTGCATTAATCGACATTCAAGTTTGAGGAAAAGTGAAATACCATTTGCTCTACTCCAAACTTTAGAGAGTAACATCCGAGACACAACCGAAAGTACAACCTAGAGTGTTTGTATCTTGTAGGAGTGTGAGGGTCAATGCTATTCTATTTGTACTGGTCGAGGGAATGCAATCTCTCCCATCAGTATTGATTTTATCTTATTAGATCAAGTTTTAGGTTGAATAAGATCACTAGTTACTTGATTGAATAGATTGATTTTTGGTGTGTGATTTTTCACTACATCTTTTAGGATCTTGTAAGAGGTTCTTGTGTATCTCACTACTTGTTATAGTGATGTTTTTAACCATGAGGTTCGTATAGTCTGAATTAAGACTATACAAAATTTTGAATTCCTTTGCACTGCGTTTTTATACTTCCGCTGTCATATGTTGTTTTACATGTTGCATAACATTTTCAACAACACTCTTAAAATACACGCACACACACTTTCAAAATTAAATACTTTTATTCTTTTATTTATTTATAAAAATATAAGTATATCCACATCGTGTATATATATACACGTATTGTGTAAGAACCGAGTTTGTTGCAGAGAATTTGCGAGGAACTAATGGAACAAAAAAGGGGTATGGATGGTTGGGGTATATTACCATTTGAGTTTCAAGTTATTGATTATTTTTATTTTACTTTATTTAATTTATGAATGTTTATTTTAATTTTATTACTAAATTAATGGTTATTTTTTGTATATTATAGGGAGTATTGATGCAAGTTTTTTATAATACAAGGAGTATTGAGGTAAGTAATTTGAGTTCTGAATTGGTTATGAATGTTTATTGCAATTGTATAATTATTTTTTATATTGCAGGGAGTTTTTTTTTTCTTTTTATATTGAACATATTGTGGGGAATTTAATCTGATACGTTTCTTATAATTTGATGAATTTGTTAATTTAATTTTGTATTGTATATTTAGTTTGATTTTATTTTTTATATTTCAAGAAGTATTGAGATAAGTAATTTGAATTTGAATCTTCTAATTTAATGAAGTAGCTGTTTAACTATATAGTACCCTTAATTGTGTATGTACATATGTGTGCGTGTGTGCATATATGTGTGTAAGAGATGAGTTTGTTTAACTATTGTGTGTGTGTGTAGAGATTTAAATCAAAATGGTCTCGTAATTTTGCACCTTTATTGAAAAGGTCCCGTATATATCACATGTTTCAATTTAGTCAAGTATGTTTTTAATTTGTGTCGATTTAGTCCCAAATCGGCGGAGACCAGTCAAACTACCCCAAAACGACGTCATTTTTGGGGCGTGTGATACACGCACCCCTAGTTTTGATCAGGACTCAGCATTTTCCGGCGAAAATTAGGAGGTGTGGCGGCCACGAGTCTAAAATGATGTCGTTTTCGATGATATTGGTCTACTTCCGGCAGTACGGGACTAAATCGACACAAATTGAATACATACAAGATTAAATTGAAACAAGTGATATATATAGGACCTTTTCAATAAAGGTACAAAATTATGAGACCTTTTTTATTTAAATCCCGTGTGTATATGTGTATTGCGTAAGAAGCGAGTTTTTTGCAGGATTTGTGAGGATCTAATGGTTTGTTTGAGAGGATTTTCGAAGAACTAATGGAATAAAAACGGGTATGTTGGGCAATTTTTTTCCTTTTTTTTTTTTGACAGGTGGGCTATTTTACTATTTGAGTTTCAGATTATTGATTATTTTTATTTAAGTTATAAATGTTTATTATAGTTGTGTAATTAAATTAATGATTTTATTTTGTATATTGCAGAGAGTATTGATGTAGTAATTTGAGATCTAAAATCTCAAAATATGTACATGATATATATATATATTAATAATGGCTTCTTCCAGTTGCAATAGGTCATTTAGCCGCATATGAATATTGTTGCTGAAGTCTGAAGAAACAATTTTTTTGGATGTTTTGAAGCTTTTGTTTTTGAGTAATATTATAAAATTAAGTTAAAATTCGCAACTAATCTATTAAATTGAATTGATTCAATCTTAAATTATATTTTACGTGTAACAAAAATAAAAATATTTACGTTTTGGAAAAAAAAAATCAATAAAAAAGTAATAATTTAATTATTCAGAATTTACGTTTAAATAATAAAAAAAGTAAACAATAGTTTCATGTAGTTCCGATCATTTCATATTAATACCATTTTATTTAATTTATTGTTATTGTACAAATAAGATAAAAAATAAACAAAAGATGAAAAGGGATATTTGAAAAAAGAAGAAAAGTACAAATTAAGTATTTTAAAATAGAGTGATTAGAGAGGCGAGGGTTGGATCTCAATTAGTAAATAAGGAATGTGCAGTTGATTTAATTATGAATTAAAACAAATTGTAAAGTTTTGGTTGGGACTCTCGAAATGACAAAATGTAAAGTTTTGTTCGGGATGAAGGGAGTATATTATACACATACAATATTGAAAAATATTATGTCTATAATTAAATTAATCATATTAATTAAATGTTTGAAATATTTAATCTAACATAATATTGTAATTTTTTATTTTCAATCCCGCGAAATTCGCGGGGTTACGTACTCGTACTATATATTGGTAAACCTGATTCAGCTTATGTGGTGAAACCACGCCAGTCTGCGCAAAGTCCAATTCAACCAGATCATTTCGTTTTAAAATCGTGCACTCTCATTAAAAGTTATATATTTAAGTTAAAATTTTAATCTATTTAATTTAATTAAATTAAGTTTTAATATTTATCATATTTATTTATACATATCCTATCGCGAATTACATGCTTGAGATATTATGATTTCTCCATTGTATTCATACTATATATAATCTGTAATATCTTTATATGTGCTCATAAACTGAAATTCTTTGCCGAAGGATGAGTGAATAATTCGACACAGTAGGTAATTTCCATGTTGTAATATCATTGCATTTTTATGGTTTTTGTTTAATTTTTATGGTTTTTTTTATCCCATCTAGGATTTTTTTTTCTTTCCTATTCATAACTATTCTTCTAATTTGATAAATTTGTTAGTCTGATTTTATTTTGTATATTATAGGGAGTATTGAGGTAAGTAATTTGAATTATAAATCAGTTATAAATATTTATTACAACTGTGTAATTGAATTAATGATTTTATTTTGTATATTGCAGGAAGTATTGAGGTAAGTGATTTGAGTTATGATTTGACTATAAATATTTATTGCATTTGTGTAATTGGATTAATGATTTTATTTTGTATATTGCAGCGAGCATTGAGGTAAATAATTTGAGTTCTGGATTAATTATGAATATTTATTACAATTGTGTAATTAAATTAAATCTTTGATTTAGGTTTTTCTTTTCTTTTCTATTCATAGCGATCACACCCATCTTTTTGTTTTGAATATTGCAGAGAGCATTGAGGTAAATAATTTGAGCTCTATATTGGCTATGAATGAGTTTCTTCTATTATGTTCATGGCAATTCTTCTAATTTGATTAATTTATTAATCTGATTTTTTTTTATATTGCAAGGAGTGTTGAAGTAAATAATTTGAGTTCTGAATTGATTATAAATATGTTTTTCAATTGTGTAAATAAATTAATAATTCTTTTTATGTATATTACAAGAAATATTAAGGTAGGTAATTTGAATTCTATATTGATTATAATCGTTTACTGCAGTTGTGACGATGAGGAATATCATGCCAACTAAAAATCGATGATGTGAGGGCATTCGAGGTTAGATAGATTATGTTGTTACCTTCATTTTGCAAGTTTAAGATTTAAATATATAACTCTTTATTTATTTTCTCCATTATGGTTGTTATTGTGATATGTAATTCATAATTTGATTCACATATTTAATATTATTAAGTGTCTTCCATCAAACCTATGCATAATTTGATATATTCTTTAAATATCATATATATTTTATCAAAAATTTATCTTATTTCATATTTTTATAAATATTATTTTATAATTCTATGCAATAGGAGTTTCGACTTTATCTCTTTTTTCTTTTTTAATGGAACATCTCATCTTTCATAATAAATAAATAAGCACGCACCTTAACCATAAAAAATTCCGTCAAAATTTGTTTACTTTTTTGCAAATTTGAATGCCACTCCCAATTTATATAAATCTATTGAACATATTTGTATAAAATAATATTCAATTTCAGTCAAAAATATATTTTTAAAAAATTTTCTAGAAAAACTAATTGTTTGAAGAATTTTAAAACAAAAATAAGTATTTTGAAATAGATAGTAATCAGAGGTGTGGGTGTTGATTTTCAGTTAGTAGATAAGAGATATATTATTGGTTGGTGGAATGTGTAAGAAAAATATAAAGGTGGAGAAAGAAAAAAAAATGTTTATTTTAATATTAATTGAGTCACAATTGACTTAATTTTGAATAAAAATAGGGATAATTATTAAGAAAAATAGAGTCACAACTTTTCAACAAAGGAAATGCAAAACTTTGATTGTGACCCTCGAAATGACAAAATGTAAAGTTTTGCTCGGGATGGAGGAAGTATGTTATACTACCTCTGTCTCAAATCAGTTTTCAAAGTTGACTTATACACGCGTTTTTGCGAGCGAGTTTTGTATTAATAATTGAAATGATGAAATGATTTTTAAGGATGAGTATGATAGAAAAGTGAACTGCGAAAATTGATTTGGGACGGAGGGAGTACACATTAATATTAAAAATAAAATTATGTCAATAATTAAATTAATCATATTAATCAAATACTTAAAGTATTTAATTAAAATAACATTGTAATTTTTTTTTCAGTCCAGCAAAATTCGCGGTTTACGTACTAATATATATATATATATTATTGATAAAGGTAATATTATTCCAATTCAAAGAAGTATTGAATTTGGTAATAAATTCCCTGATGTTATAACTGAAAAAACTCAGTTACAGAGATTCTTAGGAAGCCTTAATTATGTGTCTTCTTATATTAAGAATCTTGTTGAAGATTCCGCTATCTTATATGATAGACTTAAAAAGAATCCACATATATATATATATATATAATATAATTTTTTTCCTTTTTCCTTCTAAGAGTTTATATGTGTATATTGTTGGGAAATTTATAGTTTTGATGAAAATTCCAAAAACACATGTAATAGGACCAGTCAGACCTGTTAGCTGACTGATGTTTATATTACCTGCTATAGGAGACCAGTTGATAATGATTGTATAGAACAACTGATGTAATAGATAGGTCACATATTGAGGGGGAAACTCAATATGTATAAGTCAGATCTGAAAATCTAAAGAGCGGTGATATCGACGGGCGGAATCTTTAGAGAAGAGCGAAGATCGGATCGATCGATCTAGTCGATATATCTCATTTGAAGTCATGAAGCTCAAACTCGAATACTTGAAGATCGGATGACTTCGGAAGACCTACATCACCGAGAGTCCGCTAGTTGAAGCTAAGTCAACCCAAGCACGAAGACTCTATCAGTAGATCGATCGATTCGATCGATCGGTCATTTCACCAGTGAAATCTGATGTTTCACCTAATCATACGTCGATGATCTGAACAAGAAGAATGTCAAGCTTAGTTGGAAGAACATCACTGAAAAGTGAGTCTGCTATCCAATAAGAACAAGACACGATGATCGGAAATGGCAATTGCGGATTTGATGATGCTTCTCTCCAGAATGGCTATAAAAACACTTTTCACGCGCTTTCGGCCATGCCATTCTGAAGCACATCACATTATATCGCAAGTCTACCAAATATAGCCTGAAATTCAAATTGCTCTCCAACGGCTCTTTGATTTCAAGGTCTATATATATGGGATTACACTTTAGTGAAAAAAAAAAAAACGCTATTTGAACAATCAAGAAGCTCAAGCTAATATCGATTTCCGCACAAGAACACGAACAAGAAGATTAATTTTTATTAAGTGTTCATCCCATAAGTTCTTAGCATAAGAAATCTTTTCATCTAGTTTTAGAAATTTTTATATCAAGAAAAGATTTCATAGTTGGAACAAAAACAATCTTACCCAAACCCCCAAGTTAGGTTAAGTTGTTTAGCAAGAATTCGGACTAGGGTTTCTAGTTTCGATCTGCGGGATCGGTTGAGTGTGAACTCCTTAAACATCTAGTTGGTGTCTTGTGTTGGACTTACACATAAAAACAAAGTCCAGTTGGTTAAGTAGGTGCCCCTTGTGATAGGGAAGAGTGGACGAGGGACCTGGTTTGTCGAACCACTATAAATCTTGTGTGCCTTTACCGCTTTGATTAGCTTTGTTTACCAATCGCACACAACCTTTAAAAGCGCATACATATTCTAAGTTGAGATCACTAGCACCAAGCTTACGATCGATCAAGCTTGACACTTGATGTTGGTTAAAAGATTAACTTTGGAATCGATTTATCAAAACCTGGTTTTTCACACGGGTAAAACTTAAGCTTCCGACACATCAGTTAATTCGATAGTTTCCGAATCGATCTCCTTCAGCGTCGATAAGTTGTTATTATGGCCCATTCACGATTCACTCTGATTAGGGCTAAGCGCCCACACTTTTTGATCTGCAAGACAAAAGTTTTCAGAAGTCTATTCACCCCTCCCCTCTAGACTTCTGCCCTCACTAAACCCGTTCGGGACCTACAAGTGGTATCAGAGCGGTTGGTTCTACAGACCACTGACTCTGTGTATCATCGATTCTTGAGGAAGAATCTTTGTGGTCAACTGAACTGATCTTGAAAAACCATTTTTAAAACTCATTCATTTTCCAAAATCACTCAGCATGGATAACACCTCAGGTATGTATCATGATCTGCCGAAGTTCTCAATCGATGAGTATGCAGATTGGGCCATATATATGTCCAACCATCTAGGTTCGATAAGCGGCAGAATGATGGAAGTCATCGAAAGAGGACCCATCATCATTTATTACGACAACCCTGCAGTCGGAGGAGATCCAGACTTTGCACCGGGAAGTCTTGTGCGAAAAAGCCCAGCCTTGATGGATGCAGAGGAAAGAAAGCTGCACACTCTAGATACTATTACAAGGCATATTATCATGAAAACAATGGATAAGGTCACCAAGGAAAAGGTTAAATATCTCAAAAGCTGCGAAAAGCAATGTGGGATACTCTAATTTGAGATATGCGAGGAAATGAAGCAGGAAAAAAGACGGTGTCTACAAGCCGAACTAGTGAAGTTGAAAAACTCAAGATGTTTGCCAACGAAACCATCAACGAACTCGATGGAAGGATTACAATGTCTATAAACAAGCTTCGAGAACTTGGTAGGCGGATGTCCGATAAAGATATCAATTACAAAAATCCTAAGGTCTCTCACCAAGAAATGGGACATGAAGGTCACGGTAATCAAGGATTGCCAAGACATTTCAAAGATGAAGCCAAGTAGCTTGTTCTTGAGCCTTAAAGCTCACGAGTTCGATTTGATTGAAAGAGGACAAGTCGATGAAGATGAGGTGCCCGCAAGCCTCAACTTCAAAATCGATTGCTTTTAAGGCAACCAAAAGCGAGAACGAAGGCCAACGAACTGTTGGGAATATAATGAGTCAGCAGTATCAGACGCTTCTCCTTACTGTGAAGCTTGAGAAGTCAAACGCCCAACTTGGTAAGTATCGAAGATTTTATAAGGACTATCAACATAATGAGGGGAGAGATAGGAGATCGCCCAACAGATCTCCGTAGAAGAACCGATCTCGATGATCGGAGGGATCACAAAGATGAAAGGAAAAGAGATAATCGATCGAGGAAGGAAGAGATAACCAATCGCATGTAAGCTTCGGACTACTATCGAAAAGGGAAGTCACCGATAGGTCATACATACGGAGTGATTCACCCGGAAGGAAAGGTTCGGTGGATCAAGGAGCGGCTTCAACCGTGAGATGCCAGTCACTATAGCGCAGACCGCCTGCACTGACGCCAAGAGAAAGGGAAGAAAAGAGGAATGTAAGAGAGCAACGTTATAGGGACAGAAGAGCCATGGTTGCCGATACGTCAGAATTGAGGATTCCTATCGCCCCTCCGAGGATTCTCGGATACTCCTCTGAGAAGACTTACGACCGATCAGCGATCTTTGTTGACTTCTATGAAAATGAAGATCGATATTCTCTTGAGACGATGATGAGATCTCGCTCGATGGCGGGGAGGACCAATCTGAGGTAACCTCCAAACCCGCTTCGTTCGCTTCTACACGGGCGGGAGATTGACTCTGACTCTACTCGAGCAATTGCTTGAGGATCTCTCCAATGCAAGAGACAATTATGATATAGTGGAAGTTTGAAAATGATAAGTCGAGGACCGTAAATAATCACTTGCTAAAGAAAATGATCTCAATAAAGCCTCTCCGAACTTAGATCATTTAAATCGCTTTCGTAAGGCAACTGAGGAATTTAAAATTCTCGAAGTTAAAGCTTCCGATCAGGAGAAGCAGATCAAAGATCAGCTGGCAATTAACAAACAACAAGCTGATGACTTCAAAATCCTGCAAGCAAAATTCGATGAGTTGTTCCAAAAGCATGAAAGTCTAAAATCATCTGAGGATAATCTGCGTAAGAAAATAGAGGTTTTTTCAAAATCATCTAAAACCGTTCAAGACATGAACGCCTATTTTCGAACAACGATTAACAAGAAGGGACTTGGGTATGAAAACCCTTCCACATCCTCAAAAGCTCCGGCTGATTCATCTAAAAAAGGTGTAATCGAGGCGAGTTTTACACAAAGATACACCAAAAGCCAAACATGTATCTAATAAGGGAAAAAAAGACCGGTTGAGCGGGTAAAGGCGGTTTCAACCGAAGGGGAACATAAATGGACCCCAACTGGTAAAGCATCAGCTGAGGAATCAACAGAAGAACCCAGTTCTTCTGAAGAGACCTCAACCTAATCAACAGATCAGGAATCAGAAAAGACAACCTGTAATAGGGAAGTCTAATCTAAGACCTAATCAAGGTCAGCTGCCTAATAAGCATGCTTCAGGAAAACTGCAAAAACCACCTATGCCGAAAAGATATGAATCTTTTGATGGTAGCAGTCGTACCTACCCTATAATCGTAAATCTAGGTCAGCCGCACCGTAACCACTAATGGATGAAAAGAAGACAAACAGAAAAGATAAATCCCAAGTCTTCTAAGTCACCCAAGGTTCACACTAATAATCATACTAATCAGAAAGCATATAAAGAGACATATGATTATGTTGATAGGTATGGGAGACAAATGGGGGCCTTCGATCTAACCGATCACAATAGAAGTGCTCTATTTGTATGGATCCCCAAAACTAATCCTAACCCCTCGGGACCCAATCCAAAAAGGGTACCTAAAGCCCGATTTGGTCTGCAGGATCGCGTGGGTCCGCCAACAAAGGAGGAGTGCAAGCAACTATCCGGTACATCGATAGTGGATGCTCAAGGCACATGATCGAAGCAAACATCTCCTCGGCTCTTACATAGAACGTAAAGGCCAGCGTGTACTCTTCGGTGATGATAACTTTGGTTATACCAAGGATTCGGAACCTTAGAGAATGATGATGTACAAAATCGGAGTCTCAGATGTCGAAGGTCCAAGCACAACCTATTATCGGTTTCACAATTTGCGACAACGGATTGGTGTTGAGTTCTCGATCGATCAATGCACTATCAAGAATCGAGCCACTCAGCAGATTTTGCTAATCGGGTTCAAGGAAAGGGACGATTTATTTACGGTGATTGGAGCAGTTGCCCAAGAAAATACATGCTCGATTGTCAAGAGTTCCAAAAGTAGCGGTGGCTCGCACAAAAGAATGAGCCATCCGAACTTTAAAACTCTTAATAAGATACAAGGATGTCTCTAGTGGAAGGACTTCGAATGAAGTATTTTCAAAGGATCGGACATGTCTTGCATGTCGAAGGGAAAAACAGTCAAAGCTTCATTCAAAGGAATTTCCGGACCGGCATCCAAAGAGATCTTCTTGTTGCTTCATATGGATCTATTCGGACCAGTTATTACGGTCGGTCTCAACGGACCTTAAATATACTCGTAATCGTGGATGACTATTCCAAGTTTACGGGTTATATTCTTACATAAGAAGAATGAGGCGACAAACGAAGATACCCGAAGCTGCTAAAAAGATTACAAAATGAGAAGGGTGTCGGTGTAGTAAAAATCGGATCGAGATAAAGGTATGAAATTTCGAACTCCTTTTTATTACCGATTTTTGCTCTAAGTTTGGTATATCTGACATGAAACATCACCGCAAGGACGCCTTACAACAAAATGGAGTAGCGAAGCGGAGGAACAGAACTCTCAAAGAAGTTTTCGCCGACGATGTTAGTGAACATGCAATACCAAGCCGTTTAAAGGCGTATAAGCAATCAACCTTTGCATGCCATACTCGTAAGCAGATGTCTTCGACTAAGGCTCACTACAAAACACCCTATGAACTGTGGAAGGACAGAAAACCTCGTGTCTCTTACTTCCATGTTTTTGGGTGTAAGTGTTTCATACACAACAATGGGAAGAGTCAGTTGAAAACCTTTGAGGCCAAGTCAGATGAGGGTATATTCTTAGGATATTCCTCATCTAGCAAGGCGTTCAGGGTTTACAATGATTTAACCCTACTTTTGGAAGAAACACCCCATGTAGTCTTTGATGAAGCATCTTCTGATCAAGAGAAATCTGCCTCAGAACAAGATGTACCTGATCAACAAGTACCTGATGCTCAGAAAATGGATCAGCTAACGATCAAAGAAAAGGAATCAGAAATCATAACAGTATACATTCCAGATCTAGCTGATTCACCAGATCAATCAGATCCTAAGGTACGAACAACTGTCGATGAAGAAGCTGATACAGCTGAGACAGTATTAATTGAACCATCCGGTTCAGGGGGAACACCTAAAGTTCCCACGAACAGACATCAGCACATGATGAGTCCAACATCAGCTGAGACTTGTTCTTATCAAGTGGATCATAACTCTACACCACTCCCAATCGCTAGTAATGAAATTTTATCAGAAACGGACGATGTTCTCCAAACCGACGCAAATCAGAACAGAAGGACCTGGATAACCAGTCATCCAACTGATCTGATAATCGGAGACCCATCTGATAAAGTTAAAACTAGACATCAAATTGGTGAAAGTGCCATGTACTGCTGTTATTTGTCTATGAAGGAACCAACAACAATAGAGGAAGCTCTACAAGACGCAAGCTGGATTCTAGCCATGCAAGAGGAGCTGGAACAGTTCGAGAGAAATCAAGATTGGGAACTGGTAGACAGACCAAATCATCAAGACGTAATTGGCACGAAGTGGGTATTCAAGAACAAGAGAGATGAGAAAAATGTCATCATCAGAAATAAGGCAAGACTTGTTGCTAAGGGGTATTCACAATCAGAAGGAATTGATTATGATGAGACCTTTGCACCAGTCGCTCGCCTAGAAGCCATTCGGCTGTTTCTGGCATATGCTTCCCACAGAGGGTTCACTGTGTATCAGATGGACGTAAAGAGTGTTTTCTTAAACGGGGTACTAGCAGAGGAAGTTTATGTCGAACAACCTCCAGGCTTTGAAAAGGGCAACCAGGTGTACCGTTTAAGAAAAGCTCTCTATGGCCTGAAACAGGCTCCTCGAGCTTGGTATGATACACTCTCTCAGTTCTTGATCGAAAGTGGGTTCACTAAAGGAACAGTGGACAGAACCTTATTCAGAATAGAAGATGGAAAAGACATTCTGATGGTTCAGATTTACGTGGACGACATCATCTTCGGATCTCCTAACAAGAGTCTATGCGAAAGATTCAGCAAACTGATGCAAGGGAAGTTCGAGATGTCCATGATGGGTCAGATGAATTACTTTCTGGGTCTTCAAGTAAAGCAAAGTACAGAAGGGATATTCATCTGCCAAGCAAAGTACACTAGGAATTTATTAGCTAAGTTTGGAGTTCAAAATTGTAAAGAAGCCAAAATTCCTATGATGACTGGATTCAAGATGGATCCAGATGAGGATGGTCAGAAAACAAATCAGAAAGAATATAGGGCTCTCATTGGATCTCTACTATACATTCGCCGCCAGACTAGATATAACCTTCGCAGATGGGTGTATGTGCGATTTCGAGCAAATCCAATGATAAGCCACCTAGAAAGCGACTAAGCGGATTCTTAAGTATCTGAAGGGGACAATAAACCTTGGTTTATTTTACCCATCGAGATGATAATCTAGAACTTAGTGGGTATTTCGATTACGATTATGGAGGTTGCAAGATTGATGAAAAATCCACCTCGGGAACTTGTCGGTTCTTAGGAAGTAAACCGATCTCGTGGTTTTCAAAAAAGCGGAGACATCGATTCGACATCTACTCTCGAAGAGTAATATATGGCTGCGAGAAGAAGTTGTTGTTCCCAATCGCCTCGCTTAGTCGGCGGTGAGGATTATAACATTGAAGCTAAGAATGTACCTATTTTTACGTGATAAAAGAATAATAGTCTTTTGCAATCACTTGAATCTGTTTCTACATACAAGATGCAAGCATGTGGATGTCGACACCATTTTATAAGAGATCATGTTGAAAAGAAGAATATCGAGAATGGAAAAGATTCATCTTGATATACGAAAAAGTCGATATTCTAACCAAGCCACTAGCTGAGATCAGATTCAGAGAATTATGCAATGAGCTAGGGCTTCTGGATCTTGGAGAAAATGCACCTAAAATGTTTGATGGAATGATCTCCAGAACCAGCTGGTTGAGAAACTAATCAGTTCAAGTAAAATCAGTTGAATTTGGTATCTCAACTGATCAGAAGATAAGTCAAGGAACTGATATGAGAAGGTACTGATCAGATTTAACGTTTATCAGATTAAAGGAACTGATCGTTTAAAGAATTATCCGATTAAAAACATTTCGGTTATACTTTGTAAGTCGATTAGTCGATATTCAACAAGCAAGATTCACAAGTGGTATTCACAAGATTAAAGCTTAAAATCGCATAAGGATACATGAATTTTACACAACAATGAAATAACAGAAATTTTCATTGATAAAGACCCGAAGGTCAGGTTACATTACAAGATACAAGTACAAGAGGACCCGGAGGTCAGTACATAAACCCTAGACCCTAAACCTTTAAACCATAACCCTAAACCCTCATCCTAACCCAAGAAGAGCAGGGGAGAGAGAGATTTTAAATCTGATCCTCTCATTTTCCCCCACTTAACAAGGGTGAGAGAGGCTTTAAAGAAATCCTAAAGCCGCTAGCTGAAGCTAAAACCAGTGGAGCGACAGCGGCCTTGATAGGATTTTTAAGCCAGAGCCCTAAGAAAGAGTCATTGGGCTCTCCACCGTTAAATGGTGAGTTGATATACGAAGATCAGTTGTTGAGTGATCAAGATCGCATATCAAACTCACGTTCATTTTCAGACTAAGTCTGTTGATGGTAGTTCCGTCATCCAGATAGACACACAAGGTGCATCTGATTAGGAGAAGTGTCTTCTCGGTTTAAACAGCAGTCCATTTTGGTGGTAAAGAAGCTTGGCAACGATTGTATGTGAAATCTTTGATGGCGGCGAGAACAAAGAATAAGGGACAAAACAGGTTGATTTGAGAAGTCAAATCATTGAAAAAGGGGTAAAAGTGTTTTTAGGAAGTTTACTTAGGAAATAAGGGTTCACCAGGATACATGATTCTACAAAGAAGATAAGTATGGTGAATGGGTTATGTTGTGTAAAACAATTGATCAAATTTATAGAGGCCAAGCAAGGGTGCAAATGCAAATTGAAGTTCTCAAAACCTTTTAGAGAAATCGCACCAAAAAAAGGACGATGTAGAAATCACGCTTGATCGATAATTGGATAAATTTCGTACGGATTGACATATCAAGATTTCTGACGATAATTTACGATGTCAAATCGCGCCAACTTAGGAATAGAGACTACTATTCTAGACTAAGTTTTGGCGGTAACACTTATCCCAAGAATTGGATTGACTTGAGAAGAATCGATTAGGTCAACCAAAATCGATACATCTGGTCGATCGGATGAGAAAGATCGGTGAGCTTGAAACTCCAACAAATCGGATATATCGTCTATGGAAATCTGTAAATATATCGGTTGAAGGGGAACTTCAACCGATCAAGGAGGATCGGAAGGAAATCGGACATATTCAAGGAAGATCGGTTGAGCTTGAAACTTCAACAATTGGAGATGCAAAGTGAAGAGGATCGGTTGAAAAGGATCGGTTGGGAAATTTTAAGGCTTAGGCGAGAATACTAAGATCAACAAGTGAAATCAACACGGACAAGTGGTATTGATCGATTACAATATCGATCAACCAGATCACGCTTTTTCTTTTCCCTTGTTCTTTGCTTATTTATCGGATCTTATCGATATTATTTGCCTTCTTGTACCCATTATCCTTATGACGTATTCCCGCAAATCATTTAATGCGGACGTGGGGAACATGTATTAACCGCTACTAAATGTGCTTTTAAATCCAAAAGGTTTTTAAATGCGTGCTTTTCGACCTACGATCAAAAACCGCTTAATCTGGAGCGTTTAATCTTTTCAAACGGTTGATCTTCCAAATCTTGTCTTCTTTTTTCCTCCTCGTCTTTATAAAGTTCATCAAAAACCATATCGAGTTTTCCATTTCACAAACTTGCGATTTATTCTCCGAAAACTCAGATTACTTCTCTCGATTCAAAGTGTTTTTCCTAAGTTTCAAAATCATCTTTCCAAAAAAGCGTAATCTGGTAATTTATGTTTATTTGATGTATCTTTTTTTTTTTTTTTAAATCCATTGATCTTAAATGTTTTTATCCCGTGTTATGCTTTATTGTTTCTTGGTTTCGTGATATGTGATGTTCTTATATATATATGCACAACTTTAATCGGGTCCATCCCTTTGTAGATGGACACCCACGGAATGGGAAAGATAATGTGCAATTATGCGGAATCGCAACAAAGATTGTGGATGATAAGTTAAATGCAGTTCAATATCACTCGGGATCCGGAATCCATGGAGGTCGAGCAAATTCTAAAAAGAGGCCTTGAGAAATTTTTGCGCTCGCCATCGCAATCCGGTGATGCAAAGATGAAGCACTAGAATTCCTAAGGAATTTAAGAGTGGATCTGGACGTTCGGGAAATGAACCGCTCTCGATAAATCAACGGAGAAGAAATCGACCGACGAATGATGATATAACCCGTCTGTTCAAGCCTACCAAAAGGGCGGATCTCGCTTTGCATTCATTCTGAGGAGAACGAAGATGAGCCGATAAAAAAAGAGCTCTTCAGAGAGGCTGACAAACATCATACGTCAGGTTTTGTCAGGCCAATGCTCAAGAGGAAATACCGATTGTTGTTTGACATATTGTCAAAAACAATTATGGGTATTGCATTCAGCCCAGATGCTCTTACATCCGTCAAAATGTACAGCATGGCTGCAATAATTGATGAAGCCAAGAATATCAATTGGCACGGGTTCCTGAAGGCCATTCTGCTCCAAGAACATGAGAAATTTGGAGTCAATGAACTGAGGCAGGTATATCTGAAGAAAAAGATCAGCAATCTCAACAAGGTTACAGTTATTCTGAAAGATAAACTGCCTAATGCTGAATGGGAACAAAATGGACTGAAGTCCTATAAGGCCTTCCTGACAACCACTTCAGCCATTTTTGGGCCACCAGACGATGATATGCGGCCAACCCCCCCAAAGTCAAAGAAGGGAAAAAGCAAGGAAGCAACTTCGTCCACACCAGATGCCCCCCAGAAGAAGAAAAGAAAACTGGTGAAGGCCCAGGAGAAGAGGCCGAAGAAGGCGAAGCAAGCCTCCATGACTCTGATGCTTGAAGATGAGTCAGATGAAGAAAGAGCGCCAGATCAGTCTGTTACAACACAAAAATCAGGTGAAAAATCAGACAGGCAGGCTTCTCAAGATGAGAGCTCGCCAGTTCATTCTGAGGAAGAAGCACAAGCCGAATGATCTACTTCTCCTCAAGCTCGAGCTGATTCATCACTACGACCATCGGGTCCGCCGAAAGCATGTTTCTCCTACTCTTCCACCTGCCCGCGAACTTGAAACTACATCAGTTCGCGAACCAGAAAGCTTACCTGATGTGGAACCAGAAGCACCTGCTTCCACAGCAGAACCTCTGCAGGTCGAACCGATCAGCCAACTTCCGCCTACTCAAGCACAACCAGAACCTTCCACATCTCATCAAACTGAATCTGGACAGACAATTCCTGAGTCCAGATCAACAAAGACCATCACAGGGAAAATGGTCAGAATGCGAATCGAGCGAGAAATTGATGAGATGTATCCGAGTCGGGTCGCCCATCCCGTGAATCGAGAGGAAGTTTTGGAGATCCTCACATGGAAAGTTCTCCGTTTAAAAAGCTTCTCCGATTTTGTAATGATCGTAGAACAGATGGGAGGTGCTGATGAGTTTGCAGATTTTGACTTTGATATGAGAAAATCTGCTAGGGTAGGATCACCAGCTGAGCTGATAACAACTGATTCAATTAAAGCTCGATCCACGTAAAGTCATTTGACCGATCAAGGCGAAATGGAAACCGGCCAAGAAGCTCCTCCAGATCTTTACCATGAAAGATGCAGGAGTCATTTGCCGATGATAGTGGAGCTAGTCTTTGCAGTTCAAGACCAACCTTTGGAGGCACAAACAAATGAATCGGATCAAGTGACACCCAACATTCCAACATCACACGTCACTATCGATCAACTTCGGGAGATCAAATCTTGTCTCAAAGATCTCCTGAAAGAAGAAGTTGAGGGACTGATAGCTGATCAAAGGCAGATTGCCATCAAAGAAATAACAGATCAAAGGGAATTGGCTATTTCCCAGATTGGGGCAATCAAAGATCAGTTCTCCCAAATCAGGTGTCCATCTGCGTCATACCGAATCGATAAAGACCGTTGACGCCTAAACCGACTCGGTGGATAAACAACAAGTTTCTTTTCTGATGCTCACTGACAAGCTAGAATTGACAGAAGAGAAACTTGACAAACTGATTAAAACACTCTCTACCGCCATGGAATCTGTCAAGACTGAGCTGATATCGAAGATTCAAAATCTAACTGCTCAAACTCAAGGCATATCTATTGCAGATCTCAACAGGCGCGATAATCAACTTTGGTTCTCGAACTCCCCCTCACTACTTTTTTTTGATCAAACCAAAAAGGGAAGAAGGAGAATGAGAAACCAATCGACATAAGAGGTGCAGGACATCACAAACTCGGACCGAGATAGTCACAAGAAGAACGACCAAAGAAGATATGAGCGGATAAGATCTTTGGTGAAAAGATGTCCAAAGAGCGGTAAAGTTGAAGAAGCGAAAAAAGCCAAGAAGAAAGAAGGGCGGATAAATTGGCAGAGGCGAAAAAATCAAGAAGAAATTGATTGAGAGCGAAGAAAGGAAAGGCCGGAAAATCCGTGCGTAACCTAAGCTCCAAAGAAGAGTTGATGAGATCATCCCAAAAAAAAACAAGCAAGATGCTAAGAAATTTGAGGAATGGAATAAGATCGAGTGAATGGCTTCGGATGCCTTTGTTTCAATCTTGTTCCACAAGAAGAATCTCCCCGATGAAGAATTCCTCAAGTGGTTAGAAAATAAATACCCGGATTTTTCAAGTATCCGGAAAATGAGGCCAAGCTTATCAATGTAAAAATAACTCGCCAAGAGTATGATCTGTTGGAGTACTCGAAGAAGGCGGATGGCTCGTTTGATGACCGGCATTTCAAAGATTCTATTTTGACATCCTGTGAACGAGACTTAATCGATCCTCGCCAGATCGATGATGTCAAATGGAAACTTTATCGATTTTCAACGCACCTCAAGATCAAAGAGAGATGCCGAAGGATACAAGCCTAAAGAGTGAAGAATCAGAAGACTACTCTGGATCAGCTGTTCTTATTTTCAAACTTTTCTGATGTAACACGTAATCAACATTTTTAATGAGAAAAGGTTATTTTCTGATCCTAAGACAAAGTCTCATTGTCTTCTGATTATGTGCTCTTAACTGTTCTATTTTTTATCAACTGTATTTGGTTTCTCAAAGTGTTTTGGTTTCATCAAAAAGGGGGAAATTGTTGGGAAATTTATAGTTTTGATGAAAGTTCCAAAAACACATGTAATAGGAATTGTCGGACTGTTAGGTGATCGATGTTTATATTACCTGCTATAGGAGACCAGTTGATAATGATTGTATAGAACAACTGATGTAATAGATAGGTCACATATTGAGGGGAAAACTCAATATGTATAAGTCAGATCTGAAAATCTAAAGAACAGCTGATATCCGACAGGCCAGAATGCTAGAGTAGAACAGAAGATCAGATCGATCTGATCTAGTCAGATATCTCAGCTGAAGTCATGAAGCTCAAACTCAGAATACTTGAAGATCAGATGACTTCCAGAAGATCAGACAAGAAGACCTACATCAGCCGAGTCTGCTAGTTGAAGTTAAGTCAACCGCCACCAGAAGACTCTATCAGGTAGATCGACGGGTTCAGATCGATCAAAGTCACCACCAGTGAAATCGATGTTTCACCTAATCATCGTCGATGATCCGAACAAGAAGAATGTCAAGCTTAGTTGGAAGAACATCACCGAAAAGTGAGTCCGCTATCCAATAAGAACAAGACACGTATGATCGGAGCCAAGCAATGCGGGATTTGATGATGCTTCTCTGTAACGGCTATAAAAACACTTTTCACGCTTTCGGCCATGCCATTCCTGAAGCACATAACATCAATACTGCAATTCTACCAAATATAGCCTGAAATTCAAATTGCTCTCCAACGGCTCTTTGATTTCAAGGTCTATATATATGGGATTACACTTTAGAGTGAAAAAAAGGAAGCTTATTTGAACAATCAAGAAGCTCAAGCTAATATCGATTTCCGCACAAGAACACGAACAAGAAGATTAATTTTTATTAAGTGTTCATCCCATAAGTTCTTAGCATAAGAAATCTTTTCATCTATTTGTTAAAGTCGCTTTTACTAAGAAAAGATTTCATAGTTGGAACCAAAAACAATCTTACCCCAAACCCCAAGTTAGGTTAAGTTGTTTAGCAAGATTCGCAGACTAGGGTTTCTAGTTCCGATCTCTCCGGGATCGGTTGAGTGTGAACTCCTTAAACATCTAGTTGGTGTCTTGTGTTGGACTTACACATAAAAACAAAGTCCGGTTGGTTAAGTAGGTGCCCCCTTGTGATAGGGAAGAGTGGACGTAGGATTTGGTTTGTCCGAACCACTATAAATCTTGTGTGCCTTTACCGCTTTGATTAACTTTTACACAATCGCACACAACCTTTAAAAGCGATACATATTCTAAGTTGAGATCATTTAGCACCAAGCTTACGATCCGATCAAGCTTGACACTTGGTCAATTTGGTTAAAAGATTAACTTTGGAATCGATTTATCAAACCTGGTTTTTCACACGGGTAAAACTTAAGCTTCCGCGACACATCAGTTAAAGCGATAGTTTCGAACCGATCTCCTTGAGCGATCAATAAGTTGGTTATCACCCCAAATGATTCACTAAGACTCGATCAAAGTTAATCGCCCTCACACCTGATCTGCACAAAAAGTTTTCAGAAGTCTATTCACCCCTCCCCTCTAGACTTCTGCCCTCACTAAACCCGTTCGGGACCTACATATATGAATCTTGGTAAATAAGCTAACCTCTCAAAATCTTAACTACTGGACGCTGACTTTCATATATGTAGTATATCTCCCCCATTATCTTATGAGAAACACTCGTATTAAATATTGAACCCTATTAATATATGCAATACATTATAATTAAGAAAAGTTATCTAAAAATTCACGGGGCAGATAGGCAGGTCAAGTCGGTGCGGACGGGCGTGGGGCAGACAGGCCAAGGTCGTGGGTTGGCGGCCAGCGGAACATATATATACTTGTAGAAGGGCATTTTCATTGAATATGTGTTATAGCTTAGTGGTTAAGTCTGTTGTTAATGTATTTGGTTGCAGGTTCAAATCTTATTGACCACATAATTTTTTAATTTTTTTTTTGTTACAAGAAAAAAATGTGATACTTATAGAAACGAAATGTGTTACTACGTGAAATAAAAATTATATTATCATTTAAATTTTTTTTTATCATTTTCCATGTATTACTGAATGGATAAGTAAGTGTTACTACATTGTTATATTGAAAAAACTTCATATCTTACGTAACATATATTAAAACATATTGTAACACATAAATGTTCATAAGATAACACATTGTTGTTCATATGGTAACATATGAGTATTCACTTAGTATCACGACGTCATGTGTACAGCGTTACATAAAAAAAAAGTGTTACTATGTTGGTCCCGATTTGAAAACCCATTAGTGCGGAAAATACCATGTAATGCATATAAAACAGGGGTGAGGGCAGAGTGATTCCAATTACTCTTTTTTGCTTTTAAGAACGATGTGTGTTTTTACTTATAATCAAATGCATATGGCAAGTAAGAACATAAAGCAGTAAAGAACACACGATTTTATAGTGGTTCGGACAACTCGTCCTACATCCACTCTTCCCTTCATGGGGCACCAACTTAACCAACTGGACTTAGTTTAACGTGTTAGTCCAACACCCAACAGATGTTTACCGAGTTCTCACTCAAACAGGACTTATCACCCTTACGGGATCGCCTATAGATGTTTACCGAGTTCTCACTCAAATGGGACTTATCACCCTCACGGGATCCCCTACCCTCCCTTTCAGGATTGCTTAGATGTTTACCGAGTTCTCACTTACCTACAAACTTAACCTATCAAACTGATTTGGGTAAGGTTTGTTTGGTTTCCAACTAGGTTGAGATTTTCCCTTACATTGTTTAGCCTCAATGCTAAGGTTGGGAAAATCTCTCTAAGCTTAGGATATTACATTTGTGCTTAGATCTAGGATAGAACACTCTGAATATATGCGCGTATTTCTTGCTCAGTGTTCTATGGTGAGAATGCTTGAGTATATGGCTCTTGGCTCTGTAGCATCTTTTTCCACATTCTCCACACGAATAATGAAGAAAGAACTTGTATTTATAGTGTGGATTTGAATGTTACCGTTGGATGAAGTCACATTCAAATCCATACTATTCTGTAGCTTTTGCAGCTTTTTTAGGCTTGTTGTCTTCCTCTCATTGTCAACTGAATCTAACGGCTATAATCTTCAGGATCTTCTGAGTCTTCAGGTTTCTCTGAGTCTTCAGGATTCTTGATTCAGCAGACTTCTCTTCAGTGGACCTTGTCTGATCAGGTATACTGACACTCAGGCTAACTAAGTTTAGCTCTTCTGACTTCAGACATCCTGACCCTCAGGTCACTAGCACTCATGCTAACTGATCATCAGTAGCGTTCTGATTCTCAGTGAATATGACTTCAGATGACTTCTCTTCTGATGACTTCTCTTCTGATTTCTTCTCGCCTGATCTGGTATGCATATTTCTTGTTTTCTGATATCTGGTTTCTTCTCGCCTGATCTGATCAGCTCACTTGATCAAGATCAGTTCAGCATCAGTTCAGCATATCAGTTTATCTGCATCAGATTAACACATCAGGTTAGCATATCAGGTTAGTTGCATCAGGTTAGCTTATCTGATCTCGATCACGTCTGATCTCGATCAGTCTCATCTGCTCCTCTTCTGATCAGCAACCTCCTCTTCTGATCTGGTCATATGATCAGGTCATCTGTTCATCTGATCAGCTGGCTTAGCTTTTCTTTTCTTCTGATTTTGCACAGCTCATCAGTTAACTCCGGAACTCATCTTACTCATCTGATCTCGATCAGCCTCGTCTGCAGCCTCGTCTGATCTCGATCATCTTCATCTGATTTTTGTGAGTTCCCCCTCAACTTGTTCTCTCGTTCCCCCTCAACTTGTTATCTGTAAGTTAGCTTCAATAACACACAAGTTGATAATGTTTTGGCATAATTCATCAAAACTAAAATATCCCAACATACTACATGACCAAAAATTGTTACCCTATCAAGAAAAACGTGTTACCACATGAACAAAATCAGAACAAGGCGAAATAAAATCCTCAGTCCAAAATCACAGATTTAAAGAACAACTTAATGTGTTACTACATGAACAAAAGAGTGTTCCCATATGAATAAAAGAGTGTTACTACATGAACAAAAATCAGTACAAAGCACGAAAAAAAAATTCAGTCCAAATTTACAGATTTAAAGAACAACGTGAGAAGAGTGCAGAAGGATCTGAAAGATTGCGTCACAAAATAGTGAAGAAAAAAAAATGGAATGACCTGTATATTGCAAAGGATGAGAAAATTAAAGAAAACAAGAAGAATATGGAAGAATTCGAATAAGGAAGAGAAGGAAAAATCTGCAGACGCACGACTGTAAAATCTGGTTAGTTGAAAGAAAGAAGAACCCTAGATTTCGAGGTAGAAGAATTTGAAAGCGCCAGATTCGTGTTGTTAGGATGGAAAAACCTAGGAATCGCGAGGAAGAAGAAAGTGAAAGCGCCGGCTTAGCGCGGGCCTGTGCTTGATCCGACCCAATTCGTCTGACTCGCGAATTCTTAGAAAAATACAAATTTGAACTAGAATTACACATAACACTAGTATGTAATATTGCATACAAGTTTTTGTGATATCTTATTATTGTAATACCCCACAATACACATATGCATACTAGATATGCTGGCATCCAAACAAATATTTTAAAAGTAAAAATTTAATAGTTTTTATTTTATTTTATACTCCATCCGTCCTAATTTTTATTGACCAAATACTGTAGACACGAAGATTGAAAAAAAGTGGGACATAATAATATTAAATGGTGTAAAGTGGATTTGGTGGAGGGAAATAATAGTATTAAATGGCATAAAGTGGGTTTGGTGGAGGTGAATAATTGTTGGGAGATGAATATAATAAAGATATATGATTTTGATTAGATCCCAAAACCCCTGAGTATGACATGTTCAGGATAATCTTGATAGTTGAATCAGGATTCAGTTTTAGAGTATTCAGGATGATATCTGCAAAATGTATAGTTAGCAGATATAGATCAGGTTAGGATCTGAAGATTCTGAAGAACTTAGTATGTTTTTGAAGAAACTGAAGTTTCAGTATGAAACTAAAGTTTCAAGACTCAAGAAGAAAATCGAGAATCAAGACTCGGTGAAATCGAGAATCAAGACCAAAGGTGAAATCGAGATATCAAGAACTCAGTATGAAACTGAGGAACTGAAGACTCAACATGAAGACTCAAGAAATCACCAAGATATCCGTGAAGACTCGAAGACTCAAGACTCAAGACTCAAGAAGACTCAAGACTCGAAGTCGCCAAGATTCAAGACCTCAAGACTCGTAAGACTCAAGACGCAGTAAGATGTAAGACCAAGAATCAAGATCAAGAATACTGAAGGAATAGTAATCATCAAGACTCAAGAATGCATCAATGCTCAAGATAAACTCGAATGTTCCGAGGCAATCGAGAATATCTATCCAAGGATGCACATCGAGAAGATCGCGATTCCTTAGAAAAATAGATATTTGCCAAGACATTAAAATGCAGACAAAAGGAACTAAGTCAGAGTGTTGTTAAGGTTATATCAACTCAGAGTTTGTAACCAAAAGAGCCGTTAATTCAACTTGTATCATCATTTTTAAATTTGTACCACAATTTAATTAATTTCGTACTACACTATTGTTGGTCCCGGTGTAAACGAGTCTTACACGTGTATGGGGGGGGGAATACACGTGTTCAGTGAATTTAAAACTTTTTCTTTACTGAGGTCAGCTTGGGTCAGGTTGTCCTGATGATTTGGCCCTGAGAAGCACAAGTCGCCTTGAGTCAAAGTCTACCTGAGACAGTGATCCTGAGTTGCTTTCAGAAACCTCAGATAATCCCAACTGAGCCTGAGTTTTCAGAGATACTAAGTTGCTTGAATAACTACTCAAATATGCGGAATGGTTGGCCCTAAGTTTATACTCGTTTTATGCTTTGCTGAAAATCTTCCTTTTAATGGAATAGTGATTAGGCTGTGATTCAGTTATACGCAACTTCAGTGGATTGATTCCAACTGAATATCAGTGAAAATATGCTTTCAGTTAAAGTTATGCAGCAGTTAATTAAAGCAAAACAGAAAGCAAAGAACACAACAAGTTATAGTGGTTCAGAGACTCAAGCTCCTACGTCCACTCTCTCTGATCTCTTCAGAGAAATTCCTTAATCACCTCCTAAGGTTTTCTGACTACCTCTGTAGTTTACTAACCTTTCTATTTTGAGCTTTCTGACTACCTCTGTAGTTTACTTACTCAAAACACACACAAGCTTTCTGACTATCCAAGATAGTTTACTCACTTCTTCTCTAGAGCTTTCTGACTACCTCAATGTAGTTTACTAACTCTTTACAACTCAAACTCACCAACAATCACACTCAAACTACCTTACAAAGGGTTTGGGGTTTCTTGGTTGGTTTCCAACTAGGATGAGACATCCTTTACAATTAAGAACAATGCAAAGGCTAGGATATCTCGACTAAGCTTTGGATATATCTTATCAAGACTAGGCTTAGTGAATGAGCTCTCTTCGATATAAAGCACTTGAGAAATTCTTGGGTTTTCGAGTGCTTCAACTTGCAGTAATAAGTTTGAGCTCTTGAGTTGCTTACAAATTTCCCGTAACCTTCAATATAGATGGTCACAAGTATTTATAGACATACACCAAGGTCACTCTTGAAAAACTATCCGTTGGAAGAGATAGCTCCATGAGTTTCCTCTTATGGTGTGTGATGAATGGCTATATTAAGGGTTTGAAACTCCCTAGCAAGTTTTAGGCAATCTTCTTTTCATGCAGCCATTCAACACTTTTTGCAGTCTGGAACATAGTACTACTGACATGCTTCAGTGACCTGTCGCTTTCAGTGTCAGTAAAGTACAGTGCTGTTTTCTTCTGATTGGTTGTTGTCTTCAGTTAAGTAGAAAAACACAACGGCTCTTTTTGGTCAATATCTCTGAGTGATATAACCTTAACAACACTTTGTTTTAGTTCATTTTGTCTGCATGAGAATGTCTTGGGCAATATCTAATTTTCTAAGTGATCGCGTTTTTCTCAGTATTGAATCCTTCAGATAGATATTTTCAGTGCCTTGGAACATTCAGGTTTATACTGAGCATTCCGTAGATTACTGAGTCTTCAATAATTACTGTGCCTTCAGTATCCTTTGTGTTCAGTATCTTCAGTCTTCAGTTTTCTGTCTTCTGTGTCTTCAGAGTCTTCTGAGTCTTCAGTATCTTCTGAGTCTTCAGTGTCTTCTGAATCCTCAGTGTCTTCTGAATCTTCACATATATACTGGATGATATACTGAGTCTTCTTACTGAGTCTTCAGTTTCTCAGTTTCACACTGAGTCTTCAGTTTCTCAGTTTCATAATGAAACTTCAGAAACTTCAATTTCATACTGAAACTTCAGTTTCTTCAGAAACTTACTGAGTCTTCAGAATCTTCAGAATCTATCCTGATCTATATCTGCTGACTATACACGGTGCAGATAACATCCTGAACACTCTAAAACTGAATCCTGACTCATCTATTAAGATTATCCTGAACATGTCATACTCAGGGGTTTTGGGATCTAATCAAAATCTTCTTTTATTAAATTCATCTCCCAACAATTCCCCCCTTTTTGATGATGTCAAAACCATCTTGTTACAAAACACTTAACCTATACTCAGGTTTCAGTTTTTCCTATTACAAGATTGGTATATCTCCCAACAATTTTCACAATCAATCTCCCAACAATTTCATAATAAATCTCCCAACAATTTCCTCAGAAACAATCATAAGACATATCAAAAAGTAAAGACTTGTAAAAAGATAATGAGGTATTATCTTTGAGCATAAAAGATAAAGTTTCATTGATGTATGATAGAATGTTACAGCTTACAATGAACTTATCAGAAAATAAAGACAAAAAGATAATGAAATTACAAGAGTCTTCAGTCTTCTTTTGATCTTCAGCTCTGGCTCTTCAGTTCTCTTCTACCTCATCCGCAGGCACTTCAAGGTTAAACATTCCATAATACATTTTCTTCAGCGCATCTCTCTCCTTGATGATATCAGGATTGTTCCCTGTCAGACCTAGCTGGATGGCATACTGAGCAATCTCCTGAGATATGGCTATTTCATTTACCAAGTCATTCTCTAGCCTAGGAGGAGGGTATGAGTATGGACCAGGGGCTGTGATCTGAACTTTTCCTTCATCCGCAAGATTGATCCAACTTTTTAAGTACTTCGGATAGAAGGTAAGCAAATAGTCAATGAAAGCCTCATTAGAATCTGAGCTCTCCCCTCTCCATTCTCTCAGTACATCGTAGTAAAACCAAAAGGTTCTTTTAATCTCTTCCCACGCATCATTGAACTGGATTGGAATCCACTTGTCAATGTGCGGCCACTTTTGTGCTTTTGTTGTCCCTCTCCTCTTGCTCGCGAACTTCTTGAAACCACTTCTTCGCCTTTGCTCTTCTACCTTCTTTTTCCTTATCAAGGGTACTCCAGAAACTGAAGCAGCAGTTTTCTTGGCTTGCTCGACCTGAAGTGATCTCAGAGCTCTTTTGGTATTGAAGACTTCTTTTTGAGGCTCTACCTCATACTCTTCAATATCCATTATCAGCTTTCTCTGAGTTAGCTTAGAAGCCTTAGCTCTTTTCCCTTCGGGTTCAACAATGCCACAGCCTTCCTTTTGATAGGCAGTTCAGAACCGGCTAGGCTTGTTCCAACCCTTCTTCTAGAACTCAGCTTCTCAGCAGCTACTTCTTGCATGGTTTCCTCAGAAACTTGAGTGTAGACAAGCTTCTCCACCTTCTTGAATTTCAGCTTCTCAGTGGCTTCAACTTCTTGCAAGGCTTCAGCAATGCTTTTCTTCTCAGCATCTTTGTCTGCCTTTCTTTCCAAGGTGTGTGCCAATAATATTCTCAGGTCTGCTCCGGGTCTTTCCCCCTTCTTGGCAGAAGTTTGGATAGTGCAGTGTCCATATGGTATTGTTCCTTGCTGACACTTCGCACTTCTCCCGCCAACTGATCTTGCTCTTCTTCTAGCCTCCTCAGGTGGTTCTTCGCCATTGAGAACTCTTCAGACATTTGGTCAAACTGATTGGAGAGAGCTTCTTTGAACATATCTGTCATCTTGGTCATGAGCATGGAGCTCATTTCTTCAACAACATTTTTGACAAGCATCTCATTCTTCTCCACCAGCTTGGCTTCAAAAAATTCAGTCCTTTCCTGATACTTTTGCTTCAGCTCTGCACTTAATTCAGCTTTGACTTCATCCATCTTTCCATCCATGGAAGTCATCTTTTCAGTCAGAGTAGTCTGAAGTTGCATCAGGTCTGAAGTAGAACTCAGACTTTCCATCTTCTAGGTCTGGTTGGCCAATACCTCTTCAATCTGAGCAACTTTGTCCATGATTGGCAAAACCTTATCCAGCTTCTCCATGATGGGAGTGAGATCAATCTCTGGAGCATTGAGAATTTGCTATTTTTCCTGAGCTTCAGTCTCAACCTGAGTCTGGGTTTCCACCTGAGCTTGGGTGTCCACCTGAGCCTCAGTCTGCATATCAGACATTACAGAGTTAAAGATAGATACTTCAGTAGGCTGGCATAATTTTTAATAGTGTCAAAAGTTACCTGAAGACTAACTTCAGTCTGAGGATGTGTGATAGCAGGCTCTCCAGCATCAGTACTATCTTTCTCCATCTGAGATTGACTCTCATCATTCCCTTGTTGGTCTCCATCTTGGTTTTTGTCTTTGGAGCTCGGGGCACCAACCTCAGCATTTTCCCTCTCAGCAAGCTTCCTCTTCACCAGCTCATCAAAATTAGAAATTTTCATCCTGAGCTTGGTTTTTCTGAACCCGGAGAATTCTGTTAACACAGCTGTCTCCTCATTCCACCAGTCTTCACCTCTGAATGAAGCAATGTTGAGCATTTCAGGCAGGGTTTGGTTAAGAATGTAGACTGTTGACCTCAGTCTGAAAAAGAGATCCTGGAGGTCAGGATATGTGCTTAGCTCAGGGTGCCGGTTTATAATGAACCGTTCCCCTTACGCCGCCACTCGATCTCTTGACCGCCCTTCTTGACCGGGCTCTCGGGTTGATGGGAAAATCTACTGAAGGATCAAGAAATGGATCACTCAGGAGCTCATCAAGGTTCAACAGCTCCTGAGGCTCAGCAATATCTGAGGATTGGGCAGGCAACTCCTCAGTTTGGATCTGAGCTTGCTCTGAGGTCTGAGCAGGCACTTCCTCAGTGGGAATCTGAGCTTGCTCTGAGGTCTGAGCAGGCACTTCCTCAGTGGGAATCTGAACTTGCTCTGAGGTCTGAGGTCCTTGGAAGATTTCTTGAGAGAATTTGTCTGAGCTCAGTGATGTCTCAAGAACCTCAGAGAAGACTTGCTCCTCAGTTTGCTCCTGTGTCGTGGATACAACCTGTGCCAACACTTGTAAAGGCGATTTTGGAGCTTTTTGGCCCTGAGGTTGCACCTCCTCAGGCTCGCTCACCTCCACCTCAGTGGAAATCAGCATTCTTCTGCCCTTAGGAGCAAGAGTTTTCCTCTTCATTGCTTCTCCCTTCTCCCTCTTGACCTCCATCAAAGCCTTCTCCCTGGCTTGATGGGCTTCTTCAGCAGCAGCAGGTGATTCCACTTTCTTCTCTTTCTTCCCTTTCAAAGTCTTTCTGGTTGTTGTCGGCTTGAACATAACTTTAGACTTTGGGAATGGTGTGGAGTTGGCAAAAATATCCTCCTCTTCACGGCACATCTCCAAAATAAAAGCTATTTTGGTTGCATGGAGAATCTTGCCTTTGATCGAGATCGATCCATCCTCCTTCTTGATCAGCTTTGCCTGGTCACTCACCACTCTAATCAAGTACTTCAACCAATTGAAATCTTTGGTGGGTGAATCTTCTATTGCAGCCACCAATCTAAGCTTGGGAGTGCTTATCTGCTCAAAACTCCCTGATCGGCTCATTATACATTTACTAACAATGTCTAGCAAAACTCTGTACTTTGGCTTCAAATGCCATTCATTCAAAGTCGCCTCAAACTTAATAGGATGCACTGTTATCCTATCAAGGTATTCCTGCTCCTAACCCAACATATAAGTTGTGGGATCCTCTCCTCTATCACACAACTCAAAAACATCCTTCAAATTTTTAGGGATTATATACAGCTCCCGTACAAAATTTACATATTTCGAGCTATGTTCTAGATGGGAAATAGTAATCTGAGATTCCATACCATCCTCATCATCTAATCTCAAATTCGAAATAAACTCTATTACCTCCTTAGAGTATTCCGCTTCCGGTTGGCTTGCGACGAGATTTGTGAGTTTTGCGATTCGGATCATATGTAGCGCCTCTTCTTCATGAGTAGCATTGGACAAACTCTCGAGCGATACCACATATTCATACCATGGCTTGTTGGAAACAGCCAGTTTATCAAATATAGAGAAAGTCATTTTGAGAATTTTTAAGGTAGGGTTTTGGAACGATGAAGAATTCTAGGCAAAAGGGATTTTTAGTTGCAGAGTGTTTTTGGAGACGAAGGTTTAATAAAATGGGCTTGAATGGATTTTCAAAAGACTCGTGGGAAGTTGTATCGATTGATGAAAATCAACGGTTGAGATTGATCACCGATTAATCGGGTAAGTGAATGGACGATCTCACGAAAGATACGCTGCTTTTTAACCTTATTGGTGATTAATTGAATCGGAGCAATTAATGACTGTTGACCTTCCTCGGTATTTCAAAAGTCCCGCCCATAAACATTCTTCAGGTGTTTTGTATTTATTGCAAATGATTACTGAGTTTCACTTAAGCAATAAATGAGTTGCATGAGTCATTACTTCTTCAGACTAAGTTCCCTCTATCAGTCTTACTGTGTATTGACCTTGATAAAATGTCGATTATGATGATAATTGAGCAGGTTCTTGAAGCAATCTTGAACGGGTTCAAGATGATCTTTAATCGAACGGGTTCGATGATGATCTTAATCTTGACCTTGAAGACACCCGGAGTTTCCCAAGACTCGACCAAGTATTTCCAATTTTATCCTGAGTTTCTCAGTAGAATCCTGAGAAAACTTCATGCATCTGAAAACCTTTAATTTTTCAGATTTACTCCATACACCTGGATCCAACATCCCTAATTCCACTGATAGTTCCTGAAATCTTGATTCAGCCAAAGGTTTAGTCAAGATATCAGCTCTCTGCTTATCAGTATGAATCTTCTTCATCCTGATGTCCTTCTTTTCAACATGATCTCTGATGAAGATTCCTTCCTTAGCTTGATTTCTCCTGAAGTCCAAGAAGGAAATTCATCTTCCAACAATGACATCTCAGATCTTCTTTCATCAGGGCTATGATGTCTTCATTCAGCTCAGTGCCCTTTTATGTTTACCTGAAAAGCAGATTAGATTTGTGGTACCCATTTGGTATAGGGTCCTACCAGGTTAGCTGTACCTTTTGGAATCCAAATTTGCCTGACAACTCTAATTACTTTAGAGTGGCTGATCTGTCTTCCATAAACATCTACATACACATTTACCACTCTGGGTGCCTTAGCAGTGTCCTGTGTATGAGTGCTAGCCTTGGCATGAACATGAGCCTTAGAATTTTTCTTGGGTACATGCCTTTTGTTCCATTGCTTTGGCTTTTGTGCAACTGGTTTAAATCGTTGTTAACTTGGGTTCAGGTAACCTTTACCCTTAGGTAAGTGGGGTTTAGGTTGCCTGTACTGAAATTGGGGTCTTTCAGTAATCTGAGGACTTGATCTTTTCAGTTGAGAATGTCTCTCTTTGAAAGTGTTTCTCTTCCGAAAATTCCTCTGCCGGGTTCGTCTTGAGATCTTTTCAGGTTTGCATTCTTAGCCTGAGGCTTTGAAGTACTTGCCTAAAAATTTCCTACTGAGTGCTCAGGTTTTCTTGCCTTTACCTGAGGTTTAGGCTTTCTTACCTGAACATTCAGTTTTTCTTGAACCATAGGTCCTTTTCCCTTGTCTAAAACTTTGGGCAATTCTTCAGTCCGAAGAGTGGGTGCCACTTGTTAAAAAAGACAGTCTTCTTGCTACTAGAAGCAGCATTCAGATGACCTTGTGAGGTTCCCCCTGGAATGTATCCCAATCCAGATTTTATAGTGGCAGGTCTCTGATAACTCTGAATTTCATCTATTACTTTAGATTCATAATTCAATAGAGCTAGCTTCTTCTGCGCACTATCCTCACATTTTTGTAGAGTTTCATGCTTTTCAGAGAGGTCATTGAACTCATTTCTGATCAGCTGAATCTCCTCAGTGGATTTCTCTAGTTTTCCATTTAGGGTCTTGTTGGTCCCAGTGGGACAACCCATTTTGCGCGTGCGGAAGCAAAACATTTCATTGCGGTGCATATAAAACAGGGGTGAAGGAATGGTGATTCCAGATTTTCTCTTTTTGAGCTCATGTGTTGTGTCTTGCTTATGATCGAATGCGTATGCCAAGATAAGAACGTAGCAGTAAAGAACACAACAATGTATAGTGGTTCGGAGACTCAAGCTCCTACATCCACTCTCCCTGTTCCTAGGGAAATTCCTTCAAACACTTCCTAGGCTTTCTGACTACCTCTGTAGTTTACTAACCTTTCTACTTTGAGCTTTCTGACTACCTGTAGTTTACTAACTCAAAGCCTCTGGAATTATCACCCTCTCGGGCTCACCTCTAGATGTTTAACTAGTTCACACTCCAATCGGGACTTATCACCCTCACTCTAGATTACCTAACAACTACCTCACTCCACCACTGGTTATCTCTTACGAGAATGTGGTTTGGGTTTGGTGTTGTCTCCAACTATGGTGAGATTTTCCCTTACAGTTGTTTAGCCTCAATGCTAAGGTTGGGAAAATCTCTCTAAGCTTATGATACATCGTGGGTTGCTTAGGTTGGGTTCTATAACACTCTTTGAATATATTTGTATATCTACAGACTTGTGTTCTAGGGTGGGAATGCTTTGACTATAACGCTCTTGGCTCTGTAGCATTTTGTGCATAATCTCCACACTTAATTTGATGGAAGATCTTGTATTTATAGTGTGGATTTGAATGTTACCATTGGAGAGAATCACATTCAAATCCATTCTATTCTCTGTAAGTTCTGCAGCTTTTCCAGGGTGGTTGTCTTCGTCTCGTTGGTCCACGTCAGCTAGATTCCAACGATTATATTCCTCAGCTTCAGTGCCTTGGAACATTCAGGATATACTGAGCATTCAGTATATTACTGAGTCTACAGTAATTACTGTGCTTTCAGGATTCTCTGAGTCTCATTGTCTTTAGAGACATACTGAGCCTTCAGGTTTCTCTGAGCCTTCAGGTTTCTCAGTCTCATACTGAGTCTTCAGATTCTCAGTTTCATACTGAGTCTTCAGATTCTCAGTTTCATACTGAGTCTTCAGAATCTAAGCTGTTCTATATCTGCCGACTATACACGGTGTAGATATTATCCTGAACACTCTAAAACTGAATCCTGACTCATCTATCAAGATTATCCTGAACATGTCATACTCAGGGGTTTTGGGATCTAATCAAAATCTTTTTTATTAAATTCATTTCCCAACAATTTCCCCCTTTTTGATGATGCCAAAACCATCTTGTTACAATACTCTTAACCTATACTCAGGTTACAGTTTTTTTTTTATTACAAGAATGGTATATCTCTTAACAATCAATTCAGCAATGAATCACCCAAAAAATTCATCACCAAATAACAATAATCAGGCATATCAAATATAAAGACATGTAAAAAGATAATGAGGTATTGTCTTTGAGCATAAAGATAAAGTTTCATTGATGTATGATAGTCTATTACAGTTTACAATGAACTTTTCAAAAGATAAAGACGAAATCATAAAGAATTACAAGTCTCCTGTCTTGGTCTTCAGTCTTCTTGATCTTCAACTCGGCTCCTCATTCCTCTTCCACGGACCTTGTCTGATCAGGCATACTGACACTCATGCTGACTGAGTTCAGTTCTTCTGACTTCAGACATCTTGACCCTCAGGTCTCTTTTACTTACTGACCCTCAGGTCACTTGACCTATACTGAGTCTCAGTTCACTTTACTTACTGAGCCTCAGATCACTTTTACTCAGGCTATCTGATTTCTTCTTTGCCTGATCTGATCAGCTCGACTAATCAGATCAACACATCTTCAGATCAATATATTAGAATAGCATCAGGTCATCATATCAGGTTAGCATATCAGGTTTTATCATATCTGATCTCGATCACGTCTGATCTTGATCAGTCTCTTCTGCTCATCTTCTGATTTGCAACCTTCTCTTCTGATTTGCTGGCTTTAGCTTTTCTTCTCTTCTGAAATTTGTACAGCTCATCAGTTGACTCCGGAACTCATCTAACTCATCTGATCTCGATCAGTCTCGTCTGCAGCCTCGTCTGATCTTGATCATCTACTTCTGATTCCATGAGTTCCCCCTCAATTTGTTCTTTCGTTCCCCCTCAACTTGTTATCTGTAAATTATCTTGAATAACACAAGTTGATAATGTTTTGGCATATAACTAAAATATCCCAACAATTTCTCAATTGATAAAGATGCCAAAACATTAGTATATATGCATTTTTAAAAAATGGGTTTTTCTTTAAAAAGATCTGTTCAGGTGGTCACTCTGAAATTAGTGAACCTTTTGAACTCCCGCTCTGATACCACTTGTTGGTCCCAGTGGGAAAACCCATTTTGCGCGTGGGGAAGCAAAACATTTCATTGCGGTGCATATAGAACAGGGGTGAAGGAATGGTGATTCCAGATTTTTCTCTTTTTGAGCTCATGTGTTGTGTCTTGCTTATGATCGAATGCGTATGACAAGATAAGAACGTAAAGCAGTAAAGAACACAACAATGTATAGTGGTTCGGAGACTCAAGCTCCTACATCCACTCTCCCTGTTCCTAGGGAAATTCCTTCAAACACTTCCTAGGCTTTCTGACTACCTCTGTAGTTTACTAACCTTTCTACTTTGAGCTTTCTGACTACCTGTAGTTTACTAACTCAAAGCCTCTGGAATTATCACCCTCTCGGGCTCACCTCTAGATGTTTAACTAGTTCACACTCCAATCGGGACTTATCACCCTCACTCTAGATTACCTAACAACTACCTCACTCCACCACTGGTTATCTCTTACGAGAATGTGGTTTGGGTTTGGTGTTGTCTCCAACTATGGTGAGATTTTCCCTTACAGTTGTTTAGCCTCAATGCTAAGGTTGGGAAAATCTCTCTAAGCTTATGATACATCGTGGGTTGCTTAGGTTGGGTTCTAGAACACTCTTTGAATATATTTGTATATCTACAGACTTGTGTTCTAGGGTGGGAATGCTTTGACTATAACGCTCTTGGCTCTGTAGCATTTTGTGCATAATCTCCACACTTAATTTGATGGAAGATCTTGTATTTATAGTGTGGATTTGAATGTTACCGTTGGAGAGAATCACATTCAAATCCATACTATTCTCTGTAAGCTCTGCAGCTTTTCCAGGCTGGTTGTCTTCCTCTCGTTTGTCCACGTCAGCTGGATTCCAACGACTATATTCCTCAGCTTCAGTGCCTCGGAACATTCAGGATATACTGAGCATTCAGTATATTACTGAGTTTACAGTAATTACTGTGCTTTCAGGATTCTCTGAGTCTCATTGTCTTTAGAGACATACTGAGCCTTCAGGTTTCTCTGAGCCTTCAGGTTTCTCAGTCTCATACTGAGTCTTCAGATTCTCAGTTTCATACTGAGTCTTCAGATTCTCAGTTTCATACTGAGTCTTCAGAATCTAAGCTGTTCTATATCTGCCGACTATACACGGTGCAGATATTATCCTGAACACTCTAAAACTGAATCCTGACTCATCTATCAAGATTATCCTGAACATGTCATACTCAGGGGTTTTGGGATCTAATCAAAATCTTTTTTATTAAATTCATTTCCCAACAATTTCCCCCTTTTTGATGATGCCAAAACCATCTTGTTACAATACTCTTAACCTATACTCAGGTTACAGTTTTTTTTTTATTACAAGAATGGTATATCTCTTAACAATCAATTCAGCAATGAATCACCCAAAAAATTCATCACCAAATAACAATAATCAGGCATATCAAATATAAAGACATGTAAAAAGATAATGAGGTATTGTCTTTGAGCATAAAGATAAAGTTTCATTGATGTATGATAGTCTATTACAGTTTACAATGAACTTTTCAAAAGATAAAGACGAAATCATAAAGAATTACAAGTCTCCTGTCTTGGTCTTCAGTCTTCTTGATCTTCAACTCGGCTCCTCATTCCTCTTCCACGGACCTTGTCTGATCAGGCATACTGACACTCATGCTGACTGAGTTCAGTTCTTCTGACTTCAGACATCTTGACCCTCAGGTCTCTTTTACTTACTGACCCTCAGGTCACTTGACCTATACTGAGTCTCAGTTCACTTTACTTACTGAGCCTCAGATCACTTTTACTCAGGCTATCTGATTTCTTCTTTGCCTGATCTGATCAGCTCGACTAATCAGATCAACACATCTTCAGATCAATATATCAGAATAGCGTCAGGTCATCATATCAGGTTAGCATATCAGGTTTTATCATATCTGATCTCGATCACGTCTGATCTTGATCAGTCTCTTCTGCTCATCTTCTGTTTGCAACCTTCTCTTCTGATTTGCTGGCTTTAGCATTTATTCTCTTCTGAAATTTGCACAGCACATCAGTTGACTCCGGAACTCATCTAACTCATCTGATCTCGATCAGTCTCGTCTGCAGCCTCGTCTGATCTTGATCATATACTTCTGATTCCATGAGTTCCCCCTCAATTTGTTCTTTCGTTCCCCCTCAACTTGTTATCTGTAAATTATCTTGAATAACACAAGTTGATAATGTTTTGGCATAGAACTAAAATATCCCAACAATTTCTCAATTGATAAAGATGCCAAAACATTAGTATATATGCATTTTTAAAAAATGGGTTTTTCTTTAAAAAGATCTGTTCAGGTGGTCACTCTGAAATTAGTGAACCTTTTGAACTCCCGCTCTGATACCACTTGTTGGTCCCAGTGGGAAAACCCATTTTGCGCGTGGGGAAGCAAAACATTTCATTGCGGTGCATATAGAACAGGGGTGAAGGAATGGTGATTCCAGATTTTTCTCTTTTTGAGCTCATGTGTTGTGTCTTGCTTATGATCGAATGCGTATGAAAAGATAAGAACGTAAAGCAGTAAAGAACACAACAATGTATAGTGGTTCGGAGACTCAAGCTCCTACATCCACTCTCCCTGTTCCTAGGGAAATTCCTTCAAACACTTCCTAGGCTTTCTGACTACCTCTGTAGTTTACTAACCTTTCTACTTTGAGCTTTCTGACTACCTCTGTAGTTTACTAACTCAAAGCCTCTGGACTTATCACCCTCTCGGGCTCACCTCTAGATGTTTAACTAGTTCACACTCCAATCGGGACTTATCACCCTCACTCGAGATTGCCTAACAACTACCTCACTCCACCACTGGTTATCTCTTACGAGAATGGGGTTTGGGTTTGGTGTTGTCTCCAACTATGGTGAGATTTTCCCTTACAGTTGTTTAGCCTCAATGCTAAGGTTTGGAAAATCTCTCTAAGCTTATGATACATCGTGGGTTGCTTAGGTTGGGTTCTATAACACTCTTTGAATATATTTGTATATCTACAGACTTGTGTTCTAGGGTGGGAATGCTTTGACTATAACGCTCTTGGCTCTGTAGCATTTTGTGCATAATCTCCACACTTAATTTGATGGAAGATCTTGTATTTATAGTGTGGATTTGAATGTTACCGTTGGAGAGAATCACATTCAAATCCATACTATTCTCTGTAAGCTCTGCAGCTTTTCCAGGCTGGTTGTCTTCCTCTCGTTTGTCCACGTCAGCTGGATTCCAACGACTATATTCCTCAGCTTCAGTGCCTCGGAACATTCAGGATATACTGAGCATTCAGTATATTACTGAGTTTACAGTAATTACTGTGCTTTCAGGATTCTCTGAGTCTCATTGTCTTTAGAGACATACTGAGCCTTCAGGTTTCTCTGAGCCTTCAGGTTTCTCAGTCTCATACTGAGTCTTCAGATTCTCAGTTTCATACTGAGTCTTCAGATTCTCAGTTTCATACTGAGTCTTCAGAATCTAACCTGTTCTATATCTGCCGACTATACACGGTGCAGATAGTATCCTGAACACTCTAAAACTGAATCCTGACTCATCTATCAAGATTATCCTGAACATGTCATACTCAGGGGTTTTGGGATCTAATCAAAATCCTTTTTATTAAATTCATTTCCCAACAGGTCTCTATCAACTTCTCTTTCTCTGAGAGTTGTACTTTCAGAACATTTAGTTCATCAGTAGTTCTCATTAATTGAGAATGATCTCAGCATTACTAAAGTCTTTCCACTTAACTTTTCAGCCATCAGTTCTTTGTTCTGCTCTTGAGTTTCATTCAGTAGTTCTTGTAAAACAACATAGTCCTTCATAAGACTCTCAAAAGAATCCATCAGGTCAAATTGACTGTTTACAGTGGAACTTGACAACTCTTGTGCTTGTGTAGGAGCAACAACAGAGATAGAAGAACTTACCTCTCCTACAGTCATGTGACAGATGTCATCACTGTCATTTTCTGAGCACATCTCATCTGAGGAGCTGGAACTTTCTTCCGACTCCTTTTCTTCCTTAGCAATCTCAGCAAGTGCATCCCATATTTCCTTTGTATTCTCACAATGAGAGATCTTCCTCATAACACCATCATCAATAGTGCTATATAGTGTATCTTTGGCAATATAGTCAAGATTGACTAACTTTCTCTGATCAGGAGTAAGTTGATCATCTGACTTTGGAAATTCAGTCCTGGAATCATTTCTCTCATCTTCAGTAACTCTGGGATTCACAACAGTGAATTGGAATGGTCCTTCAGAAACCACTCTCCACATTCTTTCATGCTTAGAATACAGATGAGCCTGCATTCTTAATCTCCACAAATCATATTTCGCAACTGAGAACATTGGAAGCTTCTTAGAAGACATTATGTCTGAGCCTTATAAGATTTCAGCAAATATATACGTTTAGAAAACCACGGGAGTCTAAGCAATTTAGACTTTGGTCAACAAATCTAGTGGTCAAGCGAACCACTGCAGAGACGGGTTTTTAAAAATTTGGATCAGTTCAGGTGATCACTCTTGAAATTAGTGATCTTTTGAACTCCCGCTCTGATACCACTTGTTGGTCCCGGTGTAAACGAGTCTTACACGTGTATGGGGAATACACGTTCAAATGAATTTAAAAAATTCTTTCTCGAGGTCACTTGGGTCGGAGTTGTCCGATGATTTGGCCCTGAGAAGCACAAGTCCCCCTGAGTCAAAGTCTACTTGAGACAGTGATCCTAAGCTGCTTTCAGAAACCTCAGATAATCCCAACTGAGCCTGAGTTTTCAGAGATACTGAGTTGCTTGAATAACTACTCAGATGTGCGGAATGGTTGGCCCTAAGTTTATACTCATTTTATGCTTTGCTGAAAATCTTCCTTTTAATTGAATAGTGATTAGGCTGTGATTCAGTTAGATGCAAATTCAGTGGATTGATTCCAACTGAATATCAGTGAAAATGTGCTTTCAGTTAAAGTTATGCAACAGTTAATTAAAGCAAAACAGAAAGCAAAGAACACAACAAGTTATAGTGGTTCAGAGACTCAAGCTCCTACGTCCACTCTCTCTGATCTCTTCAGAGAAATTCCTTAATCACCTCCTAAGGTTTTCTGACTACCTCTGTAGTTTACTAACCTTTCTATTTTGAGCTTTTTGACTACCTCTGTAGTTTACTTACTCAAAACACACACAAGCTTTCTGACTATCCAAGATAGTTTACTCACTTCTTCTCTAGATCTTTCGACTACCTCAATGTAGTTTACTTGCTTCTTAACTCCAACTCACCAACAATCACACTCAAACTACCTTTACAAAGGGTTTGGGGTTTCTTGGTTGGTTTCAACTAGGATGAGATATCCTTTACAATTAAGAACAATGCAAAGGCTAGGATATCTCGACTAAGCTTTGGATATATCTTATCAAGACTGAGTGAATAACCGATATAAACACTTGGGAAACTTTGTTTTAGTTCAACTTTTTAAGTTTGAGCTCTTGAGTTGCTTTACAAATAACCTTCAATATAGATGGCAGCATACACCAAGTTCTCTTGAAAAACTATTTTCTCCATGAGTTTCCTCTTATGGTATGTGATGAACGACTATATTTAGGGTTTGAAACTCTAGCATGTTTTAATCCTTTTGGATAGATTATTTTTTTGATCGGAACATAGTAGTTTACATGCTTGATCAGCATTGTCATTTTCGAGTCTTGAAAGTACTGTTGTTGTCTTCTTCCGATTAGTTGTTGTCTTTGATATAGACAAACACAACGGCTCTTTTTGGTCAATATCTCTCGGTGATATAACCTTAACAACACTTTGTTTTAGTTCCTTTTTATGCGCATGAGAATGTCTTGGGCAATATCTAATTTTCTAAGTGATTGCGTTTTTCTCGTTATTGAATCCTTGAGATAGATATTTTCGGTGCCTCGGAACATTGAGTTTATCTTGAGCATTGATTACATTACCGAAGTCTTGATAATTCATGTGCCTTGATATCCTTTGTCTTCGATATCTTGATCTTTCTTACATGTCTTGAGTCTTGAGTCTTGATATCTTAAGAGTCTTGATTGTCTTACGAATCTTGATGTTTTTGAATCTTCACGGATATCTTTGAGTCTTCTTCTTGAGTCTTGATTTCTCGATTTCACACCGAGTCTTTTTTCGTTTTCATCTGAAACTTGAAACTTGATTTCATCTTCGAAACAGTTTCTTGAAACTTTTTGAGTCTTGAAATCTATCCGATCTATATCTGCACGACTATACGGTCAGGATAACATCCTGAACACTCTAAAACTGAATCCTGACTCATCTATCAAGATTATCCTGAACATGTCATACTCAGGGGTTTTGGGATCTAATCAAAATCTTCTTTTATTAAATTCATCTCCCAACAACTATATTAATCCCGTACCACCGTTTTATTTTTATTTTTTGTTAACTTCTTTAGGGGTATAATTGCCCAAAACTTAATTCTCTTGGCTAAAAAAGAATTAAATAAATAACCTTGATAAAAAAGAACTTTTTAAATGAGAAGAGGCTAAAAATGGGGGTTTTCTCTATTAATTTATTTAGTTATTTTGGGATGTTACACGTATAGCTTATACACATTTTGTAAAATAAGTTGGGATATCCTGACTTATTTTTTTGGAGCTTATAAGCTCTTAAGTGCTTCTTTTAAGATCTCATAAAATGTTAAAAATCTTATTTTACCAAATAAATTTAGACAATTTATAAGTTGTTTTAAAGAGCTTATAAACTGAGTCAAACGGGCTCTTAATATATATACATATATGATAATGTTATGAAATAATTACAAATAAGTGGATGTCCTTTGAGAATTATGTAGATGTCTTATGATTTTCCAAATACATGAATGTGAGTTAATTTTAGATCATCCTAGAAGAATCATTCATGTACTATCATCAATATACCAATGTATTGAAAATCCTATAAATAGGTGCTATGCCACCTTCATTTGTATCAGATAACGATATTGAAATCCTCCTGGCTTGGTCGCCCCTAGACGTAGTCCTCGTGACAAACTGGGTCAACAAATGTTGTCTTCTTTTCTACCTTTTATGCTTTCTCAATACTCAATATTTTCATTAATTAACACGTTATCAGCACTAATGCTCTAATGGGAATGCTCGCACATGATTTTTAGAATTCCACCTCTAGCATCGATCCAAATCGGTAAAATTCTCTATCTATTTTTTGGTTTCAATTTCGCAGGTATTTTTTGGGTTATGTATGTGTTTTAGTTAATATGTCAATAGGTACATGTGAAAAGAAAACATAATATTAAATCACTATTTGGATCTTATAATATCAAATTATTTTTGTGGGGAGTTAGGATTTCTATGTGTATAGGGAGTCATATGAACGCCTCATCTTGGAGGGTCTTTTGGAAAATATAGTTTATTAGCCTTGAACTAAATAATCTATAATTGAGTTGCATAACACTTAAAGATTGATTTTTGTCTTTTTGAGTTGGATTTCAAAGTCGTTAATGTGTTTTTCAAAAATTATGAATTGTCGATTATTATGATTCTTGAGATCCTCCATTATTTGGTCTTTAAGAATTTTGTGGATGTTATTTTATTTTGGTAGATGATCAGGCATTAGATTTTTTTTTTTTTGATCGGACAAAGTTAGTTGTTAGTAATTAGTACAACAAGCACCCCAAACACTCCACAAATTCACCAAGCCACATTATAACTCCCATAACTCCAATTCGTTCCTAAAGGGAATCGAACCTGGGTCTCCCACTCAATTGAGGAGCCCAGTGGCCATGTGGACTAAGCCACCTGCTTATCAAGCATTAGATATTAATTACGTAATTATAAATTTTACCTAATTGTCGTAAGCTTTGCTATATAAAAACACTATTTGGTTTATCAACTGCCTTACTTATATACTGCTTGGAGTCATGACTTATTCTATTAAAATTCTTATGTTGGGCAAATAATGAGATGATTTAGCATGAATTTATGTGTTCAATATCCTCTTTAACATCTCTGCCACTCTCACTCACCTGGTCTGATTTTTTTTAAACGTGGGCTTGAGCACTGTTGATGACAAAATATACATGGAGGGCAAGAGAACACAATAGGTCTGTTACACAAAGTGCAGCTAAAATATGGCTCGGCTACTATGCGATTTAGACCTGAAAAATATTTTGCACTCTAATTTTTTTTTTTTGCTAATCCCTCTCTTTGTTGAATTTTCTTTTGGACTAGATCAAGCTAAAGCAATATTTTTCCTTCGTCATCGTTTAGATGAAGGATTAAAAACTGAATATTTCACAATGAAAGATCCACTAAGTATAGTGGATGGATTTAAAATAAATATACGACCACCTGAAGATGGTCCTCCTTCCAAAAGCACAATTCGATTAACTTCACATACATTTACAAGATTTCAAATGGTTGATGTAAATATAATTTGGCGATGTTCATAATACTTCTCAATAAAAATTATGTGGTGAACCCATAACTGATAATGATATGCTTTCGAAGACATTTTCTATTCGAATGTGCTCCTGCAACAGCAACATCGAGACAAAGAATTTAAGAAATATTCTGAACTAATTATTTGTATTCCTTTGGATAAGAAAAATAATGAATTATTATTGAAAATCATGAGTCCCGACCCAGTTAGTTCTAGTTCATTCCCTGAAGCGAATGTGACTCATCTAAAAATTATTAATGTGGTTGTGGGTGGACGCGGTCGTGATAAACATACTCCATATAATATAAACTACAACCGTGATAAGAAATAAGTTGTCTCCCAAAAGAGGGACAATGGATAAAATAAAAGTTTGTGGATAAAAGTTACTAGTGTAGCATTGAAGGTCATTGACCTCGTATCTATATGTCATATAAAAAATTATTCTGTAAAATAGTGTCAAGCATCCTTGAAAATATTGAGATATATTGATGAGAAAAATACTTATAACGGTGATGATAAAGTTCCATTCTTCCAGAAGAAGCAATAGACGTCAAATATTGTGACATTTGTTTAATTAAATGTGCTAACATGTCCATCATACTTAAAATGATAGTATATATTTTTTCATTTGGAAGAGGGGGAGACAAATGTTAATATTATAAATGGTAGTGTAAACTTGATTGATGGCTCCAAAAGAGCTATTACATTTCTCCCTGGAAGAATTCAAATCGTTATAAGTGATGCAATATTGTCTCAAAAAAAAGCTTGTTAAGCTTTAAAAAAAATATCCGCAGAAATGGGTATCAATTGAAACTTTAAATAAGTCAAAAGTATTTATGTGATCCTTGCACTAAAGTGTGTGAACTAGAAGTTTACGAGATTATACAATTTCAATAAGTTGCAAATCAATTAACAAACATGTTTAGTGACTCCAAAAGAGTTACTAAATCACATATTCCTACAGAATATGTTCGGATTAAAATTGACATCCCAGAAAGAAAAATAAGAAGTTATTATGAATGTAATGCAAGCCTGAAGCCTGAGGATCTCTTGGTTCCAAGGATAAAAATCCTCCAAAGAAAAGAGGATTAAATAAAAAGTGACGAATCAAAAGATAATTGCACTTAGTTGAAGAATTCAACCTCCTGAAGAGGTTACATCTTACGATGTTGCTCCTGAAGAGCTAGTTCCAAAATAAAAATTAATTTATGAAATAATAAGGCACAATTGGTTGCCCAAGTTTTTTCACAATACCCTAAATTTGATTATGATGAGACGTATTCCCCCGAAGTGGATACGGTCATGACTACCCCCATTTTTACAACTAGTGTGTTGAAAATAATCAAACATTTTCCATCTGCGAAGATTCAGTTGTGCAGTATATTATTCTATATCACCACCACAATAACCTAGCAGCCTAGTTGGCTAACTGCACACTTAATGAAGATCTTTTCCCGGCATTAGGGGGAGATAAGAATGCAAAATTAAATGAATGTCGAGAAATTTAGAAAAAGATAAAAGATCTTCAGTATTTAGATCCACGCACTAGTCAAATTAAACCAGAAGTTCAAAAGATAATTTAACTTGCAATATTTAGCAAGTAATCTACCAGATGCTTTTACTAAGGAGTGACTAGATCACATATACTTATTTTATATGCAAAACAAAGTGTAGAGGTTATAATGAAATCAAATATATATGTTGATGCTCCTACACGCCAAAAGCGTTAATGGACTCTTACGCGCTAGAAGCGTAAATGACCTCATAACACGAAATATATAAATCCACGATAAAACAAAGCTAGCAAAATAAAATAAAACATTCATTCACTCCCAAAATCTCTTGAAGAGATTCGTCCTGAAGACGAAAGTCTTAGTAACAATGCACGTGCACAAAATAATTATAATACTAGAATTGCGGAATGATCAGAACAATATATTTTGGGAAATGATGAAGATCTGGTTTATATGAATTTTACAAATATTGGAGAAACTTACAATATAAATATCATTGTCGTTGACAACATATTTGTATCCACTATAGCTCTTACTATCATTAATTAAAATCTGGATCCAGTACCTATGTTGGGTGTCAGAAGCACTTTGATTAGGTGAAATAGTAAGATGCAAATTGTGGTAGAGATAGACTCGCTAAATTAATTAGAGAAAATTACAACCTAATACAAGATCTTGAGTACCCTTACAACTTAATACAATTATTTTTTCATATTACATTCAACTACAAAAAGGACATTCAAATGACTCATTTACCCTCAATTGATTTACACATTTCTCTCTCCTCTGAAAAAGTAACCGGTCAAATATTATCCACCTCTACCACTCATTTTCAAAAATCAATCTCTCCCTCACATGCGCTCTCTCTCTCTCTCTAAACTCTAAACTTTATTCACTCTGTAATCACCGCACCGCCGCCCCTCTTCGCCAGTCGAACCGTCGTCCGTCTTCACCAACCGCACTGCCGCCGTTTGTCACCGTCGCACCGCACAAATCTTTGAGGCTGGACTCCGATGGATATGAGGTCGATCCCGTCGACGGTGAACCGCACCGCCTCCCCTTACCGCCGCTCCTCAAAATTGGTGCTTCTCTAACTGGTGTTATTCCTCCATTGTCACCGACGATGTGGTGTTATTCCTCCATTGTCACCGACGATGTGGTGTTATTCCTCCATCGTCACCGCATCACCGCCATTGTTTCCCCCTACCACATCCCTCTGTTTTCTTTTCTTTAAAATCTACCACATCTGAAATTACGGATTTTGTACATATGAAGTGGTGGCCGACCTCTGATAGTTAGATCTGTTCGGCGATTTTTATGTCGAAACCCCAGATGTGCGCCGCCTCAGTGTTAAAACCCTAGATCAGTTGCACTTGACAAGATCTTCAAAAGGTGAGTGATTTTCTCTATTTTGTTGTTGTTTTAATTTGCTATGTCTGTTGGGTTATCTTTGTGTAGAAGAAAATTCGACCTCTGTTACTAGTAGAAGCATCTGTTGGAACTTTTTTTATATTCAATTTTAGTAATTGATTTTCGTTGATATTTATCTTATTGGGTTTCTAAAATATTGAGTTGTATATGTTTTTTAGCTCATAGTCTTCCTGGTGTTTGTATGGGGATTTGGGCATAAATAAAGTATTTTTAAATTGAGCATCTCAACAAAATAATTTGGGAATTGATCAAGTTTTGAGTCTGATTTGTATATAAACACAGCAGGGACAAATACAATAAATTGGCAAGTTTCATTGCCACGTCCCAATTCATTGCAAGTATATCAACCAATTGGAGATTAGATAGCTTAATTTGACTTCTTTTTTTTTTTTTTTTTTTTTTTTACATACATGGGGAGGTGCAGAGAGGGTGAGATAGTTCATGATGTGGTGGAGATGGAGAAGCTTGAAACATGTAGCAGTAAAGGGTTGCAATCAACGTCTTCCAAGATGCAATTTTTTTTTTTTTGGACAGGAATGTATATCAAGTTCAATATGTATGTTAATTTCTAAAGGATTTGAATGAGATGTTCAACAATATTCGCAAGTTTATTTGATAAAAATGTAAATGTTCTAAAGTGTGGAGGGTAATAATTACTAACCTAAATTTCACTATATAAGAAAAAATCTCACTTTACCAAAAAAAAAATTAAATACTCTTTAAAAAAATTCACTTTACTTAATCATTTAAATAGGAATAATAAAAAATATACAAATTTTGGAAAAAAAATTATCTAGCATATAAGGAAAAAATTTGAATTGGGTCCAATTAAAATTAGAAAAAATTAGAAAAAATGAATCAAAATTAAAAAAAGCTGCACTTTAGTTAAAATTTTTACACTTTGGGTGGCACTGTTCATAAGTGAGTGTACTATTCATTGATTGGACTAGTGCAAGTAGGCGTCAGATCAATTTGTAGAAAAGGGAAAGGAAGGGCAATATAGTCTTTAATAGCCTAATTTTGTAGTTGGATGTAATGGGGAAAAGCAAATGTAGTAATAGGCTATATATTTTATGACTTTGTACCAGAATGTTCTTTTCCCAATTAATTATAGAATTTTAGCTTTATTTTACGTACACCCAAAAGTGTGTATTTATATGATAACGAAATGAGAATAACAAGTGGTGACGTACAAAGCGAGATTCATAGCTCAAGGGTTTTCGCAGAGACCCGATATTATCTTTTATCAAACATATTCTCCTGTTATGTATAGAATAATATTCCGTTATTTATCACTAGCAGTAAATATATATAAATTTCAAAATGCTTCTAATGGATGCAGTTATTGCATATATATAAAATAATCTTAAAAATAATATTTATATGATTACCCCTGAAGGATTTAGCATGCCTGATGCATGTCAATCAATCCAAAATAAGTTTATCTTATCGAATTGCAAAAATCCTTGTATAGGCTCAAACAATCTGGACATATGTGGTATAATCCTCTCACTGAATGGTTAGTTAAAGAAGATTATATCAATGACTCAATATGCTCATGTGTTTTTACAAAGAAAAATTTATCAAATTTTGTGATAAATACAATATAAGTTGATGATCTCAGTTTGATTGGACTCCTGACGAGCTCCAAGTGGTGGTTGCATATCTAAAGAAAGAATTTGAGATCAAAGAATTTTTTAGACAAAAATTCTACATTGGTTTAGAAAATGAAAATTTTGTCCACCATACCCAGAAGGTATTAAAATTATTTCACAGGGAAAATGCACATCCATTGAGTACCCCCAATGTTCATCCAGTCACTTGGTCCTAATAAGGATCATTTTAGATCATGAGAGCAAGATGAACAGATACTTGGTCCTGAAGTACCATATATCTAAGTACAATTTGTTGGGGTTATACGTGAAAGTATGTTTTTACTTTGTATAACCTATGTATTAAACACTTATTTACTGAAATAAATTGTTTATCATTGTTGCTTTAAATATGATTGAATGTTATATATATTTATTGCAAACCGTTCGTAGCAAGCGTTACATTATAGTTAACGTGGTGATACCAGATCACAGAAGATCACGTTAACAGCTCCTTGTATATGAGTGCGTGTTTCACAACATAGATAGATCCGAACAATCTATTGGTAGAAGTTGATGTGTAAGGCTCAGATTGGCTTGTCTTGACCAAGAGATTACACTAGTGCATTCGATGCGCTGAAGCGGACCTACAGAGAGGATAAACTCATTCGCACTGACTTAAGGGATGAAGAGTTAGACCTTGGTGGTTGTTAATTTCTTAATCTCTGTCACTTAATAAGGACTGTGTGTGATTAGTAGTTATTGCTTTGATTTATAAATGGGAAGAGAATCATTGCGACTTCGATACCCTATATCTTGGGCAATAATATTAATTGCACGACAGTTTCTAAATTAATACAGAGAATCGTGTGCTTGCAAAAGTCTTGCTTGATTGGTCCCCTTGGTGGGCCCGGAACCTTTATCATACCAAATCTTGCAAGTGGAATTAATTTTCCGGTATGGATAATAAAGCTGGGTTGTCCTTACTCCAAGGATAAAGATATTAATTAATATAAAGCTTTTCAGTGGCTTAATTAATTAATGGACTAAATAATCTTAAACACGGGATATAATAACCGGGAGCCATATTACCGTAATATGGGTTAAGTTGGATAGTGCAATATTAATTATATAGTGGTATTAATTAATATTAATGGGCTGAATTATATTGTGGCTCAATATTGGAATTCAGAAGTCCATTGGTAGGTCCATCTTAATTCTCCTAAAGGCCCCTCAAGTAGCCCAATTAAAGTCCAATAAAAAAAAGGTGCTTTAAATAAAATAAATTATTGTTGTTTATATTTCCTTGTTTTTTTTCAAAAATATTAAAGAAAAGAGGGAGAAGTATTTTCTTGAAAAGATTTTATGGAAAGGAGATAATGTATTCTTGGAATACAAGATTATCTCATAAATCGAAGAAAACTCTCACTTGGCTTCTTTAATAGGGAATTTTCGAAAATAATGTATAAGAAAGGGAAGAAAGATTTTCTTGATTTTCTTGGAAAGATTTTATGGAAAAAGATATGTATTCTTGGAATACAAGAATATCTCATAAATTCAAGAAAGATCCAATCTTGCAAATCTTCTTGTTTTTTCCAAAAAAAATAAGGCTAAATAAGGGTGTGAGATTTTTGTGGAAAAATACACATGGAAAGAAGAATATATATATTCAAGATTGGGGATGCATTTTTCATTCCAAAATTTCGAACCTCTCTCTCTTATAAATAGGGGATGCATTTTTCATTCCCAACTATTGTTCCATGCGTTGGAAATATTAGAAATCCACAAAGGTGGTGCAATAATATTTTTATTTTCCTTGTTTTATAAATCGTTCATCGGAGAACCTTCCACCGGGGTTATTGGACGAGGACTTGGGAATACTTGAGAAGGACTTTTGGTGGGTATCCAGATACTTGATCATGTCTGTCTCAGGTCGTCTCTCCAATGGGTACGTTTACGTAAACTCCTAGAAATTCTGCATGCTAGGATCTTTTACGTGAAATATTATTTGCATGTTGTTGTTGGATTGAATATTATTTGAATTCACTTAGGTAAATTCATGCTAGTAATAATTGTTAATTTAAATTTGTGTTTATGAGTTCATCCCGATAGATCCTGGCAAATGTTATCCCAACAACTGGTATCAGAGCCCTGGTTCGGGCTCTAATCTTTTAAACTGTAATTTAAATTGTTGTTCATTAAAATTGAAATTGGATAGTAGAACTGTTAGATCTGTTTTGCAGGTATCCAATTGTCATGGTATTTTAATGTGCTTATTTGCATGCAAATAAATTGTTGGTTATTAATTCGATTCGTTCGGATTCGTTTTGCCTCGTGAGAAAATCCATGAGTAGATTAGGATTTGTTTGATTTGATCAATGTAATAGACTAGTGTGGATCTAGGTTTATTTATTTTTCGTAAATAAATTATAACCGGATCGTGAACGAAGACGGGGACGAAGAATTAAAGACGGGCGTCCAAGTGCCCGGACGTACGCGAGTCAAAGCGGAGCACGCGGGCTAGGCCGAAGGCCTAGCGACCGCGCACACCACCCGGACAGTCGCGGATGGGGCGAGGCGTATGCGTCGGGTGGCACACGCTACGCGCGCATGGCGTGTGCGACCGTGGCGTGCGAGCGGGCTATTTCATGCGACGGGGCGCGGGACCCCGGACGCGGGCGCGTCCGGGCGATGCTCCGTGCGAATGTGCCATGGGCGATGGGGCGGGATGGCCGATCTGGACCGGAGCGTGCGCCTAGGCGCATGCGACTCGGTTCCTGGTCGTGAGCTACTCATTTTCTGGACGTCGTCCTAACCCAAAACGGAGGACGTTTTAAAGAATTGTTGCGGATTCAGTGGGAGCTTTTCGAGACGAACGATGAAAGCAAAAGAAGGGACGATTTCTCAAGATCAAGATTTGGAATTTAAACCATGACAGTTGGATATATGTGCCCAACGTGATTTATTTAGTCTTGATGCTTGTTTTAAATTCGTGCAATTTTATTTGTTAAATGTGTTTGCATGATTTAGAATTGTCTAAAAGAAAATCTCACTTTCGAAAATTACTAAGTATGTTTTATTGACAAATTTTATTCCCGATAATAAAATTACGTCAAATTGATCTCCATGATTTATTTATTTGTGAATTCTTTTGGAGAAATTTCCCCAACTGAACGGCCAAAAGATGGATTTTACATGAATAAATTCCCAAAAGGATGATTGTGAATTATTATTAGTGGCGACGATGACCCTCCCAACGAGACTCGTACAAAGCGAAGTAATAATTATGTATTTAATCATGGTTATTACTTAGGTATAAAATTGATATGCATATACTTCTCCGAAGTCCCTGTCAATTTTATATTGGTCAAGTGGGAGCCGACTATTAATTTTGAATTAAAGGTTTGTAACTGTTCTTGTTTGTAACCTGCATGAACAGTTCATCCAACATGACCTATTTAAACTGTTTTGAGATGTCGGCTGATGCATGTTCATATTGTTTTAAGATTTTGATATGAACTATGTGATCGAATTGAGTGATAATTTTGTGCTTATAAAAATTGTTATTTATTTCAGTTCAGCATGTCGCAACCTTTTAATACACTGAAATATACACTCAAAGAACATCAATTAACTAGTGATAACTATGTTGTTTGGAAATTGTTGGGAGATGAATTTAAATAAAAGATATATGATTTTGATTAAGATCCCAAAACCCCTGAGTATGACATGTTCAGAATGATCTTGATAGTTGAGTCAGGATTCAGTTTTAGAGTATTCAGGATGTTATCTGCAAAATGTATAGTCAGCAGATATAGATCAGGATAGGTTCTGAAGACTCTGAAGAACTCAGTATGTTTCTGAAGAAACTGAAGTTTCAAAGCAGAAACCGAAAGTTTCAAGACTCAAAGGAGAAATCGAGAATCAAGACTCAAAGGAGAAACCGAGATATCAAGACAAAGATGAAATCGAGGAATCAAGACTCAAAGATGAAGACTCAAGATATCGGGCCCAGATATCGTCAAGACTCGTAAGACTCAAGACTCGTAAGACGCCAAGACTCAAAAGACTCAAGACTCGTAAGACTCAAGACGCAAGATCAAGATCGAAGATCAAGAATATCAAGGCACAAAGAATTATCAAGCTCTCAGAACGCATCAATGCTCAAGATAAACCTGAATGTTCCGAGGCACTAAAAATATCTATCTGAAGGATGCAATGCTGAGAAGATCGCGATTCCTTAGAAATTAGATATTGCCCAAGACATTCCAATGCAGACAAAAGGAACTAAGACAAAGTGTTGTTAAGGTTATATCAACTCAGAGTTTGTAACCAAAAGATCCGTTGAAGGTGTCTACCTTTAACTGGAGATAAAAGTCAAAAAGAGGAAGACAACATCGTACCATGACCGACAATCGGTGTGTGAATGTGTTTGAAAAAAGATGTCAGATGTACAAAAGTTCCAGACTGCAAAAAGTGAAGACCAGCTACATGAAAGGTTATTGCCTAAAACGTGTTAGGGAGTTTCAAACCCTAAATATAGTCGTTCCTCACCCACCATAAGAGGAAACTCACGAAGCCATCTCTCCAACGGATAGTTTTCAAAAGTTACCTTGGTGTATGCCTATAAATACTGGTGACCCTCTACATTGTAAGGTTACGGGAAATTTATACGCAACTCAAGAGCTCAAACTTATTACTGCAAGTTGAAGCACTCGATAAACTTAGAATTTCCCAAGTGCTCTTATATTGAAGAGAGCTCACTTAACTAAGCCTAGCTTGATAAGATTTATCCAAAGCTTAGTCGAGATATCCTAACCCTTTGCATTGTACTTCATTGTAAAGGATATCTCATCCTAGTTGGAAACCAACCGAGAAACCCCAAACCCTTGAGAAGGTAGTTGGAGTGTGTTTGTTGGTGAGAAGAGTTGTAAAGAGTTAGTAAACTACGCGGAGTAGTCGTAAAAGCTCTAGAGGAGAAGTTTAGTAAGCTCTGAGAGGTCCGAAAGCTTGTTTGTGTTTGAGTAAGTAAACTACGGAGGTAGTCAGAAAGCTCAAGGTTGGGTTGAGTAAGTAAACTACATGGAGTAGTTAGAAAGCTCAGGGCCGAGTTGAGTAAGTAAACTACGCGAGGTAGTCAGAAAGCTCAGAAGTGATTAGTGAATTTCTCTAAGGATCAAAGAGAGTGGACGTAGGAGCTTGAGTGTCTGAACCACAATAATTGTTGTGTTGTTTATTGCTTTCTCTATCTGTGCTTAACTGTTGCATCACTGAGTTTGAAAGCATATTTTCACTGACATTTCAGTTTGAATCAATCCATTGGAAGTTGCATGTAATTGAATCACAGCCTAATCACTATTCCATTAAAGGAAGATTTTCAGCAAAGCTTAAAGCGAGTATAAACTAAAGGGCCAACCATTCCGCACAACTGAGTAGCTAGAACAGATAGTTACCAAACTGAACTTACTCTTCTGAGGGTTCAGTAAGTTAGTTATCTGATCCAAGCAACTCAGGATCTCTGAAACTCAGGACTCAATTGGGTTTATCTGAGGTATCTGAAAGCAGCTCAGGATCATTGTCTCAGTAGACTTTGACTCAGAGCGATCTGTGCTTCTTAGGACCTAATCTTCAGGATTATCTGACCCAAGCTGACCTCAGTAAGAAAAAGTTTTAAAAACATTGAACACGTGTATTCCCCCCCATACACGTGTAAGACTCGTTTACACCGGGACCAACAAGTGGTATCAGAGCAGTGGTTCATCTTGACCACCTGCTTTGTTGACCAAAGTTTTATTTGCTAAAAATACTTGTGGTCTATCCGAATCGATCTTATTTCTTTGAATTTTTCAAAAGCTCAGATAAAAATGTCTTCTTAAAAACTTCCCATGTTCTCAGTGGAGAACTATGATTTGTGGAGACTAAGAATGCAGGCTCACCTGTATTCTAAACATGAGCGTATGTGGAGAGTGGTCTCTCAAGGACCATTCCAATTTACTATGTTGAATCCCATTGGAACAGAAGATGAGAGAATTGATCCTAGAGAAGAATTTCCTAAGTCTGATGACCAACTGACTCCTGAGGAGAGAAAGTTAGTCAATCTAGACTACATTGCTAAAGACACACTATACAGTACAATTGATGATGGTGTGATGGGAATGATCTCTCACTGTAATACTGCTAAAGAGATTTGGGATACACTAGCTGTAATGTGCCAAGGCACAGATCATATCAAGGAAAACAAACTTTCAGTGGCAATTGGAAAGTTTGATAGTTTTGAAATGGATGATGGTGAATCAATAGACAAATTGGAAGTCAGATTCACTAGCATCATGAATGATCTAAATGCACTTGGAAAGAAATATCCACAAAGAGAAGTTGCATTGAAAATTCTTAGAGGTCTTTCTAAGAAATGGGATATTCATGCAGTGGTGATTGAAAACACCAAGAACATTAATTCAATGCCATACCAACAAGTCTTCGTGAAAGTCAAGGCCTATGAATTTGTAATTGATAAGAAATCCAAAAAGGTCGACAAAGAAAGATGATTCATCATCTAGTAAGAATGTGGCTTTAAAAGCCAAAGATAAAACCTGTAAAACTAGAGAGTCTGAGAACCCCCATGCCAAAAATCATGATGAGCTTGAGGAAAAGCTAGCACTGATGGCAAGGAGGTTTGAAAGACTTAATAGTAGATTTGGAAAATACAAAAGCTATTACAGGAACCACAGGTACCAGAAGAAACCTGAGGACAGATCAACTGAGAAGAAGAAGGACCTGAAAGCTGAGGGATCTTCATCCAGAAAGAAGGACTCCAAGTCCAAAGAAGAAAGTAATTAGGATGATGATACCAACAGATGCTATAATTGCCAAAGGAAAGGTCACTTCCAGTATGATTGTCCAGATTTGAGTGCTAAGGAGAGAAGAGAAAGGCAAGCTAAAAGAGACAAGAAGTTCTCTAGCAAAAAGGCCATGGTTGCAGAAGAAGAACACTCTGAGGAGGGATCTAGCTCTTCAGATGAGATATTCTCAGACAGTGAAAGTGATGACATTTGTCTGATGGCCATTGAGGAGGTAAACTCTTCTTTCTCTGTTGTTGCTCCTACACTAGCACAAGTGTTTTCAAGTTCCACTGAAAACAGTCATTTTGAGAATCTGATGAAGGACTATGCTGTTTTACAAGAACTGCTAAATAGAACTCAAGAGCAGAATAAGGAACTGAAAGCTGAAAATCTAAAATGGAAAGACTCTAGCAATACTGAAATCACTTCTCAATTAATGGGAGCTCTTGATGAATCTGGATGTTCGAAACTACAACTCTCAGAGAAAGAGAAGTTGATAATGACCCTAACTGAAAAGCTAGAGAAATCCACTAAAGAGATTCAGCTAATCAGGACTAAGTTCAATGACCTCTCTGAGAAGCATGAAACTCTACAGAACTGTGAGGATAGTGCACAGAAGAAGTTAACTCTATTGAATAATGCATCTAATGTAATAGATGAAATTCAGAGTTACCAGAGATCCGCCACTATAAAACTGGATTGGGATACATTCTAGGGAAACCTCACAAGGTCATCCGAATGTCGCATCAAGTAGCAAGAAGACAATCTTTGTAAAATCAAATGGCACCACACTTCAAAATCAAGAAATGCCCAAGGTTGTAGACAAGGAAAAGGACCCATGGTTTCAAAAGAAAACTAAATGATCGGGTTGGAAAGCCCAAACCTCGGTGAAGGCTAGAAAACCCGAGCACTCGATTGGAAAGTTCGTGCAAGTACTTCAATGCCTCAGCTAATAATGCAAACCGAAAGGCTCCACATTTGAACCATCAGAGGAATCCTCGGATGAGAAACACTCGCAGAGACATTCTCAATCGAAGAGACCAAGTCCTCATTATCTTGAAAGACCAGTTCGATCAAGACACCTTTGAACCCCACTTGCCTAAGGGTAAAGGTTACCTAATCCCGAGTCATCAAAGATTTAGACCAGCTGCACAAAAGCCTAAGCATCTGAACAAAAGGCCTGAACCAAAGAAGAATTCAAAAGCCCATGTTCATGCTAAAGCTAGCACACATACACGTAAGACCGCTAAGGCACCCGTGAGAGTAGTGAATGTGTATGTTGATGTTTATGGAAGACAAATTAGCCACTCTAAAGTGATTAGAGTTGTCAAGGCAAATTTGGATTCGAAAAGGTACATCTAACCTTGTAGGACCCTACACAAATTGGGTACCTAAAAATTGATCTGTTTTTCAGGAGGAAAACAAGGGCACTGAGCTGATAAAAGATCACATAGCACTGATGAGCAGAGATGAAAAGGCCACTGATGTATGGTATCTTGACAGTGGATGTTCAAGACATATGACAGGATTCAAGAAGATACTCAGTGACTATGTTGAACAAAGAGGCCCACAGATCACTTTTGGAGATAACTCAAGGGACGGTGAAGGATATGGAACTTTGGAAATCGACTCGATTCATATCCATGGTGTTTCATATGTATTCGGATTGAAGCATAATTTGCTTTCAATTAGCCAATTTCGTGATAAAGGTTTTAATGTTGAGTTCTCTAAGAACTTATGTTTTGTGAAAGATGATACAACACGAAAAGTTTCTTGGTTGGTACAAGAAAAGGAAATGTGTATCTTGCTGATTGGAGTTCAACTCCTAAAGATACATGTTTGGTTGCTAAAAGTTCCACATATACCAGTTGGTTATGGCATAAAAGAATGAATCACCTAAATTTCAAAACTCGAACAAGCTTGCAAGATTAGCTCTTGTGAGAGGGTTGCTTTAATGAAGTGTTCAAGAAGGAACATATTTGTGATGATTGCTTTAAAGGAAAACAAATAAGAGCATCATTTAAAAGCAAAGTAGATGTTTCTCTTGACGAATACTTGATTCTTGCGATATGGATCTTTTGGTCCTATAACACCAAAGTGAGCACTAATGGCGAAATACACATTGGTAGTAGTTGATGACTACTCAAGATATACTTGGGTCATATTCTTACTCAAGAAGAAAGAGACTCGATAAAACTGGCGAATTCGAAAAGGCTCGAGATTGAGAAAAATCGAAAGTGTGGTCAAAATCGATCGACAAAGGAACTGAATTTATAAATCATATCATATCGATTATCAGGCCGCAAATGGAATTACTCATGAAACATCACCGCAAGGACCCTCAACAAAATGGTGTTGTTTGAAAGAAGGAGCAGGACTCGAAAGAAGTCTGCAAGGACAATGATATTGAAGTCGATATTCCTAAAAGGTTTTGAAATTTTGAAGCCGTCAACCGCATGCTACTCTCAGAACAGATCCATGCTGACCAAGAGTCAAGGCAAAACACCTTATGAGCTTTGGAATGAAAGGAAGCCTCTTGTTTCTTTCTTTCATGTGTTTGGTTGCAAGTGTTTCATACACAATAATGGTAAAGATCAGTTGAAAACATTTGATAGTAAAGCTGATGAAGGAATATTCTTAGGATTTTCTGAATTCAGTAAAGCTTTCAGAGTTTACAACTGTAGGACTCTTATTGTGGAGGAAACACCTCATGTTGTTTTTGATGAATCTACTTGTGTTCAGAAGAAACAGTAACATGATGCAGATGAACTGACCAAGAGGATCACCAGATTAAGTCTGAAAAAGAATGACAAATCATCCTCTGAACCTGAAAAGAAGAAGTCAGTCACTATCTATGATTGGAGTGACTCATACTCAGATAAAGAAGTTCAGGATGGAACTCAGGATGGAGAAACTCAGAAAAACCAACACTCCAAAGGTGACCAATTTGAACAGACACCATTTCAGACTCAGGTATGTGATGCCAATGAAGATGTGGTCACAGCTGAGGCAAATTCTGAATCTATCAACCAAAGGGGAACAAATGTCTCTGACAATGTTCTGAATGGAATGTCCCCTGAGGAAGATGATTCCCTTTCTCCTTTTCTGTTGTTCCCTGAGTTTACTGAATTAACTGAACCTAACATTTCAAATGTTGAGGATACTACTGAAGGGGGAACATCAAGAAGGAAATGGTTAGATAGTCATCCTACAAGTCAGATTGTGGGTGATCAAACTGAAGGTGTTAAAACAAGAAGGTTCCATGGTGAGAGTGCACTATTCTGCTACTTCCTATCAGAGAAAGAGCCTACTGAGATTGGTGAAGCTCTACAAGATTCTCATTGGATTACTGCTATGCAAGATGAGCTGAATCAATTCTCAAGGAACGAAGTATGGGAGCTAGTAGATAGACCTGAAAGGCACAATGTCATTGGAACCAAGTGGGTTTTTAAGAATAAAAGAGATGAAAACAACAACATTGTAAGAAACAAGGCAAGGCTAGTTGCACAAGGTTATTCCCAAGAAGAAGGCTTGAATTATGATGAAACCTTTGCACCTGTTGCAAGACTAGAAGCCATCAGATTGTTTCTTGCATATCTTTGCCCACATGAAGTTCACGATCTATCAAATGGATGTGAAAAGTGCATTTCGAACGATGTGCTTAAAGAAGAGGTTTATGTGGAACAACCTCCCGGTTTCAAACAGAATGACCAAGTTTCTGTGCTCGGAAAAAGCTTTGTATGGTCTCAAGCAAGCACCCCGAGCATGGTATGATACTCTTTTTCTCGGTTTCTTCTTGACCATGGTTTTGTCAAAGGAACTGTTGATAGAACTCTGTTCAGGATAGAAGATGGGGACGATATCTTACTAGTTCAGATATATGTTGATGACATCATTTTTGGATCTCCAAACCATCAGCTGTGTGAAAAGTTTTCAACACTGATGAAAGGCAAGTTTGAGATGTCAATGATGGGGAGATGAATTTCTTTCTAGGTCTTCAAGTGAAACAATCAAAGGAAGGAATATTCATCAACCGTGCAAAGTACACCGAGATCGATTGCCAAATATGGTGTACAGATTGCAATGCGAGTTAGGATTCCTATGAATACTAACTACAAGATGGATCGATTACGAAGGCAAATCGGTGAGTCATACCCGATTATAGAGGAATCATTGGATCATTGCTCTATCTCACAGCAAGTAGACCGGATATAACATTTGCTGTTGGGACATGTGCAAGATACCAAGCTAATCCTAAGGCTAGTCACATGGAGGCTGCCAAAAAGATACTGAAGTATCTTAAGGGCACAATGAATAGAGGATTATGGTATCCGGTGATGATAACCTTGAATTAACCGGTTACTCGAGATGTCGATTATGGAGGTTTGCGAGGATTGACGGAAGTCCACTACTGGGAACTTGTCAATTTCTAGGAAGTAAGTCGATATCTTGGTTTCGAAGAAATGCAGGACCTCAAGAGTAACCAAAGACTATCGAAATTTGAATACATGGTTGCAGGAAGCTGTTGTGCTCAGATTCTTTGGCTCAGACAACAATTAAGGGATTATAAAGTTGTAGCCAATGAAGTACCAATATTTTGTGACAATAATAGTGCCATTGCTATTTCACAAAATCCGGTATTACACACCAGATGCAAGCATGTGGATATCAGACATCACTTCATCAGAGATCATGTCGAGAAAAAGGACATAAGGATGGAGAAAATTCATACTGATAAGCAGAGAGCTGATATCTTGACTAAACCTTTGGCTGAATCAAGATTTCAGGAACTTTCAGTTGAATTAGGGATGTTAGATCCAGGTTTATAGAGTAAAATCTGAAAAATTGAAGGTTTTCAGATGCATGAAGTTTTCTCAGAATTCTACTGAGAAGCTCAGGATAAAATGGAAATACTGAACTGAGTCTCAGGAAACTCAGATTCATCAAGGTCAAGATTACTCGGGATTATCTTGAACCCATTCAATTTTCAATATTATCTCGACATTTTATCAAGGTCAGTAATCAGTAAGACTGATAGAGATAAATTAGTCTGAAGAAGTAATGACTCATGCGACTTATTTATTGCTTAAGTAAAGCTCAGTAATCATTTGCAATAAATACAAAACACCTAAGGTATGTTTTTGGGCGGGATCTTTTGAAATTCCGAAGAAGGTCAACAGTCATTTAATGCTCTGTTACATTAATGACCAATGAGGATATTTTGGCGGCTTACTTTTCGGAGATCGTCTGTTCGTATACCCGATTAATCAGAGATTAATCTCAACCGTTGCTTTTCACCTAACCAACGCGATTTCCCGCGATCTCGAAACTATTTATACCCCAATAAGCCATTCAAGCCAAATTTTTATCAAACCCTTCGTTCCCAAATCCTCTGCAATTAAAAAAATTCCCTTTGCCCAGAAATCTCCAAACCCTAAATCTTCAAATCTTCAATCTCTCAAATGGCTCCTACCATTTTCGATAAATTAGCCGAAACCAACAAACCCTGGTACGAGTTCGTTGTCTCGCTCGATAGCATAACCAACTCCAAACTAGAAGAGGAGGCTCTCCATATGATTCGTCTGGCCAAACTCACTCATCTCGTCTCAAGCCGACCGGATCAAGAGTATGCAAAAGAGGTAATCGAGTTCATCTGTTATTTGAGGATAGATGAAGAGGATGGTATGCATTCTGAGATTACTGTATCACACTTAGAGCATTCGTCCACATACATCGATTTTGAGAGGGAATTATATATAATTCCGAAGAATTTAAATGATGTTTTTGAGCTATGTGATAAAGGAGAGGATCCTGCCATGTATATGTTGGGTAGAGAGCAGGAGTATTTAGATAGGATTGCTGAGAATCCTGTGAAATTTGAGGCTACACTGAATAAGAGGCATTTGAAGCCACAATATCGAGTTTTGATGGATATTGTGAGAAAAAGCATCATGAGCCTTGCGGGGAGTTTTGAGCAGATCAGTACCCCGAAGCTCCGATTGATGGCGGCGATTGAGGCCTCACCCACCACTGACTTCAACTGGCTGAAATTTTTGATTCAGATGGTGAGTGAGCAAGCCAAAGTCTTCATGAAGGTTGACGGGGAGATCACGATTAAAGGCAAGATCCAACATGCAACCAAAATAGCTTATATTTTGGAGATGTGCAGAGAGGAGGAGGACATCTTCGCCAATTCGACCCCATTCCCTAAGTCCAAGGTGCTCTTCAAGCCCATTGCTGTGAAGAAACAGGCCATCAGAGGGAAGAAAGAAAAGAAAGCAGAATCACCAAAAGCTGCTGCTGCTGAAAAAGAGAACCAACAAGCCAGGGGGAAGGCTTTGTTGGAGACAAAGAAGGAGGAGGGTGAGAAGTTGAAGATGCAGAAAACCCTCGCTCCCAAGCGCAGAAGATTGGTGGTTCTCACCGATGAAGATGGCAATGATTCTGAAGAGATTCAACCTGAAGGCCAAACCGCTCAGAATTCGCCATTGCAAGTTTTGGCTCAGGTTATCTCTAAGGCACAAGGACAGACTGAGGAGCAGGTCTTCTCTGAGGTGCTTGAGACTTCGCTCAGTTCAGACAAAATTTCTCAGGAAATTTTTAAAGGAACTCAGGCCTCAGAGATTCCTACCAAAGATGTACCGGCTCAGACAGAAGAGACAACTCAGAGTCAATCTGAGGAAGTGTCAGCTCAGGCCCCAGAACCCACTCAGATGCAAACTGAGGATCTGACTGCACAACATTCAGATGCTGCTGAGATTCAGGAGCAGCTTATTCTTGATGAGCTCCTGAGTGATCTACTTCTTGATCCCTCAGCTGATGCTTCAACTACCAGAAGGGCGAAGCTGAAGAAGGGCGAGTGGAGGAGCAAGGGGGAACGGTTCATTCTTGACCGCTACCCTGAGCTCAGCTCATACCCTAATCTGCAAGATGTCTTCTTCAGATTAAGGTCGATTGTGTTCATTCTCAATCAGACTCTTCCGGAGATTCTTGATATTGCTGCATTCAGAGGGGAAGACTGGTGGAATGAGAAGACAGCCTTCCTGACCGACTTCTCAGGGGTTCAGGAGGACAAACCTCAGAATGAAAAACTCCGATTTTGATGAGCTGGTTCAGAGGAAGATAGCTGAGAGGAGAGCTACTGAAGGTGGTGCCCCTAGTAGCAGAGACAAATTTCAAGATGGGGACCAACAGGGAGATGCTGAGGATCAGTCTCAGATGGAGAAGGAAACTTCTGGTGCTGATCAACCTGAAATCGGTCAACCTCAGACTGAAGCTAGCACTCTTCAGGTACCGTTTGGCACTATTAACAATTATGCCAAAGTTACAGAAAGTTCTATCTTTAATTCTGAATTGTCTGATATACAGACTGAGGCTCAGTTGGAGACTGGAGCTCAGGATGAAGCTGAAGCTCAGGTGCACACCGACCCTCAGGTTGTGCCTGAACCTCAGGATGATCAGTCAGCACAGGAGGTGCAGAAGGTTCCTGAGATTGACCTCACTCCCTTGATGGAAAAGCTTGAGAAGGTTGAGCCAATGATGAACAAGATTGCTCAAATGGAAGAAACATTGGCCAGCCAAGCTCAGAAGATGGAGAACCTTAGTCACTCTTCAGAACTGGTGCAAATCCAAAACACTCTGACCTCACAGATGACCTCCATGTAAGATAAGCTGAATGAAAAGCTGGAGGGAGTCAAGGCTGAGCTGAGTGCTGAACTAAAACAAAAACACCAGGAGAATACTGCATTTCTAGAGGTGAAATTGGCAGAGAGGAATGAGGTGCTGATCAAATCTGTTGTTGAGGAAATGAGCTCAATGCTCATGACCAAGATGACAGAGATGTTTAAAGAAGCTCTCTCTGGCCAGTTTTCCCATTTATCTGAAGAATTTTCTGTGGCTAAGAACCAACTCAGGAGGCTGGAAGACGAACAAGATCAGATAGCAGGAGAGGTACGCTGTGTGAGCAAAGAGAAATATCACATGGACACAGCACTCTCCAGACTTCTTCCAAATTACGGTGCCAAGAAGGGGGGAAAGGAAGGTGAAGACTTCAGGAAATTATTGGCACGTACTTTGAAGAAAAAGGCGCAGAAAGATGCTGAAATGTATAACCTATCCAAAGCCTTAAATGAAGTCGAAGTTACTGACAAACTGAAGTTCGCTCAGGTGGAGAAGCCTATCTACACTCGAGTTTCTGAGGAAACCATGCTTGATGTTGCAAGAGAGAAACTGAGTGCTAGAACTAAGGTTGGAACAAGCCAGGCTGCTGCTGAATTGCCTATGAAGAGGAAAGCCTTGGGTATTTTTCAACCTGAGAGCAAGCGTGCGAAGGCTTCTAAGCCAATCCAGAGAAAGCTGATTCTGGATGATGAAGGAACTGAAGAGTCTGCAGGTCAGCAGAAGAAGAAAGTCTTCAACACGAGGAATGCTCTGAAGACACTCCAGGTAGAACAGGCTAAGAAAGCTGCTGCTTTAGTCTCAGGCATGCCTGTGATCGGGAAAAAGACTGAAGAAGAGCTGAAGCGAAGGAGTGGATTCAAAAAGTTTGCGAGCAAAAGGAGAGAGACATCAAAAGCACTGAAGTGGCCACACGTTGATAAATGGATGCCTATCAAACTCAACGATATGTGGGAAGAGGTCAAGAGAACCTTCTGGTTCTATTATGATGTGCTCAGGGAGTGGAGAGGGGAAAGCTCAGATCAGAATGAAGCGTTCATTGAATATCTCCAAACCTTCTATCCAAAATATCTCCAAAGTTGGATGAACTTAGCTGATGAAGGAAAGGTAAAGATAGTTGCCCCTGGTCCATATTCCTACCCTCCTCCAAGACTTGGTAATGGCTTTGTAAATGAGAAGGCCATTACTCAAGAAATTGCTCAGTATGCTGGTCAGTTGGGTTTGACAGGAAACAGTCCGGATATCATTAAGGAAAGAAATGAACTGAAGAAGAGGTATTTCGGAATGTTCAACCTGGAGGTGCCCGCTGATGAAGTTGAAGAAGAAGCAAACCGAAGAGCAGAAGACTGAAGAGCCAAATCTGAAGACTGAAGACTGAAGACTCAGAAGATTCTTGTAATCTTTAAATTTTTGTCTTTTTGATTTTGTTGATAAGACTCACTGTAATCTGTAATGGTATACCAATCATCAATGAATTTAAATAAAAGATATATGATTTTGATTAAGATCCCAAAACCCCTGAGTATGACATGTTCAGAATGATCTTGATAGTTGAGTCAGGATTCAGTTTTAGAGTATTCAGGATGTTATCTGCAAAATGTATAGTCAGCAGATATAGATCAGGATAGGTTCTGAAGACTCTGAAGAACTCAGTATGTTTCTGAAAAAACTGAAGTTTCAGTGTGAAACTGAAGTTTCTGAAGACTCAGTGAGAAACTGAGAATCTGAAGACTCAGCGAGAAACTGAGATACTGAAGACTCAGTATGAAACTGAGGAACTGAAGACTCAGCATGAAGACTCAGTATATCAGTCTGTATATCGCTGAAGACTCAGAAGACTCAGAAGACGCTGAAGACTCAAAAGACTCTGAAGACTCAGAAGACTCTGAAGACTCTGAAGACGCAAGACTGAAGACTGAAGACTGAAGATTGAAGATCAAGAATACTGAAGGCATAGTAATTACTGAAGACTCAGTAACGTACTGAATGCTCAGTATAAACCTGAATGTTCCGAGGCACTGAAAAAAATATCTATCTGAAGGATGCAATACTGAGAAGATCGCGATTCCTTAGAAAATAGATATTGCCCAAGACATTCCAATGCAGACAAAAGGAACTAAGTCAAAGTGTTGTTAAGGTTATATTGACTCAGAGTTTGTAACCAAAAGAGTCGTTGAAGGTGTCTACCTTTAACTGGAGACAAAAGTCAAAAAAGAGGAAGACAACACTGTACCATACTGACACTGACAGTGACAGGTCGCTGAAAAAGATGTCAGATGTACAAAAGTTCTAGACTGCAAAAAGTGAAGACCGGCTACATGAAAGGCTATTGCCTAAAACGTGTTAGGGAGTTTCAAACCCTAAATATAGTCGTTCCTCACACACCATAAGAGGAAACTCCCGAAGCCATCTCTCCAATGGATAATTTTCAAAAGTGACCTTGGTGTATGCCTATAAATACTGGTGACCCTCTACATTGTAAGGTTACGGGAAATTTATACGCAACTCAAGACCTCAAACTTATTACTGCAAGTTGAAGCACTCGAAAAACTTAGAATTTCCCAAGTGCTTTTATATTGAAGAGAGCTCACTTAACTAAGCCTAGCTTGATAAGATTTATCCAAAGCTTAGTCGAGATATCCTAACCCTTTGCATTGTACTTCATTGTAAAGGATATCTCATCCTAGTTGGAAACCAACCGAGAAACCCCAAACCCTTGAGAAGGTAGTTGGAGTGTGTTTGTTGGTGAGAAGAGTTGTAAAGAGTTAGTAAACTACGCGGAGTAGTCAGAAAGCTCTAGAGGAGAAGTAAGTAAGCTACAGAGGTAGTCTGAAAGCTTGTTTGTGTTTGAGTAAGTAAACTACGGAGGTAGTCAGAAAGCTCAAGGTTGGGTTGAGTAAGTAAACTACGTGGAGTAGTCAGAAAGCTCAGGGCTGAGTTGAGTAAGTAAACTACGCGAGGTAGTCAGAAAGCTCAGAAGTGATTAGTGAATTTCTCTAAGGATCAGAGAGAGTGGACGTAGGAGCTTGTGTCTCTGAACCACTATAATTGCTGTGTTGTTTATTGCTTGTGTCTCTGAATCAAAACCTAATCACTATTCCATTAAAGGAAGATTTTCAGCAAAGCTTAAAACGAGTATAAACTAAATGACCAACCATTCCGCACAACTGAGTAGCTAGAACAGATAGTTACCAAACTGAACTTACTCTTCTGAGGGTTCAGTAAGTTAGTTATCTGATCCAAACAACTCGGGATCTCTGAAACTCAGGACTCAGTTGGGTTTATCTGAGATATCTGAAAGCAGCTCAGGATCACTGTCTCAGTAAACTTTGACTCAGAGCGATCTGTGCTTCTCAGGACCTAATCTTCAGGATTATCTGACCCAAGCTGACCTCAGTAAGAAAAAGTTTTAAAAACACTGAACACGTGTATTCCCCCCCCATACACGTGTAAGACTCGTTTGCACCGGGACCAACAGAAATGTAATATGAGTTTTGTCCTACCTGCACAAGAACACAATTGGGTTCTCGGGATGCCCAAGCCAAACAAGCCAACTGAAAGATCAACCGAAGCGGAGAGATATTTATATAATGACTGGGAGCAGGCCAATGAACCTATGAAGTATATAATCTTGACATCTTTGTCTGAGGATTTGAGATACATTCATGAAGGCGTTGAATCTCCTGCGGAAATTATGCAAAGTCTCGAAGATATGTTTTTAACAAAGAACCGCATGATCGATCAGTTCAAATGTGATGGCGTGAAAATGCTGAAAATGACGGAGGGAACACCCGTAAGGGTCTCTCCCTGGTTGGTTAGGGATGACTCTGAGTTGCAGAATATGGATGTCTGGCTTCTTCTCAGATGAAGCACTATCACCGGTTTCAACCTTCTCGTTCTCCTCTTCTTGGAGTCTGCGATCATTAGCCAGGACATGGGAGATTGGCCTATAGTTGTCGATGCATTTGGCCTTAATCTCTCTCAATTCTTGGAGTACGAGATCAACCATCTGGATGGGCTTTATGACATGATAGTTTAACTCATAGTTGCAGGCCCACTCGACTGGTACTAATTGATCCAAGTCTTTTCTCTGGATTCCTTGGGGAATCTGGACAACTATCGGAGTTGCTTGCTTGGATTTTGGAGCACCATTAACACCTCTTTTATGCCTTGACTCTTTAGATCAAAGTTATGATCTTGGAGTCTGTAGACCATCTGATGGTGTAAAGTCACCATGACGGACTGAGGGTTCTCTTCTACCTGCTAAAGGTACATCATGCAATGATAAAACCGTATTGGGATAGAAGGTGATTACCATACTTTCCTCACCAAGAGTAGTAAGGACAGTCCCTATAACAACATGATGGTACATGTGATAACGGGTGTCAAGTAGTGTGTTGGGAGATGAATTTAATAAAGAAGTTTTGATTAGATCCCAAAAACCCTGAGTATGACATGTTCAGGATAATCTTGATAGACTGAGTCAGGTTTCAGTATAGATTGTTCAGGAAGTTATCTGCACCATGTATAGTCAGCAGATATAGATCAGGTTAGATTTTTGAAGACATCAAGACTCAAAAGAAGTTGTCAAGACATCAAGACTCAAGAAGTTGTCAAGACATCAAGACTCAAGAAGTTGTCAAGACATCAAGACTCAAGATATGTCATCAAGACATCAAGACTCAAGAATTTGTCAAGACATCAAGACTCAAGAAGTTGTCAAGACATCAAGACTCAAGAAGTTTCAAGACAATGAAGACTCAGTAAGTTGCTAAAGACACTGAAGACTCAGTATGTCACGGAAGACATCAAGACTCAAAGATGTCATCAAGACATTGAAGACTCAAGATGTCATCAAGACATCAAGACTCAAGATGTCGAAGACATTGAAGACTCAAGATGTCATCAAGACATCAAGACTCGGAAGATATCAGAGATCCAAAAGAGTTATCAAGACTCAAGAAGATCTTGAATATAATCTATCTGAAGACTACAAAAACTGAGAAAAATGCAAATATTCAGAAAAGTAGATATTGCCCAAAACATTCATATGCAGATAAGAGGAACTAAGTCTAAGTGTTGTTTAAGGTTGTCTCAATCAAAGAGATTGACCAAAAAGAGTCGTTTTTGTGTGTCTACATTCACTGAAGACAAGAACCAATAAGAGGAAGACAACATTTGTATTTTTATCGATTAATCGAAAAGCGACAGGACCCTGAATCATGTCAGTAGTACTAAGTTCCAGACTGCAAAAATTGGTGATTGGCTACATGACTGCATATTTCCTAAAACATGCAAGGGAGTGTTCAAACCTTAAATATAGTCGTTCATCAAACACCAGAAGAGGAAACTCATAAAGTTATCTCTTCCAACGGATAGTTTTCAAAGAGTGACCTTGGTGAATTTGCCTATAAATACCAGTGACCCTTTACATTGAGAGGTTATGGGAAATTTCAAAGCAACTCAAGAGCTCATTCGTATTATTGCAAATTGAAGCACTCGAATTTCCCTAGTGTTTCACATTAGAGAGAGCTCACTATTTTAAGCCTAGAGTGATAGATATATCCAAAGCTTAGAAGAAATATCCTAGTCTTTGTATTAGTTCTTATTGTAAAGGATATCTCACCCTAGTTGGAAACCAACCCAAAACCCAAACCCTTTGTTAAGGTAATTTGTGTGTGTTTTGTTGGTGAGTTAGAGTTGTAAAGAGTTAGTAAGCTACAGTTAGTTAGCCAGAAAACTCTAGAGAAGAAGTTAGTAAGCTACTTGTGGTAGTCTGAACACTTGTGTGTGTTTGAGTTAGTAAGCTGCAGTGAGTCACCTGTAAATCTCAAGGTAGAAAAGTGAGTAAAGCTACGTGAGTTAGCCAGAAAGCTTTAGGAAGTGGTTAAGGAATTTCTCTGAAGATCAGAGAGAGTGGACGTAGGAGGTTGAGTCTCTGAACCACTATAATTGTTGTGTTGTTTTGCTTTCATCTTTGCATTATTATACGTTGCATGTTTTTCACTAAAACCATAGTTCACTGAAATTCAGTTGGAACCAATCCACTGAACTTGCATCAAATTGATCACAGCCTTAATCACTGTTTTATTGAAAGGAAGATTTTCAGCAAAGTTGAAACGAGTATAAACTTAGGGCCAACCATTCCGCACACTTGAGTAGCTAGAACAGATTGTTACCAAACTGAACTAACTCTACTTAGGGTTCAGTAAGATAATTATCTGATCCAAGCGCCTCAGGATCTCTGATAAACTCAGGCTCAGTTGGGCTAATCTGAAGCTTCTGAAAGCAGCTCATGATCATTGTCTCAGTAGAGTTTGACTCAGGGCAATCTGTGCTTCTCGAGGCAAAATCATCAGGATAAACGACCCATCGACCTCGATGAAAGAAAAGTTTTAAAAATCACTGAACACGTGTATTCCCCCCCCCCATACATGTGTGAGACTCGTTAGCACCAGGACCAACAAGTGGTATCAGAGCAGTGGTTCATTTTGACCACTTGCTTTGGTAGCCATAGTCTATTTTGCTGAAAGACTTTGGTGGTCTACTGAATAGATCTGTTTGCTGATATCTTACAAGGCTCAGCCATCATGCCATCTAAGAAACTTCCTATGTTCTCTGTTGAGAGCTATGACCTATGGAGATTGAGAATGCAGACTCATCTGTATTTAAAACATGAAAGAACGTGGAGAGTGGTTTCTGAAGGACCATTCAAATTTACTGTTGTGAATCCTTAATCACCGTCATTGAGAGGAATGATCCCAGAGATGAATTTCCAAAGCCTGATGATCAACTTACTCCTGATGAGAGAAAGTTAGTCAATCTGGACTACATTGCTAAAGATACTTTGTATAGCACTATTGATGATGGTGTTATGGGGATGATTTCTCACTGTGAAACTGCAAAAGAAATATAGGACACACTTGTTGTTATGTGTCAAGGCACATATCATATTAAGGAAAACAAACTTTCTATTGCTATTGGAAAATTTGATAGCTTTGAAATGGAAGATAGTGAATCCATTGACAAACTTGAGGTCAGATTCACTAGCATCATGAATGATCTGAGTGCTCTTGGGAAAAGATACCCACAGAGAGAAGTGGAACTGAAAATTCTTAGAGGATTATCTAAGAAATGGGATATACATGTTGTGGTGATTGAAAACACCAAAAATATTGATTCCATGCCATATCAACAAGTTTTCTCTGAACTGAAAGCTTGTGAGTTTGTGATTGACAAGAAAACTATGAAATCTGACAGCAATAAAGCTATGATTGCAGAAGAGGAAGAACATTATGAAAAAGATTCCACTCTAAAAATGTTGAGATCACTTCTCAATTGATGGGAACTACTGATGAACTGGATGTTCTGAAAGTACAACTCTCAGAAAAAGAGAAGGTGATAGAGATACTGAATGGAAAATTAGAGAAATCCACTAAAGAGATTCAGCTTATCAGAATTGAGTTCAATGACCTCTTTGAGAAGCATGAAACTCTAAAAAGAAATGTGAGGATAGTGCGTGAGAGAAAGTTAGCTCTATTGAATTCTCAGATCTAAAGTGATAGATGAAATTCAGAGTTATCAAAAGACGCAACTATAAAAGTTGGATTGGGATACATTCGGGGAACCTCACAAGGTCTTCCTCAATGTCTTCTAGTAGCACCAAGATCGTCTTTTGTTAAACCGGTGGCATCTAATCTTCTTCAAGAAGAACGCCAAAGAGTTTTAGACAAGGGTAAAGGACCTATGGTTTCAGAAAAACTGAAGGTTCGGGGAAGAAAGCCCAAACAGGCTAAGAACACTCAGTAGGAAATTTTCAGGCCAGTACTTCAAAGCCTCAGGCTAAGAATACCAACCTAAAGTAATCTGCACTGAACCATCAGAGGAATTTTCAGTCTGAGAAACACTCAGCAGAGATATTCTCAACTGAAAAGACCAAGTCCTCGACATCGAAAGACCCCAATTTCAAGACAGCAACCTAAACCCCACTTGTCTAAGGGTAAAGGTTTCCTGAACCCAAGTCAGTAGAGACAGAGACCAGCTGCACAAAAGCTAAGGCATTTGAACAAAAGGCCTGAACCCAAGAAGAACTCTAAGGCTCATGTTCATGCTAAGGATACTGCCAAGGCTCCTAGGGTGGTGAATGTGTATGTAGATGTTTATGGGAGACAAATCAGCCACTCTAAAGTAATTAGAGTTGTTAGGCAGATTTGGGTTCCAAAAGGTACAGCTAACCTGGTAAGACCCTACACCAAATGGGTACCTAAGAACTGATCTGTTTTTCAGGTGAAGGAAAAGGGCACTGAGCTGAATGAAAACAACATAGCACTGATGAGTGGAAATGAATTGGCTCCTGCTGTATGGTATCAGGACAGTGGATGTTCAAGACATATGACAGGATATAAGCAACTAATCCTTGACTATGTTGAGCAAAAAAGGCCCTCGAGATCACATTTGGAGACAATTCCAAAGGACAAACTGAAGGATATGGAACTCTTGAAGTTGACTCTGTTCATATCCATGGTGTTTCATATGTGTCTGGTCTAAAGCATAACTTGTTTTTTATCAGTTAATTCTGTGACAAAGGATTCAGTGTTGAGTTCTCAAAGAACTTATGTTATGTAAAAGACAATACTTTTACGTAAAAAATTTTCTTGACCGGGTACTAGAAAAGGAAATGTGTATCTTTGTCGATTGGAGTTCAACTCCTAAAGATACATGTTTGGTTGCAAAAAGTTCCACTGATACTAGTTGGTTGTGGCACAAAAAGAATGAATCACTTAAACTTCAAAACCCGGAACAAACTTGCAAGATTAGCACTGTAAGGGGGTTACCCAATGAAGTGTTCAAGAAAGATCATGTATGTGATGCTTGTCGAAAGGAAAACAAATCGTAACATCTTTTCAAAAGCAAAGTAGATGTTTCTATCGATAGAATACTACAATTTGTTACATATGGATCTCTTTGGTCCAGTAACACCTGTGAGCACTAATGGCAGAAAATACACACTTGTGGTAGTTGATGACTACTCTAGATACACATGGGTCATATTCTTACTCAATAAGAAAGAAACTCAGACAAAACTACCTGAACTACTGAAAAGGCACAGTACTGAAAAGAATCTGAGTGTGGTCAAAATAAGATCAGATAAAGGAACCGAAGTTTATCAATCATATCATATCGATTATTGCAAAGAAATAGAATAGCTCATGAAACATTAGCTGCAAGGACCCCACAACAGAATGGTGTTGCTGAAAGAAGAAATAGGACTCTGAAAGAAGCTGCAAGGACAATGATTGTTGAAGCTGATATTCCTAAGAGATTTTGGGCTTAAGCTATCAACACTGCATGCTACTCTCTGAACAGATCCATGCTAACCAAGAACCAAGGAAAAACTCCATGTGAGCTGTGGAATGAAAGGAAGCCTCTTGTTTCTTTCTTTCGTGTGTTTGGTTGCAAGTGTTTCATACACAATAATGGTAAAGATCAGTTGAAAACTTTTGATAGCACAACTGATGAAGGGATATTCTTAGGATATTCGAAAGTCAATAAAAGCCTTGAGTTTACAAATCGTAGGACTCTTATTGTGGAAGAAACACCTCGTGTTGTTTTTTGATGAATCTACTTGTGTTCGGAAAAACAGGAACATGACTCAGAGAACTAATCAAGAGAATCACCAAAGCTTAGAAAAAAAAGAATGATAAAACGTCCTCTCGAACACGAAAAGAAGAAGTCGGTCACTTTCTATGAATGGAGTGAATCGGACTCGCACAAAGAAGTTCAGGATGGAAAAACTCGGGATGGTGAGACTCGGGATGGAAATTCTCCATGAAGGAAAGCCAACACACCTTCGACCAATCTAAACATACACGATTCGGACTCGGGTATGTAATGCCGATGAAGATGTGGTCACGGTGAGGCAAACTCGAATCTATCAACCAATGGGGAACAAATGTCTCGACAATGTTTCAATTAAATTCCCGAGGAAGATAATTCTCTTTCTCCTTTTTCGTTGTCCCCTAATTTAACGAACTACCTGAACCTAACATTTCTGATGTTGAGGATACTACTGAAGGGGGAACATCCAGGAGAAAATGGTTGGATAGTCATCCTACAAGTCAGATTGTGGGTGATCTATTAGATGGTGTCAAAACAAGAAGGTTCCATGGAGAAAGTGTTTTGTTCTGCTGCTTCCTATCTGAAAAAGAACCTACTGAGATTGAAGAAGCTCTACAAGATTCATTTTGGATTACTGCTATGCAAGAAGAGCTGAATCAGTTATAAAGGAATGAAGTTTGGGAGCTAGTGGATAGACCTAAGAGCACAATGTGATTGGAACTAAGTGGGTGTTCAACAATAAGAGAGATGAAAATAACAACATTGTGAGAAACAAGGCAAGGCTAGTTGCACAAGGTTATTCCTAAGAAGAAGGCTTGGATTATGATGAAACCTTTACACCTGTTGCAAGACTAGAAGCCATCAGATTGTTTCTTGCATATGCTGCCCACATGAAATTCACAGTCTATCAGATGGATGTGAAAAGTGCATTTCTGAATGGTGTGCTTCAGGAAGAGGTTTATGTGGAACAACCTCCTGGTTTCAGACAGAATGACCAAGTTTACAGGCTTAGGAAAGCCTTGTATGGTCTTAAGCAAGCACCCCGAGCATGGTATGATACCCTTTCTCAGTTTCTTACTGACCATGGTTTTATCAAAGGAACTGTTGATAGGACTCTGTTCAGGATAGAAGATGGGAAAGACATCTTACTTGTTTAGATTTATGTAGATGACATCATATTTGGATCTCCAAATCATCAGCTGTGTGAAAAGTTTTCTACCCTGATGAAAGGAAAGTTTGAGATGTCAATGATGGGGGAGATGAATTTCTTTCTTGGACTTCAGGTGAAACAAACTAATGAAGGAATTTTCATCAATCAAGCAAAATACACCAAAGATCTGATTGCAAAGTATGGTGTACAGAATTGCAATACAGTTAGAATTCCTATGAATACTAACTACAAGATGGATCCCGATCTCCGAAGGCAAATCAAGAAATCACACCGATTATAGAGGATCATTGGATCATCGCTATATCTCTCATGACAAGTAGGCCCGATATAACATTTCTTTGTTGGGATATGTGCAAGATACCAAGCTAATCCTAAGGCTAGTCACATGGAGGTTGCCAAAATGATTCTTAAATATCTTAAAGGCACTGTGAATAGAGGATTATGGTATCCAGCTGATGATAACCTTGAATTGGTTATTCAGATGCTGATTATGGAGGATGTAGAATTGACAGGAAGTCTACCACAGGAACTTGTTAATTTCTTGGAAGTAAACTAATATCATGGTTTTCAAAGAAACAAACCTCAAAGAGCAAACCAAGACTGACCGTTTGAATACGTGGGTCGCAGGAAGTCAAGCAGCATGCATGATTTTTCGCTCATACAATAATTGAGGGATTATAAGATTATAGCCAATGAAGTACCTATATTTTGTGATAATAATAATGCAATTGCTATTACACAAAATCCTGTATTGCACACCAGATGTAAGCATGTTGATATCAGACATCACTTCATCAGAGATCATGTTGAGAAGAAAGACATCAGAATGGAGAAAATTCATACTGATAAACAGAGAGCTGATATCTTGACTAAACCTTTGGCTTAATCAAGATTTCAGGAACTATCAGTTGAATTAGGTATGTTGGATCCAGGTGAATAAAGAAAATCTAAAAAATTGAAGGTTTTCAGATGCATGAAGTTTTCTCAGGTTTTTACTGAAAAACTCAGGTTAAAATTGAGATCTTGAACACCGAAGTCTTGGGAAACTCGGTTATCCTCAAGATCAAGATTTCAAGATATTATCTTGAAATTTTATCAAGGTCAAAACTCAGTAAGATTGATGGAGAAAATTATTCTAAAGAAGTATTGACTCATGCAACACATTTATTGTCTAACTGAATCTCAGTAATCATTGGAAATAATCGGGGACCTTTGAAATCCACGAGGAAAGTCAATGGTCTACAGGATTGGTAATTAAATGCATTGTTCATTAATCACCAATAGGGATAAATTGGCGGCTAAGTATTTACGAAATCGTCCTTTCATATACCCGTTTTAGTCGGTTTTTAATCTCAACCGTCGATTTCTTCATCTACGCGATTTTCCATAAATCAAAATCCCATATCCATTGGAAAAATTTCTTTCAAAGCCGTATTCCAAAAAACCTTCATCTTCACAAACACTCTGCTTCGAAACCCTCGATTGCCCAGAAATTTTCACTTATCTCAAAACCCTTCACCAGAAATTCTCCAAAAATGACACTTTCTGTATACGATAAACTCGCCATTTCCAATAAACCTTGGTACGAATATGTTATTTCTCTAGAAAGCTCGTCCAATGCAACTCACGAGGAGGAGGCGTTGCATATGATTCGTTTGGTAAAGCTTACATGCCTGGTCACGAATCAACCAGAGGCCAAATATGCGAAAGAGGTAATTGAGTTTATCTCTAATATGCAGTTAGATGATGAGAATTGCATAGAATCTCGACATGGTCTCGATTTGGAGCATGGTTCAAATATGTGGATTTTGTTAGGAATTATATATTATTCTAAGAATC